>JACCID010000021.1:3000000-3482941 GCA_018906775.1 Sycophila sp. Sp_5
AAAATAAAAAAAAAACTCTATCTGAAGATCGATTTAAAAATGAATCCATTTAATTTAATCACATGTGTTCAGAGTTTCAGAAAATATCAACAGAAAAGATTAGATAGAAGAATGGATATTCTGATAGAAAATTTTCGATAAAAAAAAATACACACTGAAGATTTTACTCGTTCCCAAATATTGATAAGCGATGAATCAATATTTTGAGTTAGAGGTAAAAACAAATTTTCTTGGCTTACTAAACTTGTTCGAGCGAGTCTGTATTTTTTTTTACATTTAGTTTACACTTTTTTTGAACGATAAAAAACTGAGAACGCTGAAAATGCGAAAGATAGAAAGTAAAAGCGGGACGATGGCAATTTGAAGGAAAAGAATGGCAATGATCCATTCACGAGTTTACTTTTTAATGACGCTCATTTGAAGCAATATTGACTCGGAGATAGTGTGATTAATTTGCAAAATGTGCCGCAGAATAAATAATCTCTGACTGTGCACATGTCGAATTAATCAGAAACAAAAGAAATAAAGCTTTCGTAAACTCGAAAGCTTGACGCAAAAAAAAACACATTTTTTTGTCATATCGTCAAATAACAGCTTTGAACGTTTGCTGGGTGAAATGTTTAGTTATGCAAGAGACTCAATTTTTTGTAATCGTCTAATTCGATGTGATTAAGGCTGTTGCATAATCCGCTAATTTTATTGAGAGATTTTCTTCTTGTAAAATAATAAATTTTCAAGCATCTTTGAGCTTTGCACGGATTGCTTAATGCAGCTTATCACAGGATTTTTTCTTGAATACGTTTTATAACGATTTAACATTTTTTATCTACCTTTTTTTAGTGATAGAATTTTTGTTTTAAACCGTCGATGTATTTAGGATGTATCAAGTTATAAATACTATATGTACTAATGAAGCAGCAGTATCTATTTGTACGTAATGGAGCACATAAAAAAATCTAAAACAACGCTCCGTTCGCAAGGTCGCAGCGAAAGTCGGGGAACGGCTAGAATGTACGTACGGGAGTGCGATGCATCATATCGCACCTGCACGCGATAAACGGACGAATTTGACCTAGAAAATCGGGGCTACGGTGATCGACGTCTGCTGTATCGCGATTGTTCGAGTATAGCTGCCGCACCTGCGGGCCTCGATCGACTTTTCCAGTTTTCTTTCAATGGCAAGTTGACGGTCGATTATCGACTTTGAAAATCGATAGACTGTAACGTTTTTTTTTTAGTTCTTGAGCTTTTATTGGAGATGAAAATTCAAAGCACGTGCTTTTTTGAAATCGAGCTTCTAAGACTCACCATTATTTTTTTTTTAAATACTGAGTAATTGTGATACGTGCAACTATTAATTGGAAAAGTGTTGCACTTAATAAAATACAAGTGTTCGTATTATATTGCTATCACGTATTTATTTTTCCTGAAATTTATTAGAAGGGTGAACCTATAAAAATAAATGCGCAAAATGCATTGACTTTAGGTCTTGTAAGACAAAAAATGCATTAAGTCAATATTAGAATATATTTAGGAAATTAATGATTTCAGAGTTTTATTAAATGACAACTGAAAGTTCATATGCATAATCACCGAATTTACAGGAATGATCGTTAAATTAAAAAAAAAAATATGCGCAAACATTTATTGTTCAGATGAAAATGAACGATATTTTTCACGCAAGCACCAGAGAAAAGTAGAAGCACGCGTTAAATTAAAAAAGATAAACGCAATAAATTCAACTCTATAATATATAAGTTTACCGCCTTCGATAATTTAGGACAAGTAAATTATTCTACGCGACTGTAGTGAATTATGGTAGCTACGAAAATTTTGCTTGCGAGAATTTATGATTATACATTGCGTAAAGTCTGCACTAAACGCTGTGTTAATTAGTCAAGAATAAGAAAAGCATTAAAAGTCAATCCCAACAACAATGCGTGAGCGAGGCGTCAGAATATTTCTGCGCCGAGGCAGTCTGATTTACGAGTGCAGAGAGGCACGTAGATGGCGCCCGAGTGCCGCCCGAAACCTAACCTCAAACTCGTCACGGACGTCGCTCGCTACGCTAATCAAAATTTACACCTCGCGTAATTTATGTCGCTCGACGCGCTTTTCTTTTTATCGCCGTCCGTGGCGAGGACGCCGATAATGCGTGTCGTATTTTCGTCTCTCGATGTCTCACCTGAGAGACGAAACAAGCATTGTGTTAGACGTGCACTGTTTAATCGAGACTGCTAAAAATACATGAGAGACCTTCACTTGACTTTCTTGTAATTTTAATTATTTTTTAATTCTTCATTAAAATATATTTTTTTTATGCCAGTTGTAAGAATTGAAATTTAATTGAATTAAGACAATATAGATATAACAATAATAACAATAGGGATCGTCGTTTCTAATGATGTATAATTTGCCATTTTTAAAGGGCTAGAGAAAAGTCAAGAAGAAAAGTAAACTTTTCTTGAGTTTTAATTAAGCAATTTTTAAATGATCGGTAAAATCGTTACCGATTTTTGGTAATCTCTACTACCGATTTTTCTTTCATTTTAAAAATTCTCATTGAGAATATGACGTAATAAAAGTAAAAAGGGCATAAACTATCATAAAGAGCATTATAAGCACTGATTGTGTTTGTTTAAAATAAACAAAAAAAAAAAAAATCGGCATGTATAACGTTCATCGCATCCAGACAGCTTGAATTATGTAAATCGACGGCAAATAAAATCGTCTGAATCAATGAAACTTCGAACTAAAAGCTGCCACTTGAAATTTAACAATGCAATAAAAGTTCTTTCGAAATCACGTACGTAACAGGTCTCTCTTATCTCGAAGAGTGGCGAATCGCTTTGGCGCGGGATTAAGGTATTTGTCTGCCTTGAGATAAAAATTAACTAACATTTGAGTAAGTGCGCTCAATAAGAAAGAGGGACGCTCTTGAAACAGCAGCGAAGATATCGTGAATGATGGATTAGGTAGTAGTTCATAAATTTGTTTTTAATTTTAGCTACTGTAAAAGAATGTTTTCAAACGGCGTTTTTTTGCCTCTTCTTGGCTGCATTCCAACATTTTCGACAAAGAGACATTTTTTTTACTCTCTCCGCTCGAGCGAACCTCTCGCTTGAAGGTTATTTATAAGCCACTTGGAAAATTTTCCAAAAGGCTATTTTCCGAACTTAAATATTAACGTCTGACAAAAAAAGAAAAGCTTTTTGGTTCTGCGATCGTAATTATTTACCGGTTTTTGTTTTTTATGTAAGTGGTTGCGACATCGGCGTATCGATAAACGTATCTAATAGATAATAAACTATTTGACACGGAATATCGGTCATGAAGTAACGACGACGGGAGTCAAGGTCTCAATTATTGTCATTTGAAACGTGTAACTATTTATCTACAGCGTTGTTAATCATCTCGTGCAAGACCAATTTTTAACTATACTGCAGCGGATTATCGACTATTTAAAAGGGAGTTAATTAATTATTGATTGAATATGCTTTTAAGTCGATTAAGAAGCCTATTAAAACAGCAAGATATTATTCTGAATAGTATCCACTAAAAGAAAATAACATATAATAAATTGGTGACAATAATGAAAAAAAAGGTATACATGTAATTGTGCTATCGTAAATTAAATTCTCGTTATTGATAGAGTTCGGGAAATAAAATAAATGAGGGTGACATGTCGCTGAAAGCGCTCAGTTTATGTAGAAAAGCAATAAATTAATCCGCGCGATAAATCTTTAAATTTGACGCTTTTATCGGTCGTTGGAATCTGCGACATCGTCCAAGAAGGTGGATCATAAAAAAAAATTTCGATATTTATAGAAACAATCGTCGGAGACGATAATGTGATAAGGGAGGTGCTCTCACATGGATATATTATTTATCTCAACCTATTTTTATTCCTTTTCGCTGGAGTTATTTCATGTCTTCTCCGGGTTATCGGCGACTCAATTGTGATGATAAATAATTGTGGTATCAGAATTGTCATGTTACCTTCGTTTGAGGATTCTCTTTTACGTTTTCTCACTTTGTCTCTCGTGCATGATACGCAAGATTGTAAATTGAAACATCAAAGCAAAATTATTGTAAAATTCAGATAAATTAATTTATGTATTTATATGTAAATTATATTTAATTAATTTATATATTATATATAAACGAAAACATGGAAAAATCGCGGATAGAGTGTTTACAAAAATTAAAATAAAGTGATATTTTATAAAATAATTATTGAAGTAAATTGAATGTACTAAATCGTCAATGAATCATGTTTTCTTTCAAATAGATGAGGTATATGCCATTTTTGTAAGGTGAATATTAATGCTTGATTTGACGTTTACTTATAGATTTGTAAAAACTCATGTTTTTTCATTATTATTATAATTAATTAAGCAAATGTTAAGATAATGTTGTTTTTAAATTGTATTAAAAAAATAATTTCTTTTAAACTGAAAAATTAATTGTTTATCTTTTACCTAGAAATTGCAATATGTAAATTGTCTTAGCGTTACAGAATAGATTAAATTCGGATTGCGTGCAATAAAGATTTATCAGTTAGTCAATCTGATATTTAACTTTTCACGATACCGAAGGAGTACATAAGAAGTCAAAAAAGACCAGAAGCACTGCTACGCCGATTAATCTTTGGTTTGCTCGAAATAAACAAGCAGGGACTTCTTCCGCAAAAAAGATTCGCCTTTTACCTTTCCATTAACTTAATTCGTATCGATTACAGGAAGGTGAAATTTTTCCTCTCGACTAATCTGAATAGTGATACCAATCTCCAATGAGTAAGAGCAAATAAGAGTGCGATGGTAATCAGGAGCAGTGGAAACCCATTATCTACAATAATTTTCATCGGAAACCTACGATTGCGTGTAGAATTAGAATTACGATTGAATGTATAATTCAAATTCAAATTCAAAATTATAAACTCTTTTTTTAAATTTATAAACAAAATATTTTTGTCGTAATTTTAGGAACACAATAGCATCGCTTGTATATCAAGTTAAATTGAACAATAATTGAATTAAATAAAATAATTAATTTAATGTCCTTATAAAGTAACCAGCTAAGCTATTATTGCTCAAAGAAAACAATTAACGTAATTAAAGAAAAAAATATGCATGCTTAATTTGATATAAATTGAGCGAAGTCGTGTAAGCTTTTATTGCTCGAACAAAGAAAACGATTAAAATGATGAATTTAATAAAATTTTAACGTAGTCGAGTGAGCTTTTATCGATGTAATATTTAAATGGCCGTTTGGAGCTTTTTGAACCTCCTTTGATGTTGAACTCAGCAAGCCACGTGCTCGTCGCTGTCAAATATTATTGAAAAATGTTTACGTTATTTTTTTTTTTGGCAAAACATGTCAAAACAACGATGTAGGGTATTTTACCCGAGAAGTAAGTGTGAAAAACACGTTAAGCTGACGAAATAAAAACACTCAGATAGAAATAAAATTTTAGTCGAGTACTGTACTTTCCTAAATACTTGATAAAGAAATATTTAAATTTTACGATTTTTCATAGATGCATGATTAGATCCGCTCATCTGTATGGAAACTGAAATTTTCTCTAGTACCGAGTATACTTACAAATTCAATAAATTGTTTGATAACTTCAGATTTTTTTTTCATAATTTTGTTCATGTTCGTGCGTTTAGATGCGTTTCTATTAATATAAAAAAATTTGACTAAAAAAGAAAAATTTTAATACAATAAATGAATGATTATCGATCCTTTCTTAATTAATTGTAAACATATGACTCACAATCACATCTTCAGTTATTCGAACAAAATACTTCGATAGTTTGTACATGGTACGGTGCGATCACTGGGGCGATATAAATTCTATTTTCGCTTAAAAATCGATCGCCTTCTTGAAAATTCCTCATCTATATTTACGCTCGATCCTTTGTGCATTAGTGAATAAGGTATATTTAAAAGCTTGTTAAAAACATGCGATTATCGCGTATTTAATTAACGAAAGTACTTATAAAGCAATTCACTTTATAAGTACAAAAATAGACTAAAAGTTATCCCATTGATAATAATCGCATTAATAGTTACTTAAGTAATCAGAAATTTTCGAAACAAACGATAGTTAACATACAGGGCGACACTTTTATTGATTAATTCTTGCAATTAAAAGTAAATGATTCATTGATCATAGAAACACGCTTTTCAGGATCGAGGAAGATTTTTAGATAGGCGACGTTCGTTCGATAAAGGTCCTCGTACTTTTCCTCTCACCGAGGCTTATCAACTCGGACGCCGGCCAGGCTGCTCGGGTTCTTCCCGGGAAACAGGTAAATTTGTTGCCGGAAATCGGAGTCGTTATCGCGTCACCTTCGATTGTTCTGCCGTCAAATGTTGGAATGTCGTTGGGTAAACATCAGTTAGGGCAGTGCGTAATTCGAAAATGGGTACGGACTTCTTAATTTCTTTAGGAGCATTTCTTTAGAGGCGATGAGTTGACATTTTAATGCATTATGGGAATTTTTTTAATCCTCGCTCTATTTTTTTTTGCAATTTATTCTGGATTCATTTTTGAGGATAGAAATCTTGAATTTCAGCGTCTTTTCGGAAGTAACCTACGAATCAATCAAATTCACGTTTTCGAGGCTTTAGAACATTCGGTCATCACTTTTTTAAGAAAGGATCAATGAGATAATAACCGCAAGCTTGTCTTGAGCTTTAATTTAGGCAATTTTTAAATGATCGATATTTAAATATTATTTACTACTACTTTTTTCTCTCTACTTTTATTTTCAACATTTTGACTGCAAATATTCTGTGAATATTAAAAATAAATAGCACTCACGATCTAAAAGTGCATTAAGCGTTAATTATTTCTTTAAAAACATGACAGTAAAAAAATCTAATGTGCTTTCCTCGTCTCAAGCAGCTTTTTGAAAGCAATAAATTTAACATTAGCTTTAAAAACATTTATGAAAGCTAAGATATAGAGAAATTATAAATTTCTACACTGAGAGAAAAAACTTAATAAAAATTGCTATTATGGTTAAGAAAGGAGTGACAGTCTTAACTGGCGAGAATTTTATGTATGAAAAATAGTAATTTTTAGTACAAAAATTCTAAAAATTACTATTTTAATAATAAAAATTGCTATTTTGAGTATCACAAATTGTTACTTTTCATAGTTAAATTTCTCGCTCATCAAAACTGTCACTCATTTCCTAATCACAATAACAATTTTTATTAAGTTTTTTCTCTCCGTGTAAAACTATAGATGCGAAAATCAGATATTACGAAAATTCAAAGGGTCAAGTGTGCGATTTTTTTATCACTAATCGGTTGATCAATTAGTAAGTGCTGCCTAAATATTGAATTAAACGTCGATTAACCGAATAACACCTGCGATTGAATGAAATTAAATCAGATTATCATTTGCAATTAATTTTCAAATATGTATGAGATGTGCTTACACAGAAATCAATCATGATCAATAATCGATCTCTTATCACTTATATAACTCTAAAAAAACATGAAAATAAGAAATATTGCTTCTAGTTCATCATCTATTTCTACCGAAGTTCTTTTGAGGACGAACAAGGACTACTGTGTCTCTTAAAAAAAAAAAAGACAAAAGCTCAAAATCTTCATATAAAGTAAAGAAATATTTGCAATTGAATAATTTAAAAATTACTAAAAATGTACTAAAAATAATGAAATTTCAATAGAAATTAGTAATAGAGCAATTAATTTTTAATAACAAATTTTCAACGTGTACTTCATGTATATTTTTTGTTATAAGCAAATTAATTATGTTTTCGTCTGCTATGTTATGGCGCGAAATTTGAATTTTGAATTAACTTTTAGATCCCCTTAGAAGGATTAGTGCGTTACAGCCTGTATCAAAAGTTACTTTTATTTTTAATTTAATTGCCTAATATTTTGGACAAAAAGTGTCCACAATAACTTTTTATGTAATTTTTTTAGTAGTTAAAGTGTAAAATGTTCCAGCAATCAAAAGTGATGAATACAATTGTTATACCTATGATATTGGAAAGTGTATTTTTTTCAATTTAGCCCAGGCTGGTCCCCTTAAGAGGAATCGACCGCCCGAGCATAAATTGGCGATCGCTGCGTCCGAAAAGTCTGTAAACTCGCCGGTAGGTACCTGTGTGCATAAAATCGGCTGACTTTGCTCGGTGATCCCAGGGTAGCTTCAGGGCAGCTTCCGCTTGAACCTGAACCGCTTGCGCTCGATTTCGCCGCGGCACGAGCGAAGCCTCATGGTTCCTCGGTTGCTCGTCGCGCGGAGCAGTTGACGCTCACTGCTGGCGAAGCGTCGTCGCGTAAGTTTCCATTGTCCCTCGCCGCGTGCAGCCTCGCCTTTCTTTTCGCGTCCCACGACGGCGCGACTCTGCAAAAATTCAGAGTCATGCGCGAACTTCGTGCACTAGTTGTACGGCCATTGTCGTAGGGGATATTCGCTTTTTTTCCCGTCAAGTCCCTCGCGTCTCTTTCGATGAGCTTTTTTTCAACGGATCGATAAAATTCTGACCGCAGGGTATAGTTCATATGGTATATATAGTACGTTGATTATGGCTTCGTGTTTTAGTGACGTGGGGTGGAATTTTATATTTTGATGTATAAATTAAGGTGTGGAAAGTATGTGACGGTGTAGGTTGAAGGACGAGCGTATTAATAAGGGGAAGTTTTTTTTTTTATATTGGTCAGTTTGAAAGCTTTACTAGGTTGCGCTGTAATATCTAAGTGAAATTTCCGGCGGTGCGTTTATTTATTTATTTTTTTTTTTGTATTTAAATTCGTGAAAACATTGCCAGGAAATTTGTACTGCGTGCAGTAATGTTTTGGCTTTAATATGATAATTGCTATTAACAAATAGTCAGGTTGTATTAGGAGTGCAAAAATATTTGGTTTAGATAAATGGCAAGTTGTCAACTGCGATTCGTGCCAAGATGGAATGAAATTCAACGGCTTGTTGCCTTATAATGAATCATTGAATTGTTCTTTAAACGATTCGCTAGGAGAAAATATATCGTTGTGTAATAGCACGTTTTCTTCAATTGCTATTGCATTAACGATTAAAAGTTCGTAATGCCTCTCTACGTAAATATATTATAAATAAACAAATAATGTTGTTTGTGTGCCTCGATTATTTTAGAATAACAATGCGAGTATATCTTGAGCTTTTAAGAAATAATTTTGTGGACAGTTTATTGTCACTGCAATTATTGTTATCGGATGTTGCGGCTTGCTGGAGCTTTCTATTTAAATGTTACGCAAACGTAATAAAATATTTTTTAGAATAATATTTAAGGCACAGGTCAACATAACTAAAACTTTCATTTGCCTTTAAGCTGACTGTATTCTCATCGTTCTAATCTACTAAAGAGACATATTACAAGCTGCGCGAGCCTCCATTACTTAATTATTGGAAATAACCAAAGAATGTTTATATTTTAACAATAAAAAGAGTCTACATATTTAAAAAGAGTTTACATAAAGTTACGCCAACTAACATTCTAATTATTCATTCAAGAGCTTGCAGACAACAAAAGCTTCCACTTGTAATACTTATGCAATTGCAAAAAAATGTCTGCAAAAACTTTTACGACTTTATATTTTTCACTTAACTTTACTTTATATAACACACAATCGTGGGACTGCGTGTAAATAAGGTCCTTTGTTTCATTCAAATTTCATTGTCACTAGGCCCTTATTCCATCTTCTGAAATTGAATTAGTAAAACTTTACTAAAATTAGTGGAAGATGCTCCACTAATACCAAAATTGCGAAGCTCTGTCCACTAATTTTTAGTGAAAATTCATTAATTATAGTGTAGTTTTTCACTAATTCAACTTTGTATAGCACGCAGCCCCTCAGTTACATCGCATGTTTTGGAAAATCTTCATTAAAATCTTACTAGATTGGAATTCTCATCAAATTCTTATAGAGAATAGTAAATAATTAATAACGGAGTATACAATTTATTGATTTTCTCTGTTTTATCTAAGTCCGAAACAATGGAGACACGCCTAACTTGTGATATAGCTGCAGGACCAATCGGCATTCTTATCAGCCGTAAAATGAAAAGTAAACAAAAGTACACACCTTCACCCGTCTCCCCTGAAATCAGCTCGAAAATCCGTCTACTCGTGAGCCTTCTCTCCCTCCTACTTTCCCCACGCACCGAAGCAACAAGCCGCGCGCGATTTACGCAATCGCCGCGTTATCGGGTGGACTTATCGGTGATACTACGCGGCGCCCGAGTGCTCGCTCGTGTCAGAAGACGCGCGGCAGCGGCGTGTGCGGAGCGCGCGACGAGAAAAGCGCGTGACGCCGCGGAAACGACTGCGGCCGGACTACGGGCGGCTAAGCTAAGCAGGTGAGCTGCGCCGCGGCGGCGGCGGCGATCGGCCACGCACAATAATACTTTGGGGGGCGCGCGGACAACGGCCACGGCGCTGCGCGCCAAAGCTCGAAAAGCTCTGCCGCCTCCTCGCGCCAGGGGAGAGCTTTCCGCTCTTGTTCTTTCGTTCCGACGTTACACGCTGTCAATTTTCGCCCGTTCTACTTCCCTTTTCTTTTTTGGTACGCCGAGAGAAAAGTCTAGTCGGTAATAAATATTAGTATACTGTGTTCTAATGCAGGGATAGATGCGACTAGTAAAAAAGTTTACTAAAAATTATAGTAAACTTTACTGTAAGTTCAGCAAAGTGTTTTCTATGGCTACACGGAGAGAAAACTTTAGTAAAATTACTATACTATTTAGTAATGGAGGGACAGACTCGACCAATGAAACAATTTACTAAAAAGTATCGTAAAAATTGCTAGACTTGCAGTAGATTTTGCTACAAGTCTAAAATCAAAATTTTTAATCTGTCGAGTCTGTCCCTGCACTACTAAATAGTATAATAATTTTTACTAGACTTTTCTCTCCGTGTAGCATACTTTTCAAAAGTTATACTTTTCGTAGTAAAATTTTTTATTTGTCGTGTCTACCCTTTTGTTACAAAGAAGTATAGTAATTTTTAGTAGATTTATCTCTTCGTGTACACGTTAAATAAGCTAGAGTGAAGTAGAATGAAAACTAACTCTATTGGAGTGAAATTTTTCGCTCTAACTTTATAGTGAAATTAACTCTCTTGATAGAGTAAAAGTTTCGCTGTAACTTTATAGTGAAATTAGCTTCCTTGATGAAGTAAAAGTTTTGCTCTAATTTTATAGTGAAATTAACTGCATTGATCTCCATCAATTTCACTCCTGAAATAAAGAGTGATTTTTTTACTCTTAAGTAGAGGGAAAAGTAGGGACTTAAGCTGTAATATGCTGTTCTACCTTAGAGTGAATTTTACTCTACTTTAGAGTGAATTTATATCATTGTATTTACGCAGAGTCAAATTTAACCCCAACAGGTCAAATTAAACTTGATGTTCCACTATAAACAAAGAACGAAAATTGTCTCCTATTGTTTTAGTGTGTACATTTCGAGGTGCACTCTGTAAGCTTAATACAGTGACATGTCACTGAATTTTCGACAACTTTGACAACGAAAACAGAAAATATTCACTGTTAAGACATTCCGCGAGGCGAAACACCGGATTTGCTCGGTCGAGTCTTTTACATTTTAATGAGCGAATAATGTACTCGGATGTGCATACTCGCACGGGCGGATCGAGCGATAATTGACTTTTTTAAGGTACTGGCGAGTGTCGCGTTCGACTGGTTTATTGCGCGGGATCGTGTACCTACAGGTGCGCTCGTTATTCATTATGCAGTAGTACAGAGTCGTATATATTACACACTTGATGGGCCCGCCGTTTGGTAATTTTTTAATTTACTACTCTGATGCAACATTTTTTTTCTTTACGACGGGTTTTTCGAATTGCCGATCGCGTGTGCTTCCTCGTGAGCGGGCGATTTCTCATTGTGTTTGAGCTTTACCCGATGTCTCGTGCACTTGGATCAACTTGCGCATGATGCCAGACAAAGGCAGAATGAAATTCGTAAGCTGTGCACACAAATATACATTATTCGTACGTGCGAGAGAACACACACGCTCATGAAAGTCTGCAAATATTCATTGTGTCGAGCTTGAAACAATTATGTGTAAATTTACGGTACTTTAATGTATTCACGTGCACTCTTATTTTCTTTATTTTTCTGTTCGTTCACAGGCGCACTCTATTCCGAGTCCGAAGTACACGAGAATATAAAAGTGGAGATTCTCGGGATCTGCGTAATAAATTGTTTATTTCTTCCAAAAGTAGATGAATTCTAACGTGAAAAAAAAATTGTATTTACATAATTGTATTCTTATTTACGGAGCCAATATTAGCACACGCAGTCGTTCATGAATTTCACATGGAAAAAAGTGAATATTTAGTTACTCGCGTCAGTTAACAAGGTAGTACATTTCAAATATTAAAAAAAAAATCACTTTTACAAATTTATCCGTCTCTACAGAGTATGTACACTCACACGTGCATACACTTCTGTTTTTCCTACGAAAACATATAATAAATATTTATGTATTCTGCATTGCAAGTAATTTAATTACCTTAGAAGGAGTGAACCTCTAAAGTAGAAAAAGTGCATTTGCATGAGTTTATTCATTTTTTTCAGTGTTCACGTGTGCTTGCAAGCACACTATACGTCCGATACTCACGCACGCGCAAGATAAATTCTCACGGAGACAGTCACGCCTATTCTAGTGTACATTCATAGAAAATACATTCGTTTACACAAGCGATAAAAACAGATACACGTGCCAGGGGCTTTAATTTTTCGCTTATGGCCGATTTTAACGTGTAGTTACTCGCGTTGTGATTTGTACAGAAACTTCGGACGAGCCTCGAGTTTCTATTTTTCTCGCGTGAATGGGATGGATTGACCGACGCGAGGGAATAAAAAATAAATAATATAAAAAAAAAATATTGACGGGGCTAAATTGGCCAAGGCGCGGAATGGCTCGTGTTTGTCTATTAAGCTGGCAGCGTCTAGCGCGTGCTAGCGAGTACCCACGTCGGGGAGGGCGAGCCGACGCATGCGCGGGCGTCGATTTAATTTTATCCGCGGGCTGCGCGTGTGAAAGGGAAAAGGCCATGGTCGAGCGACGCACTATATAGGCGCGGCCGGGAGGCGCACGCGATACTTATGCTCTTTTCTAAATCGGTGCCGTGAACTGCAAGCTCGCCGGGGAGGCGCGACGACGGAGGGTTCCGCCTGCAGAGACGCATCGGGCTGGCGGCTTCTTGCCGATTTTTTCGAGCGGCGATACTGCTACTTACGGGCCGTCGGTTTATTTGCAATGCGCGCATGCGTTTTGTGGAGGAAGCTTGCGGAAAAAATGTGGGAAAATTAAATTAAAAAAATGTTTTTGATTTTTCCTTTCTATTTCTACTCGCATCTATTTTCTGATTTGAGGAATTGTGTGGGCGAAGAAATCCATGTCATCGATGAATGTGCACTGTTAAATCTTGCTGAAAATAAATGCGTGAAAGAGGGAATACAGGAATGTATGCAAGAACTGAAAATTTTGCAGTAAAATTATTCCTTTCTTCCATCTAAATTTCGAAATTTTGGAGACTGACTTTTTTTTTGAAAATGAGATTTTTTAATTTTGGTGAAACTTTGTAATTGTGTAGAAGAAAAGCTTTATAATGCTTTTCAGAGCTTTTCTTGTAGAAAATATGGTGAAGCTGCGGTTAAAAGTCAGTAGCTTTGTAAATTTTATAAGTAAGTATCTGTAGAAATGACGGTAAAGCTCCGCGTAAACGTTACAGAGCTTTACTTGTAAAAATTACCGTAAAGCTCCATGAATATATTAACTTTCATTTTGAAAAAAGCTTCACCAAAATTCAAATATTACATTTTCAAAAAAAAAAACAGTGATTTTTCTGTGAAAATATTTCTTGTGATTGCAAACAGTCCCGCGCTTTATAAATTATAACTAGACCCGAAGTTTTAGTAAATTAATTATATAACCAAACTCGAAGTTTCATTTGACTAAAAAATACTTATGAAATATTACAAAAGAATGTATTGTTCTGTTTATTTTTAAAAAAATATTTGGAGCCACAAAATCATGCGCATCGCAATCTTCTATAAAATTGGATTCGAACTTCTTTAATGACTTATTTCTACGTTTCACAGAAGAAATGTTAATAAAAAGAATACAGAAATATAATACATTAAATAAAATAATTTCCAATAGATAGTGTTATAAAATCACATTTTATTTTCTCTTGAGATTTTAAAAAAAAATCGTATTGTACAGCCTATTTCAGATTTTTCATGAAATAAAAAGAAGGTGAAGACATTACTACCACTGCATTTATAATAAATTGTACAATCGATAACAAAAAAGGTGTTCTTGCAGTATAGCTATTACGATAGTCGTTAATTAGCTACACGTGCTTATTGACTGTTAGACTAATTATAGGATGTTGCACAGACTAATTAATTTCCAGCCTTGATTTTTTTTATTTTCAACAAATTCTATTTAGCCATGATTGCAGGAAAATTTAAATGCAAGATAAATTGGAAGATGCAACGATCGTTCATTAACAAGTTCATTTTTCTGAGGTGTTTAACCACACAGTGAACTCAGCGATTCTAAGCTTAATAATCACTCTTATGACTCAGTTAACAATTAAGATTAGCAGTAATCGCTTTAAGTGAATGTAAATTTCAGATAGATTACGAACAGTTTAATTAATACTTTTCAGTTAGCAAATATCTTATACGTAAATGATAATTAGTATCTGTTATATACCTATGATAAGTTTATAAAAATGGAAGAAACATTGTAAATGCATAAAGATACTACTTATCTGCGACAATGTCAGATTGTATATTGTAATTATTCTTCCTAGTAATGGTTATATTTACATTTCAATAAAACAGTTCAATAAAATGAGTATGACAATCTAAACAGTCAATTTTATTTATGAAGAAATAGATAAAAAAATATATTTATAAAGTATATATAAATTTAATAAACAACAAGTAATCTTATATCGGTACAATATTTAGTATTACCATACCGATTTCAAGCGATAATTCACCCTGCGATTTGATGTTCTTATTTTTCATTAAAATTAATTGCAGTAAAATTCCTAACATAAATACTGTCCACTTGAAATGCAACATCTGTAAGAAATTTGGTGACTAAAATCGGTATAAAAAACTCCTTCTCAGGGGCTTTTCAACAGTCACACTTCTGAGCTTCAACAAAACGTATCGTTCTAGTTAGCTGAAAGAAATCTAAGAGAACGTAAAAATCATATGGTTTCTCGTGACTTAAAATCCCGACGAAACAGTTTAATTGTTGGTTAATGAGTGCACGAGTAATGACGATCCGGTAAAACCGGTTCTTGCCGGTTCCGACCGAAACCTAACCTATAAAATATTGTCTCCCTCATTCTCTTTCGGTTACTCTTCGTTACCCGAGTAGAGAGTTTCGTAAAAAATCTTATCGTGACCAGAATCTACGGGAAATACCCATCGTGATAGTTACAGTTATATGATAATTAAATCATCTCTTTGGATTTATTGTCATGAGGTTGAACTGAATTCCACTGAGAAATGTAAAGGGATTATTACAATTAGCGTTTAACCATTCAACGTCTACATTTATTACGCGACAAGTTTATTAGAAGCTTCTGTAAGAAATAAATCATCATTTGCTCAACGACGTTTATGACTATAACATCGTTATCAGATTATAACTACCTAATTCTTACATTTTTTTGTCACACGATTTTGCAACTTTAAAGAATCATAATATGGAGCAGGAAATTGATTATTGAATTTAAAGTCATGAATATTACGTTGATTGAATCAATTTTTTTAAAATTAATTAGCAAATTATGAAAATCATTTGTCAGACAAGTATGTAAAGGAATATGAATTAATTATTGCGTCATAAAAAAATGGTTTCTATTATACCAATACAAAACAGATGATAAATTAAAAATTTTATTTGAAAGAAGGCAGCAGACACAACCGATAAAAAAAGTTATGCAATTTTAGGATACAAAAATAAGACGCAACACATAAATTTGTTAAAAATTACTTTTATCAAAAATCAATGCTAAAAAAATGAACGTTCGTTATTATCAATCTTTATGAATATCGATATAAGAATATTTTAAATGAATAGCTTAATTAGTACAGTGTAGACGTTTATAAAAAAAAACTCATTGAGAAGCACAACGATCTGGATTAATCCAATGCACTGGAAATAAATAAGAATATATTATGAAAATATGACTGCATTATGTAATGCAAAATTTTCTCAAAAAATTTAAGGAAAGAGTCTCATCAATTTTATTACATCTTATACTGGTAGATACTAATAAGCCAGACTACAATGGACTTTATCGGCAAGCGATAATTGAAAGCACGTGACATTGCTCGTGATTCTGAATTAAGTTCTATGATATTCTCATGTTTTCACACACTAACATTAATGTTTATTTATTGAAGTGTGTTACTGATACAATGATTGTTTAATTAATTTTGAAAATCATATTTTTCGGACTGATATTTTTGCTTTCAATGCAATCAAAATTGTATTGTTTTTTTATTTTCAGATTACGTTTATAATATTTATCTAAATAAAAGTGTACTTATTATTTAAAACTTTGAATTGTTTTATTAACTGTAAATTAACAACATGATTTATTTTTATCTCCGATTAATTTCCACAGTATAAATATCATGATTAAGCAAAATAAATTGAAAGTAACTGTTGGCTTAACAGTTCAGACAATTATAAACCGCGTTCTTTTACAAATTTTATTTCAATATTAAGGTCGTTTATATTACAACGAAATTAGCATAAATGTATACACTTATTATAAAATTACTTTTAAACTCAGAAGATAAAAAAATGATATATTTTCACAATTATAAGATAAATTTAATTTGTCAGATCGAACAGAATTTAATCATTAAAATTCGTCAGACATAGACAGCATGTTCCTTCACATTTCAAAGGCCGTTATTTAAATAAAATTTCTATATGAGATATGGCATACTTTACGGTCAGCTGTTTTTCGGTCAGAAGGAATTTTACAAAGCAGCTATTTACTTTAAGTGCATTGAACGAAGAGACGACAACGACTTGGCATACATGTTGGCTCACAATATATGAATTTTCAAGACCACCTGGCTATTTTTGTTCTTCATAAATACTAATAAAGTACACGCTATTTTGTAAAATACTTCGCAATATTTCTATACCAAGAAATAATGATAATTTAATTACTTTAAGATTACCATGAATGTTTATATGTATCATTGCTCTCCTTTTTAAAATATAAATATGTTGCTATTTACGTAAGATTCTTTATCAGTGCTAAATTTAACAAAGACATAAATTTCATGATAAAATCGATAATAAATTTAATTTTAAAAAGTATTATCTTCATACGCGTTATAATAAAAGAGTATTAATAGTACTGACGCGTCAAATATCTACATTAAGAAAAAAAAACTATTGAAGTAGTTTCTCGATAAAATATATCTCTATACGTTAATAATCTAAGTAAGTCTTCGAATGAATGAGAAGTGACCGTTTGAGTCATTAGTCAAATGGTCTCATTAGTCACCTGTTAGATCTTGATAAGACCTGAGAAAAAGGTAATATTGTTAGCGATTTTATTTATAAATAAGTTGTTGACATCCGCCTTAACGTAAAAATGTATGCGTCGTAATAAATTGTCCGAAGTGTCAATTGAAATTATACCAAGTGCGATTTTAGTGATATCATTTAGTTAGTAGAGATTAAGCTTATATGTTATTCATCGTATGTTAATTATTAAAAAATTTTATTGAAAATGTACGCAAGTAAATAAAATTTACATAAAATAATTTGTTATTTTTTTGCGACACTGGGAGAATTGCGTAAAATATACTTAATCGTGGAACGATTTGTAATTAATCGAAATTTTGTAAAGCTCTGCGTAAAGCTTTCCTTTTAAAAATTACCGTAAAGCTTAACCTACAAATTTCTGAGCTTTTCATTTAAAAATTACGATAAAGCTTTTACAAAAAATTCTCAACTTTTCTTGTAAATATAACGGTAAAATTTTATTAGTTTTTCTTCTAGTCTTTGCAGATGGTCCCTCGATTACATTTATTCGTGCAATTTCCTCGTGAAAATTCTTCTAGTGAAAGTTCATATTTTTTTTTAGAAAATGCCTAGAAAACGAATATAAAAAACAAGACTAAATGCTTTTATGCAGTATACTGTATGTGGTTGCCACTGTTGAAGGGACTACATTTCTCCTGGAATAGGTTTTTAAGTAATTTTAAGATATTTTTATTTTTAGAGCTTTTTAAAATTAAAAAAACAATGATTGCATCATTAGTTTTATATCTCTGGACAAGAAAAATCTATCATTCAATTTGAAAATACAAGATCTCCAAGTGTCAGCTAATTTCTTATAGAAAGTTATTATATATAATTGTCATAAAACATTAATCCATGAAGAGATGTGATTAAGTGATACAAAAAGATTTACATGCGACAACATTAAAATTGTATTTTATTTTTACTAATATTGGTATGCCATATTTACATGTGTACATTTAAAATGTTCTGTACAAGGCAACTAACAGTCTAAAATATTTAAAACACAATGATCAATGTTTAAAATTATTAAATAACAATTTATCATACATTAAACCCTAAGGTACTAAGGTTTTATAAACAATCAATAAAAGTAGTAAATTAAAACGCTATAGAGCTTGTAAAATATATAAAAATGCATGTTCAAAATGCACGACCTGTCAAAGTCGAGTACAACTTTTAATTTAATGAATAAAATAAAGTGTTCTAAAAGTATTTGTTTAATTATATCGTTACTCTTTAAAATACTTTATTACAATAATGTCCTATACGATTATTTAAAACAATCTATTTTATTCATTAAAAATTATACACGGTAAAATTATTCTTATAAAATTTATACACGTTTAATAAACGATAAGTACTCGCGGATGTCAGTACAATACTTGACATCGCCATACCGATTTCGATTAGTACTGGAACTAATTTAGTATTATCGTTTATTATCACTAAGTTCCTTACTAAATTTAATTGCAGCAGACGCAATATTTTAACAACAGTTAGCGTAATTACTCGTTTTTCGTAGTCCAATACCACTGAAAAATCGAAAATGATCGGTAATAGCATTTTCAAGGCACTTTGAACAATCACTCTGAACGCATGCGCTTCTGTGTGAAGCTTATAATGGACAATCTAAAAGAATAAGAGGATCGCCTTAACGTCAGATGATTCCTCACGATTACATAAAATCACAGCAAAACATTTTATACGTCGGTTAATGAGCTCATGAGTAACGATGATCGGACATAACAGGTTCTTGCCGATTTCGGATGAAATCTAAGCTATGATAAAATCGTTTCTCTTCTCTGTCTATCTCTTTCCTTATTCTTCTTCCTTTCATCCCTTATTATCGATTAAGAATAGTTGTTGTTGAACAGCATCGGCACATCGTGAGTAGCATCTGCAGGGACAAATTCTAAAGCGTAATCTAAGGTTCGGCCTGCCCCTCTTGAATAACGACAAACGGTATCTAAGAAAATAAAAATCTGCATCTCACCAGATTTAATCTTAGATTAAATCTTTACATCAGATTCAGTGGACTAGAAATTTCGAGCAAGTCGTGCGTGCATGCGTCCTTTCGATTCTATTCCTCAACAAACTTAAACTAAAACAGCAAATACCTCAATCGGCGTAGTAAAATTATTTCTTTTTTCTTAAAAAAAAATGTTGAATCGCATTTGAGTTCTCTCATTAGTGCTTCGCACACTGCACTAATTTACGATGCAGCAACTCGGGCAGTTTCTCGGATTTACACTCGAACAATCCGATTAGCTAACTTCCGCTCAGTTGAAGCTAATTCAGTATTTAAAAAAGTAACGGTAAAATATTTCCTATAAATTATAAAACTACTGTACATTGAGCTAGTCTAGACGGTTTTACACTTTTCGGGTTTGGTTTTCCGCAGTTCGCAGATGATTGTCCAGCCAAATGTATTGGTTGATAAAATTATTCGGGTTAGGAATCAAAATAATCCACCCAACTAAATTTTACTGAAGGTACTGCACGAAAGCTTGATATAGTTACGGGTGTGATCATTTTTTGG
This sequence comes from Sycophila sp. Sp_5, assembly GCA_018906775.1. Lineage (NCBI taxonomy): Eukaryota > Metazoa > Arthropoda > Insecta > Hymenoptera > Eurytomidae > Sycophila > Sycophila sp. Sp_5. Next base: position 3,020,187 of record JACCID010000021.1, read on the forward strand.
TTTCAAGTGACGTTTTAAATCTTAACCGGGATTATCACAATTTGCTTTGGATCTCGATGCCTTCCATTGTGCCTTCCTGTATCTTCTTCATTTTACCTCTGCTTGGTGTGGCCAAACTCGCAGCAGAGGCGACTGTAAAAAAGATCAAAATCATAAACTTGTAATTCATCATCCACTCGTGAATCTGCAAGAACTGCGAATGTACTTACACAATAGTTGAGATGCCATAATAATGATGAGTGCGGTGCAGTGATCATCGATGAGGTAGCCAAAGATCATGTTACCGAATAGTGAGCCGCAACGACCGACGAGCAAAACGATCGCTGATGCTATTACCCTAAAATTGAAGAAAAAAACTGGTTAAAGTGGATCATCCAGAATAATGTATTCTATTGTATTAGGTTTTTCTTATTAATCAATTCACCTGAGGTTCGTTGGAAAGATGTCGACAATGATGCAGTACATAACGCTAATGTTCAGAGAGGTGAATGCTTCGAAGATGCAAGAAAGTACGAGATTCTGCGTTGAAGTTTTTACAAAGAAGAATGCAATTGTTACTGCACAGGAGACGGTGGCCGTAAGCGCTGTAATGCAAAAAGTGGAGTGTAAAAATGTTGCAGCTGAAATTTATGTTTTAGCAATAAAATTATAGTTTTTAAGGTATATTTTCAAATTTAATCAATAGTTTTTCTAATAAGGATAGAAGAAATTTTAGCTAAAATGGTATAATAATCTTCGAACACTTACTCATGTAAACGCGGTAGCCCACCCGATTGACTGTGAGTGGGACTATTACCGCAAATGGTATACAAGCGACGCCTAACCAGGCCGAGTGCTCGTATACAGTGTGGTGTATCTGGTTGCCACAGCCAAAGGGGTTCTCGTCCTGGAATAAGCCAGTTTAAAATTTGTTTTACAATTCAAAGACATAAATTCAAAGGTTTTATATACAAACGTTTCATATTTTTTTGCCACTGAATAATTTCATGATGACTTTATTAAGAATATGTCAACTTTGAAATTTATCAAAAGGAATTATTTTCGTCCATTACTCTTCTTTTATTTATCAAATATACCATTTCATTCTCCAAATATGAATTTTGTTAACGTCATAAGAGTGGCAATGGCAAACTTACGATTTCAGTGTCGTTAAAGCCAGAAGAAGCCTTCTTCGATACTGTGCAGACGCTGGCGAATTCATCAGGGTATCGCTTCTCAAATTCGGCGAATCGCTGGAAGAGCTCGGGGAACCAGGTCATCAGTGAATAGTAGGTTGAGGTCATGCAGAAGGTGATGGAACCGCATACGCACAGTCGCATCAAGTATGGTCTGCGAATAAGTCTCTTCATTTGGGCTTTTGAGGTCGTCAACATCTCGTTTAGCTTCTGTTTCTTCGTCATCGACATACGACGCTCCTCCTTCGTAAGCTCATCAGTCTTTATTACCTCCTCCTGACTTACCAGGCTACTGATCGACGGTACACCGCACTTCAAAAGTTTTTCCTGCGAAAATAAGAAAGAATAGTATTCTGTTTTAATATTCATTAAATCTTTGTTAATAAAGCAAAACGAATGAAAACGATGAGGGAAAAGAAAAAATCAGTTGAGATCTATGATTGGAAAAGTAATTAAAGGAAACTGCAGCGAATAAACAGCTTGCATGCTAATTTATCATGTCATTCAGTTCGTTTCATGTAAGGATCTTAAGTTTATTAGCTTCTAACTTCTTCATGATTTAATAAATCTATGAATTAGAATCACGAAGAAGATTAGATTATAGATAATAATAAGTTTAATCCATCTTTTCATTCAAAATTTTGGTGTGGTCATGAACCCATTCATATAAATAAACTGTATTCCGTGGATTACATGTAGATTCAACTACATTCCATATATATCCAATTGATTTTATGTGGATTCAACTGCATTCCATATATCCAATGCATTTTATGTGGATTCAACTGCATTCCATATATATCCAATGGATTTTATGTGGATCCAACTTCATTCAATGTCTATCCAATTGACTTCATATGTACCCAATGGATTTCATATGCATCCAATTGACTCCATATGTATCCAATGTATTCTATATGCATCTACGTGGATTTTATGTGGATCCAACTAGAATTAAGTCCATCTAGATCTTTTTTTTATCGGAAACTATGAGTAGACGGTTTATCTGCACCAGTTAATAAAGGAGAGTAAATGAGTTATTAAATTGAGAATGACAACTAACTTTGAACTCTTCAGCGCTGTTGCCAGTGTTCTCCACGTACATTCGCGTGAGCACTTTCAGCAAAGAATCACGCTTGCCATTCTCTGCAAGAAACTTTGGTGTCTCTGGCAGTGTAAACAGCCACAATAAACAAATCAGTGCCGGTGTCGCACTCAACAGTACGAACAGGTTCCACGAACCGAAGGAAAACATCGGTATCTTGAAGTGGAATGGCAACGGGATTATCACCCAGGCGAATACTGAAACGAAGATCATATAATTACTGCATTATGGTGTATAAGTTATCGACATTTAGCTGAAAATAAAATTTTGATATTTCTTTACAACCAAACAGAGATTCTGATAATTAAAATAACTAATGCAACTGACTTATTCATCCAGGTCCGCGTCAAATGAATAAGAAGTTACGATAAAAATCGGCAAATTTTACATTGATGACTAAGATGCTAATCTAATAAATCTGGTTCATTTACAAGAATCTACTGAAATAATATGTCTTCATCATGTATATTATTTGCATCAAGAACAACGTCAATGATAAATGATATTTGTATAAAACTCCTAAATTATTCGCAACATTCCTTCTAAAGTCATCGTTCTGATAAAAAAAAACTTTTTTAATAGTCCCTGCACTAGGTAAAAATTTATTGAATTATTAATGTCACCAACAAGAGTGGGTATTACCAGAATTTAATTCAATGACAGTCAAAGTCAAAGTTATTAGTATCATCGTTTTTTTTTTAATTGAAGTTTTTTTTTGTGTTATAAAGTCTACAAGTCTGCCAATACTCACATGCAACCGCAATTACTCCAATTGCCCATGAAAATTCCATCCACGTTAGCAGCATGTGCCTATACCTCGTAGGCTGAAATTCTCCGAGATATGGAAAAAGTATGGTCAGCTGGCCAGTGGCACTGCAGACGAAAATATTAAAACGATGAGAAATAAATAATAATAGTAAAAACGTGGAACAATTTAAAGAAAGTATTAGTTTAATTGAGCTTACCCTACACCGCTGAGGAACTTGAGAAAGACAAATGCCCAGTAACTCGGTACAACCGAGGCCAGGACATCGACCACCAATTGCAGGGTTAACGTCAACAGAAGGGATCCTCTTCGTCCTTTCAGATCGGTTATGTATCCCCAAATACACGATCCCACGACCATACCTGTACGAGTATTTATATTTTGAATTCTTAACATTTTGTAAAAAACGTAATTTACAAGACACGACTATTCTATTCTATTCTAACTTCTTGTCATAGTGTCATCCATGCACGAATGAGAATTAGAATTTTTTATAATCCTACAATTTTTTATGGTCTCCTTACTTTGCGCAACAAATTCGATTTACTTTAGAGAAAAGAATGATGTCTGATTCTGTTTTTTAAAAAGAAGTATTTTATTAACTGCCTGTATCAGTCTCGCAAAAGCAGGCGAGAGATTCAAGGAAATCGGGTGACGTACGCGGCAGTACCAATCACCGATCGCTGGCCTAGAGCCTCTTCGTACACACGCAGAGAGTCTTCCGCATAAAAAATAATCGTTTTCGCAGATAAAACGAAATCCGCTCCAACGAAGCTACAAACACTTGCGTAGACCGGAGTAAATTCGATTTTTAATTTGCACCTAATCGACGGCCGTGAGATTTATACGCGAAGACTCTTACATCGACGATGCACGCAGGCACGAAGTCGGAGCTTTAATTTTGCCAATCATTTTTAGCTTCGCGCGTAGTAATTAATTTGTCAAGAAATAAGTCGCGAAGATGCTCAATTGCTAGAGCAACAGATGCGCCGCTTGTTTCTCTATTGACATTTTGAAAAGCACGATATGAGAACAGTTTTTTCAGCATTTTCTTTGAATTTTTGTCTCAGTGTTTTAATTAATACTGCGGATTATTTTTTACAACTTTTTTTTTTATTTGGTATAGCAAAGCTAAGATTCTTTGCAGTATGTGCGCGGAAAGTTGCTGTTCGTACCTCTGCCTGTAATTAAATTTAACTGACTGACAGGAAGTGACCTTTCTGCGTGCGTGTCATTGTCGGGGGAAACGATTATTCATAAAATTAGAAATTTCGAATAATAATTTCAAAATGGTATAAAGGCTAATTGGATACCACTAAAATTTGGCTGTCGATTAAATAAATTATACAACTAAAAAAAAATATTTAATTTTTGAACGAAACGTCCGCCCTGTTACAGCCTGCATCCTCTCCACAAACTGAATCATCTACTAAATAAAAAAATTACATAATTTTCCTTTAAAAAAAAAGTCCAGTAATAAACGCGAGTGACACGAGACAAAAAAAAAAAAGATTTTGCAAATCGCAAAGGTTTCTAACTATACCCTAATTTATATGACTGTTTCAGCGCGCGCTGGGCATTGTTGATTGAAGGAATAACCGGAAAAATAAGAAAAATATAAATTTACCCAGCATGGGTGCAGCATTGATGCGACCCTTGTCGATGGTCGTCATCTGAAAGTCACAGGCGGAGGTGGGCACGACGAAGCCGACGCTCGTGATGCAGAACGCGCAGTTGAAGTACATCAGGGCGCATACCCCGGTGATCTTCAGGTTGAACTTACCAAAGCCTGTTTTCAAAAAAATTCGAGGAGTTAATCGACCAGTTTCATTCTACGGTGTGCATCGTTTCTAATTAATTTATTCGAAGACAAATCCTAATTACCTGTCTGCTCGACTGCTTGCTGAGCGATATACTCCTCCATATACATTTCTGGAATAAATAAGAGATGACCGTGTATTAGAATTTACTGCTTATTTATTAAAAAAGAAAATCAGAAAATTTGTAATTTGATGGTTGAAAAAATTGACTTTTTCTATAATTAATAGTGCTTAATACTTTGGTTAATTTTTAAACGATAAACGATCACTGAAAAGTTCGTAATGAAACTGGCCAGTGATTATTTATCACTACTCAAATTTTTAACAGGCTATATTTAATTGTATGCTAAAGTAAATTTCTATTTAAATAGTACAAATTAACTATAAACAAATTAGAAAGCTTTTTACTGTCGTGAAAAATATTATCTCCTTGCACTAAATTATATTTGACCATATAAACAATAAATTAATGTTACCAGGTTATCAAAAAAATTGCATTTAAAAAAAAAATTGTCATTAGCAATCAGAAACAAATAGATTTTCACAATGCTGAATAATAGTCGATAAATATTTACTCACTGGCTTAAATAATTAATAATACTTGACGGTGGAGAAACTACAATCGGTCCTCAGCAACTTTTTTCCAAAAAAGTTTAGCGAGAAACTGTCCTCACTGACAATCAGCTAAGACGAATGCGATAAATAAATTAAAAAGTATCCGTCAGTCGTCCGAGTAAACGCATCGACGGTCCAGCCGTCGAGCGATCGGCGTTGACTTTGTCATCGACCGGTGATGTGCCGTCAATCTTTCTTCTTACTGATACAGAAGACTCGCCCTCGTGCGATACTGTCAGTAGGCTGCTGCGGTCACATGAACTTCTGACTTTCTCTGATGATCTGCGATGAGAAAAAAATTATCTTTTATTTATTTATTTTCTTATTTTAATGCGTAAAAGAACTTAAAAATCTTTAATGTTGTTATTATTGAAAATATTGAATAAATCGATAGTTATTAGCATTATGTTGTACGTAGTTATTTTTTAAACATAATTTAATTTAAAAAGCAAACAGGCAAGATGTTCTAAGATTCTAATAGATAATATTTGTCAAAAGTGCGTTTTCTCTTATTAATCAAAAAGTCAATGAATTACATTTGTAGGACATAAGGCAATCCTTATGTGCTCTTATTAAACAGGATGACGCTATTCCCTCTCTTCCAGATATTTTATTTTACTATTTTATAGGGCGCTCTACTGTTTGTTCCGCGCTCAACCGCTGCCTTGCAACAATCCTTTATGTAACGCTCAATATGTTTATATAAAGGTTATTAATAAATTACTGTATTATTTCAACTAATTCGAGTCAGTTATTTAAACGCTTCACCCTTGCAACTTTAACGACATTAATAAAATTGAAGTTTACTTTGTAAACAATTGCAGACTTTAAGTAAAACGTACAAAAATGAACAAAAGTAGCCTTCTGAATTAATGACTAATGCATGTAAACAAAAAACATTGCGAGGCGTACATTTGCGTGAAAAATAACATGATTTAAATAAAATTTATAAACATTATTTCTTTCTTTGCTTCTTTAATCAAGATTATTTTTTTTCTTTTATCTACTGCCAATCATATCCGAGAAAATAATTGACGATATAAATTTAATCTCTCGAGGATTCATTAAATAATTCTTGATACTAATGCAAACTTAATATTAACTATTCAGTTATAAATAAATTTTATTAAAAATAGTAAGTGTTGAATCTTCAGTAAAATCGACTGATTAAATGTAATCGACTTATTGAAGAAGATTCACGAATTGACATACATTTTTTGTGACAATTTGCATTTGATATTTGTATGAACGAGGATTAAATAATCGCGAAAGACGCATTTGGTGACTGAGATCAATTTAAAACCCCGAATGTATATTAGCATATGGACATTTATAAAATTTGTTATTCCATTATTTTAATTTAAATAAATGGTAAAAAATATTCCGTTTCGAAGGCAATAACAATTTAATTTCACTCTTTGAACAATATTCTACACAAAAATTGAAGTATATCAGCAGATTTTTTTTAATAAAATGGTCATTATTTTAATAATATTAACAGATAAAATAGATGTCATTACAATGCATCCTAAAATGTGTATAAAGTGCTAATCATTATAGCAGTATATTGGTACTGTCCCAAACCTAAAATAATTTATTAAGGCCTTGCAAAGACGGCAAAATTTATTTGAGTTTAAGAAAACAATATTTATATCATTACTATGAATCGTAATTTAAATTTGTATGATTAGAAAATATTAAAACAATTTTAATTAAATAGTTATTTTCGATTTGGTCTTGTAAGTACTCGTTTGAAGTTTTTTTTTTCGTTTACGTTAATTATCGGTTATAATTATTCACAACAAAAAGTGATAATTCACTAACATTTATTAAAATAAATATATGTTAAAACATAAACTATGTAGTAGATAACAATATCAGAAGTTGATGTTTTGACCTAACGGTTACACTTGTATAGCAGTGCCCTCGGCGTCAGATGACAGTAGAACATTTAATTATTTTAGAATTTCTAGATCAGCTGTATTTTTTAAAAGCTTTGCAGAAACGTCAAATTAAAAAAAAAACGAGAAAATATTCCTTAATTCAATAAAAAATGTTACGTTTGAGAAAAACAATGCAGAAGATGACTTGAATGATCATGTGGAACCAATAAACTGTAGGTAATTTAAGTTAGTTGCTAATTTTCGGCATTGTTTTCAGTAGCCTTTTTCAAAGCTATGCACAATAGAGACTATACAACTTTAAAAAAAATGTTTTTTTTTTTATTTCGAATGATAAACACTTGAAATATAGTTGATCTATTTATAAATTATCTCACAGCTTATGGCTCATCGTGTGATTTATAGTTGGAGAAAATATTGACGAATATTTCACTAATGCAAATAATCAACGACACTCGTCAGTATATTTCAAGAGTTTTTCGCACAAGCAGCTTGTAATCCAAAAAATCAATTTTCTTAAGTTATCTCGTCTGTTTCTGCACAACCGTGATGACGGCACTAAAAAACAGCGCCGAAACGACGGCAAATACATTAAATCAATTAATATCGCTTCGACGACTAAATCCCCACAAGCAAACCTTCGATTCTCCACACATCATCACGCACATATGCGAATGAAGTTCAACGACACAATAAATTTTCCTATAAATACAATCGAGCTACAAACGCCACGTCCAGTGGATGATTACCTGACAACAGCCTCCCAGCTCGACCGCCGTCTAAATTCACAGTCACTCACACCCGGAACCACTTTTTTTCATCGACAAAAAAAAATGGCTTTAAAAAAGTCAATGTTAAAAAAATAAACGGAGATACCCGAAAACGGAAACCGTCGACCCCAAGTTGACTCGGCGCGCGACTCGCGTGCAAAGCTCGTTCTCGCGGCCGCCTCGGCTCCTTTTTATCGGGCGCTCCTCCTCTCTCCGGCGGCCCGAGACGCTTGTATCGCCGATCGCTAATTATCCCGAGCCGCGCAATCCCTCTCCTCTGTAATTCCGGCGCCGGCGCGCCGTTTCGAAGCCGAGCGCTAATCCGGTCGTCAGCGCCTCTTCGTATTATTCGTCGTGAGTGGCACGTCGCGTAAATGCGGGACTTGTTGACGGGGGGTAGCGAATAATTTGTCATTTTCTAAGGAGCTTCTTGATAATTGTTTCACGGAGAAAAATTATGTATAAAAATTTTATGGAAAGTCCCTTTGCTTGACGATTTTTGACGATATTTAGACTACCTAGAAATCAACAGGGAGAAATTTTGTAGTAAAATTTTGTGGTAAAATTTCTCTCCGTGTGATTTCTAGGTAGTCTAGGTATCGTTAATGATCGTCAAGCAAAGAACTTTCCATAAAAATTTACTATAGAATTTTTCTCCGTGTTGATTTCTAGGTAGTTTAGGTATCGTTAATGATCGTCAAGCAAAGAACTTTCCATAAAAATTTACTATAAAATTTCTCTCCGTGTGATTTCTAGGTAGTCTAGGTATCGTTAATGATCGTCAAGCAAAGAACTTTCCATAAAAATTTACTATAAAATTTCTCTCCGTGTGATTTCTAGGTAGTCTAGGTATCGTTAATGATCGTCAAGCAAAGAACTTTCCATAAAAATTTACTATAAAATTTTTCTCCGTGTTGATTTCTAGGTAGTCTAGGTATAGTAATAATTTTATGGCAAAATTTCTTTGCTTGACGATCATTAACGATACGTAGACTACCTATAAATCAACACGGAGAAATTTTGTAGTAAAATTATGTGGTAAAATTTCTCTCTGTGTGATTTCTAGGTAGTCTAGGAATCGTTAATGATCGTCAAGCAAAGGGACCTTCTGAAAATTTTTGTTTTTGTTGAGGATAGGGGTATATGGTATACTTAAGACCATGGCTAATGGAAGATTTGCTCTGATTTTAAAATAAACCGGTGGTAAAAAATTGCGAACGTTGCCTTCGTCTTGTAAAAAACAAATAAGAAAATACTTTTAAATTTAAACTTTTAATCAGATTTCTTATCGGGCAGTAAATTATTATATTTTTTTTTATTTTTTGTAAGACAATTGAAAAATTAATCTCGACGTGACCTTACTATTACGTTCATTTAATAAAAGTTTAAGTGAACCGATTAGTATGTTACCTAAATTAGTCTCCGTACCGTCTTTTTTATTGACTTTTTTTACACTTTAGTGTTTGCATGTTGATTAATCAAACAATTTAAGACATAACGAGGCATGTGGCCACACAGGCAGAAACCGTTACGGATAAAGACGCTAATTCGGCGAAGTTAATTGTTCGAAAATATGGACGTACACATATTTGTCGACTACTTTGTAAAGCGAAATGTTCGATGACGACTGTGCCAGTATAATTTTTTAAAAAAAAAAAGGATTACGATGCCCCTTTTCCCCCCATCGCTAAGAAAAGATCGGTAGTGGTTATTGGCGTCTTGAGTTACATGCGACATTTTTGCATTTTAGAATTTGGTAAATAAAAGATACAACTGTTTGATTACTCGTGAAAATAAATGAAAATTTTAATCACATTAGCGTTATCAGTACATTAATTCTGTTACTTTTACAAATAGAGCCTTCTGCTTTTTTTTCCAGCGAAAGGCTCAGAAAATACGCTGGGGACTATAAAGAAATACGCATTACAATTTTTCGTAAATTTTTCATGAGGTTCTAATGGATATTGTATAAATGGATAATTCAATCTTTTACAGAGTATTCCGTTATTTTGAAAACAAAAATAAGAATCGATTAATTAATTTATAATTATTAATTATTATATTAATTTATATAAGACAACACTTAAGCTCACGCCCATTAATGATTAATAATTAAAAGTTAATTATTGCTTTCTAATAACAGTTTTAATAAATAATAACATTGATTGAACTGATAAAGATAGTAATTATAAGAATAATTTTTGCATACATTTTACTTAAGTTTCATAAATTACGCATTACCTTCGTTTTTTAAATTACAATTTATTACTGTGCACACAGAAATAAAATTTTTGCGTTTTGAGGAAAGATTTTTTTTTGGCTTCCGCTAGTTTGTTTTGCTAATTGCTTATACCGTTTAGTGGGTCAGGTCAAAAAGGAAAGGTGGGTCGTGAGTGATCATTCGAGCAAATTAGCAAAATGTACAAATAACGAGAACAGAATAAAATCTGTAGATAAGAGAAATTAACTTTTTTAGTACCTTCAACGAGAGATTTATTTTCAAAATTTTAAAGTATAAGAACTGAGAGGTTAACGGAAAATTTTGAAAATTTTTAACTTTTGTATAATAAAGAACCACACTCAACAAAAAAATTCACTGAAAATAAAGCTACTCGATTCCGCACTTAATAAATATAAAAATTATAAGTAAGAAAGATATAAACCAGAATTCAATTATGCAAAAAAATATTGTTACATATGAAAACTGCATGTGCACGTTCACGATGTGTAAAAAATTATCAGTGGCCGACGTTTATTGCTGACGTTTATTATCGTTTATTATTAGAGATGCTTAAATCACTTTCTAACCAGGATTAACTGAATCTCAGCTAGTCCGAACCAGCTGATTTCTGATAACTTGATCGATCTCTTTTTTTTTACATCCGGTAGATCAATATTATTTTTGACTTAACTTAAAAGAAAATAGTTGCTTGACAATATTTGAATATTATAAAATTCTATTCTGATGGTCAATTTTATTAAGTATAAAATCTACGCGAAACTAATTGTGTAATACAATTTGTATAACAATGTGCACAAGAATTATTTTTTTTTTTGTTATTTATTTTATTTGTGATGTTTCGTTTACAAAGGCCTTAACCAGAAATAATATAATAAAAAAGTATCTTCACGCATTCACTTTACAACGCTTTCTTGTTTTTTTCGTAAACAATAAAAAATACCTTGGCAACGCTCTTCGTCACTGCCTATACAAATAACGCTTAGCAACGTTTTTTCCAGACTGCTCTCTGGATTCGATGCTCTTATTTTTCTTTTTTTTTATCGCGATTACAATTTCTTCAATTAGAAAAATTTTAATCATTTAATTGCTAAGTGATTAAAAATTTTTCGAAATAATGAGAAAATTAATACATCGAAACTCCTGGAGTTCACCGTAATCTTATTTGGCTAAGATCAACTGCGCGAATTACGATTAAAAATTACGAAGTACAATTTTTAATCGACAGGTTTGTTTGTTAAAGAACTGTAGAGGTTAATGTAGCGGAAGTAAAAAAGAAGCGTAAAAAATTAAAAATTAATATCGTCCAAATGTTCAAGTAACTTGTTAATGCTCTTATATTCCATATTAATACCAAATGTAATTATTTACAAAAAAAGGTTTGCTTTAGAAATTATGAATTAAATTTAAATTAAGGCATACAAATAAAAGTAAGAGGCAATTTATTTTTCATGATCCTTGTATAAATTTTTTTAACAAAAATAATGCAGATGGGAATCCTTTTCTTTTTAATAAATACATCTTTAACATACCAACCTATTTTCATGAATTATTGTTAAAAATAAGTCTTAGTACTAAAAAAATGTTAAATGGTTAAATGACAATTCAGTATCAGTTGAGTCGCATTCGTAGGGTCATCAGATACAGTTTAAAAAATTTTATTGACAATATAACGCGATTTTAGCTGCTCCGATTAGGATAAAAGGTCGCAATCGATACGCGCGAGTAGTTTGCGAATGTGTAATCAGGCATGTAAGAAAGTAACCGGCTAAAAGTAGTACGTTTCGCGTGCGACAGTGCAAACGAAGTTTGATTTATTCTATACCTAGCAACTTGCGTAATTTTTTTTTCACTCCTCATTTTTAATTATTGACTTACTCGTTATCGCTTAAAAATCATCGGTACTTTATATAAAGCAGTGTTTTCTGGTGAAATTAAAACAATAGAGTTTGAGCAAGCGTCCAAAGTCCACTATTTTCTTTAACGACTTGCGTTTCTTACTATCCAATGATTCACAATAACAGTTGATAATATAATTGATTTTTGAGAAATTGTAATTGTCTTCGGGAAATGTAGTGTTGTTTGGATAAAGTGAAACGCCCCAATGATTAGTGAACTAAAGTTTATGGCTAGAAATATCCGATGCCTATTGGGATCGAATCAGTTGAATTTTTTTAAATCGCCAGATGTGATTATATTCGCGTAGGATGGTGTCATCGGTCTGCCGCTTTGATAGAGATTTTTTTTTTTGGAATGCTTCTGTTAAAGTTAATGAGTCGTTCATTCATCTACAAATTGATCTGTTTGTATTTCATTTCGAACTCTAATTTTTAATGCTATTTAAATTCTATGTTCAGGTCTAATCTGACCTCGTGTGTAAGTTCATGGCAAACTTACGTAAATAAAAGAAAAATTGAGTTTTTATTACTTCCAACGCAAACCAGTAAATCAAAGATAAAAAAAGATCGATTCGCAAATCAACACCTTTTTTATCAAAAAATTTTTTTAACTTACTAATTTCCAGAAAACCGTGCTACATTAAAAAAGCTTTTCTGAAAAATATTAAGATTTTCCTATTGAATTTTTTATTGGCACTTTGGCCTTTCTTATCATTAATCGCGACTCCGTCAGCCGCAGTACAATGCATTTGTCACGTGGTTCCATTCGATACGTCAAGCATCAATGAATGAGTTCTGTAAGTCTGCGTATGTCTAGTGTAGTATTTTACCTATATTGGTTCATGTAGTCAAATTGAATTAGTCTTTTTTATTAAAAAAAAATGCTCAAGTTTGAATTTCTAAAAAAGTGTGATAATTAAAATACAATCAATGGAATGAACTACGATTTGAATATAAGAATTTGCGAATTTTTCCATTGCAGTGTTGCTAATGAAATCTTATCGCACGTACACTCATGCTAAGATGTGAGATTTCTCATGAAAGTTAAATTATGTTAATTTACTTAATTAAAGATCATATTTGAGTAACCAATAAATCAACAGAAACATCAATTACATTCTAATTATAACTAATAATATAAACTAATTAAGAAATTGTCGCATGAAAAATTAAGTAACGCTGTACAGAACGAGTAATATAGTAATATAAGTAATAAAATTAAAAAAAAATCAATATCTTATAGAATATTTGTATATTGTGCGTATCAATAATATTGTCTCTTATCAGATGAGATTTATTTTTGTTCACCTGCTATTTTAAGACTCCGCCAGAAACGTAAAATTAACAAGTGAACTTGCTGACATTGCACATACAAATGTTGCATTTTGGACAAATTCGTACCGCCGGTGCCGGAAGGAAGCACATACTGACTGATGGAAACGTCCGGGCATTTTTTTTCTTCGTCGATTATGCAAAAAACTTACGCGATAATTTCGAATTGCAGGTTATTACCAGTGCTAATTGGCACTTGTTCATTTAGCGTGAGTGTGTTTCGCGCAATGATCATAGCGCACAGTGTGTACATTAATGTGTAACCCAAGCACTGATACTATTTTTTCAAAGAATTTTTCCGCTGCCATTCATGAACTCATTATCCGTGCCGAAGTTTACCGAATTATCCGGAGTTTTTTTTTAACAGTCACATGACGTTTCAAGTTATATCGATCGATTTACTGGATGCATATATGATTCTGTAAAAATGAATTATTCAGATTTTTAGTAAGTGGTACTCTTTGATGATGAATACGTACTACGATGAATTCTTAATTAATTCAATTATTGTTATTTATCTTACGTTCTAAACTTTAGTATTACGTACAATAACACAATAACAATCTACTTGATGTTTGCCAAAATGGTGTATGTATGTATATAAATTCATTGCATATATTTACTTTCTTAAAAAACTGTGGATATTCTTATATAAACAATAAGTTTTCAGAATCCTTTCATTGTAATAGCTATACATTTAATGACGTATACATAATTGATAATACTACTTGATACCCCCGTCACAACGTAAACAAGCGCAATGATATACACTATCAATGAACCGTATACGAAGCGGACCCATCGACGCTTTTAGTACGCTTTTTAACTGAGCGTTATTTTCATCGAAACTACCAATACTAATAAATATCCTATTATAAGCATCGAATTTTCACTTGTTCTATTGTCCATCGTCCTACTGTCCATCGTGACCATCGAGTCTATCGTCCTACTATCCATCGAGTATATCTTCCTACTATCATCGAAGTCTTCCTAGTACATCCAACCTATTGTCCTACTATCCATCGAGTCCATCGAACCCATCGTCCTACTATCCATCGAGTCCATCGAACCCATCGTCCTACTGTCCATTGTGTCAGTCGTCTTACTACCATCGAGTCTATCGTCTATCTGTCCATCGTGACCATCGAGTCTATCACCCTACCATCCATCGAGTCCATCGAGTCTGTTACCCTACTGTCCATCGTGACCATCGAGTCTATCGTCCTACCAACCATCGAGTCCATCGTCCTACTATCCAGAGAGTACATCGTCCTACTCTCCATCGAGTCCATCGAATTCATCGTCCTACTGTCCATTGTATCCATCCAGTATTTCGTCTATCTGTCCATCGTGACCATAGAGTCTATCGCCCTACCATCCATCGAGTCTATCGTCCTACTATCTATCGAGTCCATCGACCTACTGCCATTGTGTCCATCGTCTCCATCGTCCTACTGTTCATCATGTTCACTGTATACATCGTTCTACTGCCCATCGTGTTCACTGTGTCCATCAACCTACTGTCCATCGGTCCATTGTCCTACTGTCCACCAAGCTACTGTCCATCGGTCCATCGTCCTATTGCCCATTGCCCATCACCACCTACCATAAAAAATCTGATATTCTCGATTCCCGATCGTCCAAAGAGACTGTATACAAAAGGAGTGGAATATGAAGAAAGTATATACTTCAAATCACTGACCAGCAGTGGCGCTGGTGGATGCGTACACTCTCGGTTAGCCGCGTGTCGGGGGGTTCTGTATATGCTACGGGTGGCGGTGGTGACGGTGGTGACGGTCTTATGCGCGAGCGCGGGCTATGCAGTCGGCCCACAAGTCAAAAACTGATGCGAGCGGCCAGCGTGCCGGCCAGTTATAGGTGCTCGCCGGCCGTTGACTAAGGCGCGACTTTGGCGAGCGTTGCGAATGGTCTCGACGCCAGATTTTGCAGTGGCATGACCGCTGCCTCGTTAATAGTGCTTGTTTTTTTTTTAAATCGTTGTGAAAAGAGTATTTCATTTTTTTTAGGAAACATGAGTCGCGTTCTGGTAGGAACGCCTGCCAGGGAATCGGGAATTTTTAGTCAGAAACTGATAAGCTACACTGAGATAAAAATTTGCTAATTTTAAGCAAACATTTATTTCAATAGTACTTATTAAAAATTTTATTGAGTCAACAAATAATTTTTTTTAAACTACTAAATTTATTTAGAAACAAATAACATCATTTAGTTTTAATGAACTCGATGCTTAATTCAAAGAAACATTTAATAAGTACTATTGAAGTAAATCATTTCCTTAAAATTGACAAATTTTTTTTAGTGTATATACTGTAATGATAAGAGGTCATGTAATGTTTATCATATTTTTCTATTTAATTGACGAACAAAAGTTACATCTGATGCATTTTATTCAAAATTGTTTGACAAATGTTATTTTTCAAACTTTTGTTTCTTATTTTTCTTTAAAAATCTCTATTTAAAGAAAGTTACTTTCAAAAACTTTTAAGCGCACAAGTACTAGAAATTTTTTATAATGATATTGTAATATTATTTATCTATTTATTTATTCTTTATCAGAGTGTTACATCGTCTGTTAAAAATAAAAAAAATAAAATTTTAAAAAAAAAAATGTTCATCTCCCTCTGCGATAATAACGATACAAGGGATCGACTGCCCATTTGAAAACAAATGGCAATTTACGAGCAGGCCTAATCGAACTGTCGTCAGAAATTGGTCATCCGTAATTTCCCCAACACAACAAATCGATTTGCGTGTAGCGCACGTTTTATAAGGGTCGCATATTCTGTTCAATTAGCTCGCCGGAAATTTTGGTCATTAAAACTGCTTTTGTTTAGAAGATTTTAAGGCGTGAGCAGCTGTTGGGAACTAGATGTGATTATTGCGTGACGTTTGAAAATGCCAAATGTCGTCACCCGAACTTCGGACTTCACTCCGATTTATTAGCTTCATTGGGCATATTTTTTGCATTTATTTTTTGCGTCTCGGTCGAGATCTTGGTGCTGCGACCGCGAAATTATCATAATTATTTTGGACGGGATTCAAGATTTGCATATGTGACGCTTTTGCATAATTTATTGAAGGCCCTCGAGTTGTTCTAGTTAGCGTTTGATTATACGCGAGAAAAGTTTGTTTATTATTTTATTTCGCAGGGGACTGCGATTAATTGATGCTTTGATAATTGATTTTAATATGAAAGTGGAATTGAAATTAGACAACAATTAATGAGAGAATTAATTTGTTATTTTTTATAAACTTTAATCTGTTAGTTCATCACTGTGGATTAATATAGATTAATGATATTATGCACATAGCGATGACGAATAATTATTTTTTTAAATTCATAAAAGTATTTTATTACCATCGTATTAGAACATAAAAAATTAATTATAAATTTAAAAACTGTAGCTTTTACCTCTAGTAGTGTAATTTCAGCGTCTCAGTTTTTCATCACATTATTGGAAAGGTCATTGTCATAAAGTCCCCGAGCTCAGATAAATTGATTATATCATAATACTCATAAAATAAGAAGTCAAGTCCATCGTAGTTTGTAACTTTGTAAATAGCTGAAAAGAGATATTAATCTGTTTTTAAAAAGTTCTGCATAGTCTCAATTTGCATTAAAAAAACCATTTAAATTTATTAAAAAAAACAATCAAATTCTATACTTATCTTGTTTTGTATATTTCTTACATACGGAACAGGAGATTAAAACCTGTTTCAGTGTGTTATGAAATTTCGTCTTGATATTAGTTTCGTATTCTGCTTTTTCACTATTATAAGGAGTTTTTGTTGTGATAGTATACTGAATGTTAAATAACGCAGTATTTCATTTTGTTAAATAATTCGTTTTGATCAATTTTTCACAATAACAGAAAGCGTAAGTCAATCCAAACGAGTAACTTTTTAAGAATGATATATTTGATTTAATTTTACTTTTTTTTTAATAAAGGACACTCACTCGTTATTGTAATTAGACAAGGCTATTTCGTACGTATTATTATTTTTTTTTCAACGGAGTTATTACGAGTAAATGATAAAAATCTATTTATTCTTTAATTTTCACAAAGTTATTGCCCTTGTTAGTACATCGCAATCCAACAACTTCTTGCTACTATAAAAAACCAATATTTCTAATTTTTAACTTCTAAATGTTCAAATACTCTTAAAATAATCAACTTTACATTGCAACTGCATTAATGAAATCCAATGACTATTTCCATCTCGTTCTCAATGACCATGTCACTTTACCAGGTAACGCAGAGAAACTGCTGAACGTCGAATAGAACTACAATCAGCGAGGAAACGCTTAATCAATCGAACCGTCAGTTTCGATTTTAGTCCAATATTTCCCAATCGCGTGAATCCAATGTGGGAGGATCGCGCGCCTCCGAAACGAGGCAATAAAAGCAGCTGCAACATTTGCATCAGACCCGGTCGTGGGTGCCTCTAAAAAAAAAGTGGACAGAAAGTCGGTCGGAGCGCGAGGAAAAAAGGGCGAGATACCCGATAAATTGTAAAACGGTCAATAAAATCCTCGTAAAGAGCGTTTCACAGACGCGCGGAATAAAATCCGCGGGAAATGACTTCCGCTCCTCCGGATTGCCGGGGACTTCATCCCTCCTACCACCCTCCGGACGGGTTTCCGCTTTCCCCGGGAATTGTCCGTGCGCTCGGAAATTTCGACCCCGAGCGAGATTGTCCCGACGATTTTCTCTTGCGAAAGATTCTAGGTGAAAAGTTTTAATATAACGACTGCTTTGCATTGAACTTTCTTGGATCAGATAACATTTTTGTTTCTTTGTTTAGAAAGTAAAAGCGTTAAATTTTTTTTATCATTTTTGTATTATCAATAAAGTAAAAATTCCGTGGAGGATTCAATGTAGTCCGTATTTCTTGTGATGAGTTTAGTCGAGCTGTAGGTGTTGTTTTGTTTTTCAATCGTTTGTTGTGACGCTATTTATAAAGCTGATCTAGTAACATATTTTTATTTAAAATAGTTTTGTTTATTTTTCACTAAAGTCTGGCTTATTAAAAAACGAACTGGACGATATCGAACGAAAGCTATAGTGAACTTGAATAAATTTAAGTATGTAAAATTTAAAATGAAGGACAAACATAAATAATTTTTATAAACACGATACGCAGAATTTACTGATGGCACAGTTCCTAAATACCGTATTGGTTTGACTTCCAATAAAAGTAAACAGAAAAAATGTAATTACAGAATAATTTTTACTTGAATCTTGAAGGGGTGATAACAATTTGTAATTTATGCAAAAAAGCTTTAAAATTATTAAAGAAAAGAATTTTATAGAAATTTGTTTACAATTTTTACACGAAAGCTTCGTTATCTTCGCAGAGCTTTTTTCATAAAATTTTTCTGTACATTCGTCGTGCAATAAAAACATTTTTCCGCTTAAATGTTGCGAAGCGTACTCGAAGCATAAATAATTATCAATAATTAAAAGAAAATTCAACACATGCGTACACTAAAAAATAAGTTGCGTTACAAAACAGCTCTACAACATGTTAGTCGTCCTTCCTCTTCAGTCTCTTCTCTTTCGTCATATCATTGACTTCCAAGAAAAATGTTTAACGAGCTATTACGGCCAAAAAAGTTACGTGCAATTGAATTACATTCAATTTGCACGATAATCAAAAAATTTATTTTTAAATTCGACTTCGATTTGTCATCGATTCCCTCCTTCGCTCTCGGTGCGCTTAAAAACTTGCGAGGAGCTTTATTTGAACAGATGGCCTCCCTCAACTGCCTCCGCTTGTTTCGCCTTGCCGTGGCTAAGAAGAACAAGACTCGACGAAGAAAGGAGTATAGCAGAAAGAAAACGTAAGTAAGCTGCCGAGCAAACAGCACCCGGAGATCAGGAGTCGCGAGGGGACGAAATTAAACGATCGTGTCTCTTCTCTCGTAAATTAAGCCTGTCAAATATTGACTCTCTCTGGGTCTGCTTGCTTGTTTTTTTATCCTTTTTTTATATACGCGTTCAATTGTGACACGGGATTCTGAAAAATAATGTTCGCAACAACAAGCGTATTATGCTGATGATATATATATATATATATATAATGTATATATTTTTATTTTTATTTTTATTTATTAATACCAGTTATTACATATATAATCAATTAAAAAATTGGTAAATATATATATGCAAGTTATAAACAAATATAACCAAGCAGAGGAAAAGCTTTCCTGTATGCTGGCCTGGCTCGATATAATACTACACTTATTCTAGTAAGAAGGAAAGAAAAGAAAAAAAATTAAGTAGAGAATGGTAAAAAATGAAAATGCTAGTTTTATATATATTGTGCTTGCAAAAACTTCGCGAATTATCTGATGCGAGGAGATCAATCTTCGTAGAGGATCTATTCTCGATGGGGGAAGGTGGATAATTACTTTTGATGAATCCTCGATGCAACGAGTAAATTATTTTCTATGAGTCAGCTTACTTACGATTCTATTGTGCGTTATATCAGCACCTTTGATTTGAATACTGTTTAGATAAGATGATTTTCTTTTTAAAGGATACGCGGATACAGCGCAATAATTTTTTGTTTTTTACGAATGAATCGATCAGAAGCTTCAAGAGATTTTATGCAGCCTCGTTTCAGCGAGATTCGAGTTGATATACAGTGTGGTTTAATGGCGACCGTAAAAGTGAAATATTAGTGCTTTTTTTAAACGAATCATTATATGCACTTCAAGAGTAGCGCCGAGCAATTCGTTGTATAATACTTACGTTGATAAAAGAAAGGAGTTGTTTATGGTTGTTCATTTTAAACTCCTTTCCCCGTGGATCTTAGTTAACAGCTGTAGGGCAAGTGTTGTTTATGATTTGCTCGACTACGAATGCTAATTATTTGGAAACATAAAAACTTTGTAGTGGATTTTTAAGTCATGTTTAACTTTTGTTGATAGAAACTGTTCTTTAAAAACGCAATTGTGTTGTTGTGAGTAAAATGTTTACAGCCTACCTAAATTTTTGACAGAATTAATATTAAGAATACTAAACTCATTTTAAATTCAATTTTTATGATTTGATTATAAATAGATATTTTTATAAGTGGAGAGAATTTTTGGTAAAATAGTTGCACAGTGTAATTGTGTATTTTGGTAAATAGTTGCACAGTGTAATTTAATTAACTATTATTTGATCTAATGATTCCTGGATACTCGTTCATTATTAGAGAAAAGTGAAAGAAAGAGAAATATATATATATAAGTGTATAAAAAAAATTGTGGAGACACGCAGGTTTACTTAATCAGCTGCATATTGGAGCGACGAATATACTGCAACTATTAATGAACAGCATGGAATCAAAAACCTCAAAGAAGGAGGTCTCAGTTTGGAAAAATCGACGTAGCAAACGAAGTAGAAAGCTTAAATCCTTCTCAATCGCAAAAAATTCACACCGCGAAATCGGATACCGTCGACGGTATAAAGGCTAACGGCTACGGCGACTGGAGCGTTCAGGCGCAACAAGAGGAGACAAATTGCGTCACTCCCCCGTCCGTTAATCAGCCGCTCACGAGGCCTTTTCGATTACTTAACGATCCGCGAGTGGCTCAATTTTCGCGTTTGCCGATTTTTATCGGAATCGCGCACACAGATATCCATGCGAGCGGGTCATTGTGTTTTCCGCGTCGTGCGCACGAGGCTCGCTCGTCGACGCTCACGTGCTTCATTGTACCGTCTCTCCAGTTTATTAATTCTACTTTTTAAGTCGTTGGAGACGCGAAATTCTTAAGTGCAATTGAGATGATTATTTGTGCTTGGCGAATGCTGTGGTCTTGAAAATTAGCTGTTTATGCACGAACTTGAGTAATCGCTAATAAGATGAAGAATGAGTGTATGTTAATATGCACTGAGTTAGTTTTTTTCATAAAATTACGGCGAAGTATTCTTAACATTATGTGGAAAAAAGTTATTGAAACTGTTTTTTAAAGCTGGAGCTGTAGAACTGGACATTTTTAGGGGAAACTATCAGTTTCATTTTTAACTGACACTTGGTGAGTTAAGTTTTATAATTTTCAGTTGAAAAACTCCTTAATTTTTTTTCAAACATAGAGATTCTGATTTTTGACGGAGATCATTAGTGTAAATTTGTCGGGAACCCATGTATTGTCTTCACAGATTTTTAAAAACAAATTATAGATCGCCTTTTCGTGTCAAAATTACGAAGTTGAAGCTTTAAAAAAGTGTTGAAGGAATCTTGCGAGTCACTTGTTCCTCAGCAATTTTCATATATATGTATATGTAAATATGTAAATATTTATCCAAACGAATTGGAATTACCAACTACGAGTTGCAAATAATTGCTTTTCTTGATCCTGAGGGCACGATCCAATCCCTTTTAAAAGGCTAGATGTCATAGCATCGAAAATAAAATTTTTAAAATTTTAGGTACTATCGCGATGTTTAGCTAAATGTATGATAATTACTTTATTTTAATCCAGCCATGCAAGATAACCTTGCAGTTTCGAGAAGCCGAATGGAGGCTTAGATTTGAATGTAACTATTCGAATAATTTAGAGATTCAGGGTCATCAGGCGGGAGACGAAGAAAGCGGGATCCACTCTTTGCACTTATTTTTAACTAAGGAATAACATAAATTTTTCAAACGCATTCTAAAGAGAATTTATAATCCACGATAAAAAATTAACCTTAAACAGCATCGATAGTATTTTTGCTGAAAATTTGTTTGAAAAACATAAAATGTACATTGAAATACTTCTTTGTTTTAATTTTATATATCCTGTGACGTATTATTTAGCATAGCATGGAAAATAATATTACTAAAATTTTAAAGGCCATTATAAGAAGATGGTAATTATATGATGCAATATCCTTTTTTTTAAATTTATAATCTTGTAGGAAATCGACATTAAATCAATTAATTCTGATGTTCAATGGTGATAAAAAGTCATAACAATTACTTTCAACGAAATTGTTTAATATCAAATTTATTCATGATTTACTGCAAGCTGGCATGTTTGAAGTTTGCCGAATCAGAAATTTGTTGACGCAACTGCACAGAGAAAAAAAAATAAAAGACCCAGAAATTTAAGATACACTTTATTTAAAATTTCACAAATTGATTTGCGACACTTCGCGACTTCGGTAATTCCCAGTCCTCGCCTGTGCCAATGACCAACAGCCTGGTCCTCGTTTGAATTGCTTTCTGAATCATCGCCGTGAATTATTAAACTCCGCCGCTTATCTTCTTCT
This sequence comes from Sycophila sp. Sp_5, assembly GCA_018906775.1. Lineage (NCBI taxonomy): Eukaryota > Metazoa > Arthropoda > Insecta > Hymenoptera > Eurytomidae > Sycophila > Sycophila sp. Sp_5. Next base: position 3,043,077 of record JACCID010000021.1, read on the forward strand.
CCTTTCTGCAACATGTCGACTGTTACTAATTATTTGTTATTGCGAAAAATCGTCGTTTATTCGTTCAATTTAAAAACAAAATTAAATTTGAAGTTTCATCCGCTGCAATATAAATTTCGCGAGAATTCTGCTACGTTTACGTTAATAGTTATTTGCGTTGAAATAAATACTTAGTTTGAAATTGTATGTGAATTACTTTTTGAAATTTTTATTTATTTTATAATAGTGCAAGTAATTTTAAAGCTGTTTATTTTATCTAACTGTCAGTTTCAATCTTAAATTGAATTCTATTGAAAGATTTATTATAAAATATTAACATTAAATTGAGGATATTTGCAAAGAGAATTGAAAAAATTTAAAAGAATAAACATTTCATTAAGTAGCTTAAATTTATCAGCGTAACAGTGTTAAAAAGCATTAATTTGCTTTACGTAATCGTTTAATTAACAAATGCTAAATTACTTATCGGTTTAAAAAATTAATTTTTAAAATTATATTTTGTAATTCCAGCTCATTAGCAAAGATGCTGATGAGTCAGTTCTACTTTGAATCTTCCCCTTAAAGCCTTAAGATAAAAATTGAATCGATCTGCACTACAAGTGTACATTTCCTCGATAAACTTATTACGCAAACAGAAGAGTATCGACTAAATTTATACTTTACGATGTATTGTACTGAATAAAATTGTTTTATAATAACATTTTTGCGTAACACTTTATTTTTTTTGATCGACCACCTGATGACAATGAGACAAGATAACGTGGATCCGCCCTAATGAAATTATCAAAAGAAGTAAACAGACTTAAATTGTAGGTCATCGTACTCTCAACGCGGAGTAGAAAAATAAGTAGGCAATTTTAAATGTCATTGTAAAAACAATGAATCATGAACTACGCGCTAAATCAGGTGGAGTAAAAATTAACAAAAAAAAATGTTAAAATGAAGCAGAGTAAAAATTAACTCTATTGGAATCAAATTTTCACTCTAATATCATAGTGAAAATAACTCTCTTAATGATTTAACTCAGAGTGAAATTTAACTCCAACTGTTTTAGCATTTGGTTTACAGTAAAGAGGATGATTAAGGAAAATTTAAAACATTCCGGATATAATAAAACTGTTCACAATATAATATTAATTATAATAGTCAAACGATTTCAATCTCGTCTGGTGTAAAATCCTAAAGCAAACGCGTCTTGAAGAAGCACAAACTTGAAAGCTTAAAGTAAACAAAGGTATCACATGCTTTGCGTTTCAGCACCTCCTACATCATGCACGGGTTTTTATTTTACGGATGTACATAAATCGAATTTTATTGCGACCCCAAGATCTGCTTTGTCTTCATGACGCTGATTACGCAATTTTTGTCTCATTTTTTTTATCAAACGATACGTGATATTTTTTTTATAGTTTGTTTGCTTCATTTTTTTCTTAGATTTTCCTTTCTAAGCTACTCTTTAAAATCTGATGTTTGTCAAAGGCTTTGCAAACGCCTCCAACGTACATTTTATTTTCCTCGCAGTTGACACTTATCGCTGCTGGAGTCTAATTTACCTGCGAATACGTATGTTAAGATCAATTCGTTTTATTTGCGAAATGCTAATCACACATACAAATTTCAGTTTTTCCTTCATTGCCCTGTAAGACGTTAGTTCTACTTAATTTTAACTGAATTAAAACTGTGATAAACGTTCGATGAAGTGTAAAATTTTATTGTTCGTCAAATCGTTCAATCAATTTATTTATAATTTATATTAAAAACATTCAATTTTGTTCAATACATTTAATCAAAACTGGTATTTATTATAGTATTTTATCGTTAAGGGGTAACATTTGCTAATTTGCTCTAATTCAGCGCTAAAAATATGAAACACAAGTATAAATGAATCGGGAATTGAAATTAAGAGAATTATCGGTTGTAATGATTATTGCGTTATAATTAATGAATAGTTAGATGTTTTCTACGTCACTATACTCGACGAAAAAAAATAACAAATAATTATATAATTTACCGTGTGAATCACTTTACTGGGGAGAAGGAAAACAGTGTTTATACAACGTCTGTTAATTAATAAATTATAGCGAGCCTTTTTAACAATAAAAGATTGTGTTCATTATCTTCTGACTGATGGAAGTGATTTGCCTCATTTTTCGGAATGGAGAAATTTTAATTTTGCTCGGCGAACACGTGCTGATTTAAAAAAAATTATTTACTTGGTTCCAGACAACATTGTCCAAATAATCATATGTTTTAAAAATTACGATTTTCCTTAGTTCTTTTCGTCATTTACCGTTCAGTTAATTTGATAGCCTGACATTTAAAAGATGGCAATAACTGTAATTTATTAAGACTTTCAGTTGGCTTTAGTACGTATCCAGACGATAATTAAGTATGTTTGCTCAATCAATACTCGTGTACTTCTTTTAATTTTTGCAAATTTACGCATTTGAGTGGGCTTCACAACTTTTTTAATGCGACGTTTTTTTTTACGGCTACTTTGTTCTTCTGTTTATCGTTTTTTAGAATGTAAATCTTCTACTGCTAGATTCCTATTATTTATTACTAGGCTCTAACGATCAAAATCCGGAGGTGCGTGTTTAACACATTCGACTGAAGAATTACTTAAAAAAATAGTTATAGTTTGTGCATATTATACAAGAAAATTAAATAAATTTATTAAACTGAAGTTGGTTGATTTAAAAAAAAAATAAAATTATTAAGAAATTCTTAAGCTTACCGATTTACATTTTTTCAATATTGTCTTTCAAAAAAAAAAGATGTAAATCCAATACACTAAAATCAATAAAATCCATGCTCGAATAAATGTTCCAGTAAGTAAGACTTCATCGTAAAACGAATGTACTCACAGCTTCGCTAATTCTAAAGTTTACCGATTTACATTTTTTCAATATTGTCTTTTAAAAAAAAAATGTAAATCCAATACACTAAAATCAATAAAATCTATACTCGAATAAACGTTCGAGTAAGTAAGACTTCATCGTAGTACGAAGGTACTCGGAGCTTCGCTAATTGAGCGCAGCGGCCGAATTATCGGCATCGTCGAGCCGCGCGTCGCGGAGTGAAAGTAGGGTTGCGCATGCGCGTCGCGCCCTGCGTTAAGGTCAAGGGGAATCCCCGACGTCCGGGGGAAGTCCGGAAAGCGTACGAGTCGCCTCGTAACGGCTCCGGGATCGATTTCTCTCCTTCGCGGTTCAGTGCGCGAGCAGCCGATTTTCAAGCGTCCCGACTGCTAACCCGACTTACCGTTAGGCTGAAACTTCGGGGATAATTTAATTAGAGCGATTAGGATAGAGAATTTCGGGGCTCGCGATATTTGCGGGTGACGCAATGGTTCGTGGATCGATGCTTCTTGGAAATTTATTGGGAAGTAGAGCAGAGTAGAGCTTGATTTGAAGACGATGATGATTTAGCTTGAATGTTATAAACCTGATTGTATTAATTTTTTCATTTTATTAGAGCATTTAGATATGATAACAATTATGAGAAAATCGAAGCATTTTACGAGAGCTTCTTGGTAAGTTATTCAAATTTAGAGTAGAATAAAGCCACTTTAATTGAAGATAACGATGTAAAGCTTCAATATTATAATATTTTTTAATATAATAACAATTATTAATATAATTTTTTCCGTAGAGTATATTACAAAAGCACATTTTAAAATTTCAAACTCAATTTTTTTATTATTCACTTTTAAAAGTATAACTATGCGAAATAATGAATAAGAGAACATGAAGTTTCATTGCCGAATTTGTTAATTCGTTAAATAATGTAAAATATTATTTTAAGTCTTTTGTCAATACAAGGCGTCTCAGAATTGAATACAAGGCTATTCTAATGTAATCTGTAAAATAATTTACCTTGTACTGAAAAATGATTCTTTCTCATCGAAAAAAGATGAACATTGACCATTATTTTATAAATTAATTATATTCGTTACGAGTATTACTTATTACTACAAGATTCTAAAATATTATTGTAAATTATAAAATTTTAAGATTGTCATTCAATAATTTTATCTGTGTATTCTTGCTTATAAACTTGAAATCGCACGGAGGAGTCAGAAAGAAGCTGGCGGCATCTTCAATATAAAGACAAAACGTTTGTGAGAGATAAGTATAACTGCGAATATACCGGCTGAGAGTATTCGGAATTATCAATGTGATAACGGAATTAGTAGAAATAAAAATTGTAATATTATTAGTATAAAATCGTCAAATATTAAATAAATGAGAAACAAAAATAAACAATTCGTAACCAAATTGTCTGTGTTATATTTAAATCTAAATAAAAAGATACATATTTATTACGTGAATGAAAAGAGAATCTGATGTTCAATTTAATATTGTGAAAATAATTCTTTACATATATTTGTTTTTAACCTTCGTCATGTGAACGTCTTTTAAATTTAAGAAAAACGTCATTTAAAGTTTGTATAAAGTATTGCAAAATTATTTATTATTTATTGTCATTGCCCATGTTCATATCAACGACCGCCAAACATGAACTTTGGGTAAACTTTATCCTAATTTAAATTTTTTTACGCGCGAAGGCACTCATTAATAAAGCTCAGCAACTTGTACTAAACAAATGTTGATTACTCGTAGAAAATTCACGCTAAAATTCACAATAAAAAAGTCTTTAAAAAAAAGAGAAAGGTTTATAGCAACAGTAAGAAGAAAGACGAGAGACACCAACGTCTCATTTGTTCAATTCCGGGCGATCGATTCGCGCCGCCATCCAACCTCATTAAGCGAAGGGAAATTTAACGAGATCGCCCGATCAAATACCGAGCTGGCAACACGCTTCGCCCGGTTAATTAAAATCAATGCACGGCAATCGTGCCGCAGGAGCGGGAATCGCGTCTTCCTCCGAAGCGTCGACGGGTGGGCAGATTTCATCGATTTTTTTTTGCTCCCCTCGCGAATACACGGTATACGGAGCGAAAGCAGGGCGGATGGAGCCCTTCTTCCCTCGACACACTAATCTTTTCTCCGTGATGTTCAAGCGGCTTATTTGAATCTTAGAGGCGCAGCGGGGACATCGTAGAGTTTCGTTTTTTCGAAGCGACACGCGTTTCGAAATTCACTCGCACTAAATTCATTTGCTAAGATTGCGACACGATTTTTAGGGAGATATACTCCTTGGGCGCTTAAAACCGTGACTTATTCGTGAATGTGTTCATTTATACGGAGAGAAAAGTATAGTAAAAATTACTATACTATTTAGTAGTGCAGGGACAGATTCAACAGATAAAAAATTTTACTAGAAAGTATGATAAAATGTGTTACATTGAGAGAAAAATTGGTTAATTTTAAGCAATTACTTATTTCAATAGTACTGATTAAATATTTAATTGAGTGAAAAAATTATTTTCTTGCAAAAAATTATCTTCTAAATTTATTTAGAAACAAATAAATTCATTTAGTTTTAATGAAATCATTACTTGATTCAAAGAAACATTTAATAAGTACTATTGAAGTAAATCATTTCCTTAAAATTAACCAATTTTTTTACAGTAGCATACTTTACCGTAAGTGTAGCAAATTTTATGATACTTTTTAGTAAAATTTTTTATTAATCGCGTGTGTCCCTCCATTAGTAAATAGTATAGTAATTTTTACTAAACTTTTCTCTCCGTGTAGGGAGGATGTACTTTAGATATTGATGTAATAGGAACGATTGAAGTAGAATACATTTACTTATTGTAGTGATTTATGTTTTTTTTTTATGTAAACGTAAAAAAACGGTGTCTTAAGGAGTGTTACTTAAAAGCGATATAACTAATGTAGAATATAATTTAAATATGTTGGAAATTGACGTGGAGCATATTTAAACACGTTGAAATATCTGGGGGAAAAATAATATCGAATAATTACTCAGAAAACTATTAAATTTTCGACAAGAAAGTTTTAATCAAAATTAACTCATCAACTCATCAACTCTTTTATCTCTCAAGTAAATTTATTTCCACAGTCTCATTACAAAGGATCAATAACCAAATTAAAAAAAAATGCGAATCCCGCGCCACTGCACGTGCGATCGGCGCGGCAATGTCAGGGAGTCGGTCGTTTTTCGCATAGCGGCCAGCTGGATAGGTATAAGTAAGTGCAAGTAAGCGGATGGAGTTGAGTCGTTCGGCTCGAGGCGTGAAGCCGTCCTCAAGGCCAGGCGTACGCGAGACCTACTTCGTAGGACTTCCTCTCTCGGCGTGAGAGACGATCGTGTCCACGGGCCTTCGATCGTTGCTCTTATTCCTCCCCTTTTTTTTTATCTCGGCATTTCCGATTCACAGTTTTTTTTTGGGTTAATCCTCCCGGGATTTAGCTTGTCCGTTTTATCAGTCAACGCCGTATAAGGGGGTGGGTTGGTGTACAGTGGGGATTTACTGTAGGTTTCTTAAATTCTGGTTCTACTTAATGGTCGGAGAATTTTATGTGCTAAATTTAGACTTGCAGGCAATAAAACATTTTGTAGGAATTTTTTTCTACTTAATTATTGAGCAAAATTTTGGACTGGGCTCGAATTTGCATTTGACTTTTTTTCTGGGGAATATTGTATCTATGATGATTGAAAAACAAAAGAATTTTTGTTCATTGCTTTGAACTATAGTGAATAAAATATAGACCCATTAAATTAATTATTAAATTTGTACTACTTATGTTTTTTTATCACACATTTGAATTGGTTGTTAAGGAACGTTTGTATTTTATTCAGAATGAAAATTAATGTGGCTGCAGATGTTGCAGTAAAATGTGTTCAACTCTCCGGAGACTCTTTAACATCCTTTCATTCGGATAAAGGTACAAAGAAAAAGTGCGAATTTTTTTCTAAAAAAAATCCACCATTATAATTCACCTAAAAAGTTACAAGAAATATTATGAAAGAAATGGCAAAATGTAGTTTATATTCTTTAAAACAACGTATATCAGTCGAAAATAGTTTGATCTGCGAACTTTCTATGATGTTCAAAGATTAAATCTTAAAAATCTTAGTTTAGTCTATAAAAATCTTCATTTCTAGTTCTAGTTATCTTCTTTAGTTTCATTTCTGTACCCACGTGTTTGCAAGCTCACTTCTTTCTTTTCATTAATTAATTTGTTTAAAATGTAAAACATCAAAATAAATGTGCGTAAAATTTTATACGTTCATCAATTTTTTCATTTTATATATGTAAACCATTGTCCACGTTCTAAGAGAGTCAATTAACAATCATAAAGTCCAGTAGTGCTGCAAGCTCGCTTGAATTTAGATTACAGCAAAGTTTCCATCGCGCTTCCTCCCATCAAAATTTCTCCTCAAACCATTAAACCCAGACCATGCCCTCAACAAAATCAAACTTCCCCGAGAAAAACGCAGCGCGTCTGCATTCCCAAGTGTAGGCATGCAAACGCAGTGTACGCGTAGGCGTCGAGGCCTTTTAGAAACGCGGCGCTCCCCTTTGCGTTCGCGCAGCACTCACCCGTATAACGGAGTGGGAAACGCAATTTCCCGGGACGGGAAATTAGATTGGCTCGGCGATCGGGAAAACGCATCGAGCCTCCGCTGCGTGTGTTTCGCAGCGAACCTCGCGCATAACAATTTTATCGTTACTCCGCTCGCTTCATATATATGTACATATACGCCGCTATATAGGCTGCAGATCGCTCCTCCTTACATAGTTTTTACGTAGTTTAATAGAGACCGAATTTGACGCGATAAGACGACTTACACGGAGAAAAATGTTATAGTAAAAATTACTATGTTTCGAATATAAAAAATACGAAAAATTCCTATGTACATAGCAATTTCTACTATATAAATAGCAATTTTTGCTATGTACATAGGAATTTTAAGTACGTTTTATAGTAAAAATCGTCATAGGTCGAGTATGTCTCATTGTTCCTACGCACTGAGAAAAAAGATTCCTTATTGTAAAGTAATGAATTTCCTTATTATAAAGTAATCAATTCAGTTATAGTTAATACATAGTATTAAATCTTAATGCATATTTCTTAACTATTAGGAAACTAGATTTCATTTGTTTATTTTACGTATCGTTCATGACTTGGCTTTAACCTACTTCAACTGCTTATTTCTTAATTATTAAGAAATATGCAATTACAAAAAATTAAAGTCCCATTTCTTAACAGTTAAGAATTATTCTTAACAGTAAGGAATCTTTTTTCTCAGTGCGGAATATAGTAATTTTTACTATAAAATTTTTCTCCATGTACGCAATTGATTACGCAGCTGCAGGTACCGATTAATTTGACGCCAAAATAAATTACAATGAATCGATTTTAAGGTATTAGTCTAAGTTCATTTACGGTTGATTATACGGCTGAACATTTGGTTTTATTAATAAGCAATTTATTATTATCTTTCGGTGCAGTTTTTTTGGGTATTTCTGAAGAACTTCTTCTTAGTATAAAAATAATTTTTTTATTAACGGAAAATTTTTTGAGATATTTGACCAGTGATAACCAATCACTGGTGAGTTTCTAGTGAAACTGGCCAATAACAGGCAAATTTTAACTTCCGGTATTTTTTGAGAATAAACATTTGATTTAAAAACAAATTTAAGTACTTGTCTATTATTTGTCAATTTCCTTTCAGCTGGATAATACATATGAAATCCAATTAAAGAAGCTTTCGTCATTCTCTTTTTAAACTGCACTCTCTACGTTGACATTCTGCTTGATCTCATCCTGAGGTACGTTTTGATATAACGCGGCTTTCCTTGCATCCTGCCGCCTCTGTTCGTCTTTGGTCATTATGGTCATTATCAAACCGAGCAACAGAGTACCGCAGAATATAACGTGAACAGGTACGTCTCCGTAGTTTTCCAGAACCACCTCCAGGATGAGGATCAGCACGATTCCATATACATTGTTTGTGATGTTGAGGATGCCTGCAGAGTGGGACTCGGATTCTGGGTATGTGTACTCTGCAGCCATCTCGTAACCCAAGGCCATATAACCAGACATGAAGAAACTGCAATTAGTAGATGTGGATGAATATTTAGTTCTGAGATTTTTTAGAGAAATATAAGCACATTTTTTGATCTGTTGGATAATTCTCTCTTAAAAAAGTGATGGCCTTTTAATGCGTCATTCTGATTAGTTGTCAAGATACGAGAATGTGATTGGTGGCCTGATTTTCATATCAGGTAGGATATTCGAACGTGAATTTTTCAATTTTGAATGTAAAAAACTTTAAAATAATATGATTATGGCGATTATTGACATTATCTCTTTAGAGAATGGCGCCAAATTTAAAATAAATTAATATAACCGTAAAGAGCAAATTAAAGCAGATTAAAGTATATCTTATTCCAAAGAAAAGTAGACTTGCTATTTTTATAAAGCAAATTCTACTGAAAATTCGGAAAGTTAAAATAACTTCCAATTTTACATTTAAATCTACTGTGTAAAAAGTAAAAGTAATAAATAAATAAATAGAATTTATTTTTGTTTTGTAGCATTGGATGAGGTTTTATTTTGATTTGCTTACCCGAGAAATATAGCAGAAGTATAGACCATCCACGTGACTTCCAAAAACATCGCAATTGCAAACAGTATCTGACCGCATAAAGTGAGAAAGTACACTACCACTGTAGTCTCTCTACAAAAAAGAATCACAAGAAAAGTAGAATAAAGATTTAAGTATAAACGCCGAAGTAAAAAATTTGTTATGCAATTCTTTACTCACTTAAATTTGTGTGTCTTGTCAAGTATAATACCAAATGTTATAGATCCAAACATTCCAGTGAGTATAATCAATAATCCAATTCTTCCAGCATCTTGTTCACCATTCTGATAAAAAGTTTCATAATTCATTTCAGTATTTTATAGATGAATGACTATATTTCCTACGGCTACGTATTTAATAAAAAAGTAATTGTCTTACTTCAAAATGCATAAGGTACAATTGATTGAGCAGAGTGCCCAAAACATTGAGAATACCGACGTTTAAACCGTATGAATTGCAGAGAATGAGAAAGCTCTGGTTTGTAAAAAGTCTTTTCATGGGCTTCATGAATCCCTCCTCGTTCTCCACTTGATTATTCTTTTGAAGAGCTCGCGTTTCGTTTGGTGGTAGTTTCGGTTCGTCCTGGAAAACTATTTTATCAATTCACTTAATGTACCTCGCTGATTATAGAAAAGTGGTTCTAAGTAATTTCGTTGGTTTAATGTTTATTTAGACATGTTAGTCATATTGATACTGAAAAATTAAATAAATCTTATTGTAGCAAACTGGACTTACATAGAGTGTTGAGAACGAAACTGACAGTTGCTAGGGCCGCAACCCACCAGAACATGTAGGACAGATCATTGCCTATATCGGCGATATTTTCGTGATTTTTTACTATCACCGGTGGTAGAAGGAATGATATGGAAACGCCCAATTGAGGCCCGAAAACTCCAATTGACGTCGCCGTTGAGAGTTCATTTGAGCCGAACCATTTGGCTGCTACTCGTCCTGGCAAAGGAAGCATCATCACCTATTTTGTTAACGACATGCTCATTGAATTAAAAAAATTTTTTCTAATACTTTCACTTACTCAAAGTATTCTACACGTAGAGAAATTTTATAGTAAAAATTACTATATTCCGTAGAAACAATCGGACATACTTGACCTATGACGATTTTTACTATAAAACATACTAAAAATTCCTATGTACATAGCAAAAATTGCTATTTATATAGTAGAAATTGCTATCTATATAGGAATTTTTAATATTTTTTATAGTAAACATTTTTATAAGTTGAGTATGTCCCATTGTTCCTACGAAATATGGTAATTTTTACTATAACATTTCTCTACGTGTTATGATTTATCGATTTAACAATTTCATTGTGTGCTTTTTATATGAATGGAACTTTTATATTATTGGAAAACATTTCACAGCATGTAATTGAAGTTAAATTTTGTGATTGATCTGATTCAAGATTTGTATCAGATCGACGAGAATGTTTACTTTTAAAGTTAAAAATGAAGAAAAATTATATTAACTACCAAGGATATCGCCACCAAGGCCTGGCCAAGCATAGTCACCAAGTATCTATCAGGTGATACCGAGAATATTTTTATCCAAGAGCCAAGGCAACACAAGCCGCTTCCAAAGATCAGTGACCATCTTAACCCACTTCGCTCTAGAAGATAGGTCACGGGGATGATAAAAATTGTGTAAAAGAGCATGAAAATCATCGACGTACAATCGATTGCAAACAGTGACACATTGTAATACCTGTTGGGAAAAAAATTTTAATTACAAACAGTAAATATAATAAAGTTGCACCGATTGTAGGCGTATCTTAATTTCATACAATCAGTGATAAAAATTCTTTTATCGTTAGCAAGGCACTTTAGATAACAATCAAAGGTTTAATTAAATTTGTGACTTATATGGCACACGATAGTCTACCTACTATAAATTAACGGAATTCAAACAATTTTAATGCCCCCAGTTCACAGTTTTCGTGAATTCAAATTTGCTTATGTCTACCATTCTCAATAAATAGTTTACTGCCTTATAACAATAATCTAAAAATAATTAACGATAAGCCTCTTGTAAAGAAGATTAAAGGAATTTAAAAAAAAACTATAGAAGTCTGATTTATCGATATTTCATTAAGTACTTTTTTGAAAAATTACTATTCAGTCTGGTAGCGGATTTAGACTGCATTTAACGAATTATCATTCTGTATTATACAGTTTACTACTATCTAAAGTTGAATTAGTGAAAAACTACTATAATTCCTGAAATTTCACTGAAAATTCGTGGAAAGAGCTTGACGATTTAGGTATTAGTGGAGCATCTTCCACTAATTTTAGTAAAGTTTCACTAATTCAATTTGAAAAGGTAGAACTTTAGTAATATATGCTAGAAATTCTAGTAAATATTACTACTCTTTAAATTCAAATAAGTGAAATTCCACTTATTCACTAGTGAAAACTGTGTTCATTTATTGAACATGTCAATGTTCACATATTCACAAGTGAAAAATTACATTACTTTTCCAATAAGTGAAAATTCACTTATTCACAATTGAAAACTGTGTTCACTTATTAAAAATGTGCATATTCACTTATTAATTTACAGTTGATCGAGTACAATTTGTTATAATACAGAATGGTAAATTTTTCACTAAATGCAGACAGTGGCCCCGCTCCCTAATTAGTCTAAGATAGTAATTTCTCTCTCAGTGTAAAAACCAAACACAGATTTCAAATAAAAAAATGCATCGCAAGCCACTTTAAAATAGTTTAAAGTTAATACCGTGAGATCTACCAAAGAAAATTTAGAAAATGTAAAAAATATAGAGAAGTAACTTTGAGCAAGGTAAAAACGTAATACCGCGAGATTTATCGAAGCAAAGAACGATTGAAGAAGAAGTAACCAATAAATACCTCGAAACGATGTTCGCAATGATGGAATATTCGATCCACTGGCCAGCAACGATCGCGGCGTAAAAAATGTAAAGACCAAGCATGATCCATCTCTTGCGGTACACCTTGACGACGATTCCCTTGGTCGCCGCATCCTCCCGTCCATCGGCGGGAGCCTTGACGATCTTCGCCGGGTTGCCGGTCGTCAGCGCGTCCCCTTCCCCCGTCATGCTTGCAGCTGCAGGAGGAAGCAGCCACGGGCCCGAGGATGCAAGCGCATCTCGTCAGCTCGTCGTACGGGACGCGCACTCGACCGAAAATAAGCCAATCCGATAATGGCGTAATTTATTGACGGCTCTATTTTATCTCGCTTATCTTGCGATCCTCCTCCCTCCATCGCCGCGATGCATCGCATCGGTATGCACGTACCAGCCATTGAGAAGCTTCTTCTGCGGGGCGAACAGGCATCCCGATGAAAACGTAGGTTCTGCATGTTTCCTCGTTGAACTGTGAAAAAAAAAAGAAAAAAGAGTTGGCTTGGCGAGTGATAACGTATCGGCTTTATTAGCTTGAAAATGTTATGTTGTTATACTAAGTAATTGCTCGAGAGTGTGGTAACAAAAAAAAATGTGCAACGTCAAAACTTGCCGGACGTTCCTTGCATGTACTTCGTAGTATTTTTTTTTTTAAATAGTATAGATTTCACGGCAGTATGATCTGCAAAATTTTAATTCTGTGCTTGTTTTTCGTCCTGTTCGAGAACAGTAAGTTTTTGCTAATTGTATATTATTTTGGGAATGAATAAAAAATAAAGTTTTCGCAATCGCTGTATTAATAATAAACGCTTTTATTGAGTCTTTAAAAACTTTACTTTTTTTATATTTTTGTCACTGTTTAATGGTGATTTATTAGACTAGTTAATGGTAGAAGAAAAGAAAACAATTTTTATAATTTTTATGAATGTGATCAGTTTCAGCAACTGCGTGTTCTTCAGTATTGTCATGCCTTACAGCTGATTGTACTGATTACGGCTGCCCTATTTACAAGGTTGCTTGTGGTGAGGACAGTTTGTGCTACTGCAAAGAATAGTTAATTTATATATCATTGTAATTGATCTTTTTATAAATGCCATGTGTACCTAAATAAATAATAACCGTCCAAATTTCCACTGTGTTTTATTTTTCTTTAGTTAAAAAGAATGTGTAGGCGATAATCTAGAAACTACAAGTAATTGTTTAAGGAAAACTTTAAATGCAATAAAACTCAAGTAAGTACAAAAGAATACTGAACAATTTTGCTGGCAGGGTCGCTACTTCTCAGGCATTAAAAGTGGATAGGCAATCTGCTAATAAAATAAACGCATGAGTTAGATTAAGTGAATAATTTTTCATCTCGTAGTGGGCTTTTAAATTATTCTAGACTCAATACAGCTTGATAAAATTAGCATTAAAGAAATGAAGAAGGTTCAAAGATTGAAAAAGTTGACTAAAAAATTATCGTCAAATTTGACTCTTCGTTTATAGTGAAACACTCGTAGATGTAAATTTGCCTCTATTAGAGTCAAATTTGACTCTGCATGAATAGAGTGATTTAAATACATTCTAAATTCACTCTAAGGTAGAGTAACATATTAAGAGTTGAGTTTCTAACTTTCACGTTGCCGAAGAGTCAAAATTTCACTCTATTTCATTCCATCAAGGTAGTTAATTACTCTAGAAATTGGAGTGAAAATTTGACTTCATTCGAATTAATTTTTACTCTATTTCACTGCAGCTGATTTAGCATATAGACCATATCGTCTTTTCTCAGAATGTTGTCACATATAGGAAAGAGATTCTGGTCTAAAAGAATTGAAAAAAAAATCAACTCCTATCACAAAATGAACCACTGAAACCTTACTGAAAACCTGTCAACCTTAGGTTGCTTTTGTTTTCAAAACCCATCAGAATTTCCCCTCGCTTGTCAACGACACTGGGCACCATTTCCTGCCTCGCGGTCTCTCCATCATCCGCAAGAAATTATATGCATCTCTAGAGAGCACGTTAACGATGCAGCCCCATTAGGAGTCATAAAATCAGGTCTTATACGAATTGAAAAAAAAATCAACTTCTACCACAAAATGAACCACTAAAACCTCACCGAAAACCTCCCTGTGAAAAGAATCTTATAAAATACTATAAAAATGTTTAAATTTTACAAAATCCGATAATATATTTACTGGGTTTTGTGCGGTTTTTGCACCGTTTTATAGAGGTTTATAAGAGCTTTTCAATAGGGCTGCCAACCTTAGGCTCCTTTTGTTTTAAAACCCCATCAGAATTTCATCTCGCTTGTCAACGACACTGGGCACCATTTCCTGCCTCGCTGTCTCTCCATCAGCCGCAAGAAATTATATGCATCTCTAGAGTGCACGCTAACAATGCAGCCCCATTAGGAGTCATGAAATCGTGTCCAAAAGAATTGAAAAAAAAAAATAAATCAACTCCTACCACAAAATTAACCACTGAAACCTCACGGAAAACCTGCCAACCTTAGGCTCCTCTTGTTTTAAAACCCCATCAGAATTTCCCCTCGCTTGTCAACGACACTGGGCACCATTTCCTGCCTCGCTGTCTCTCCATCAGCCGCAAGAAATTATAAGCATCTCCAGAGAGCACGCTAACAATGCAGCCCCATTAGGAGTCATGAAATCGGGAGAAAGCGAGCCGTTTGCCCGAGGCAGCGCGGGTAACCCAATAGCCCAGGCATTCGTGCCGACAAAGGGCGTCGTTGTCGCGGGAAGCGCCGCGCGTCGAGTGTCCGTTCCACCTTCGTTTCGGCGACTCCTCGAGCGCATCGATCTCGAGGGCTCGAGAGAGAGCGCGCGCGCAAAAGCGAGAAGCCGACAATGCGCCCAGCTCGTCGTGGCCCCGTCAGTCGAGCGCCGGACGCGACCGAGGCCGCGGCGTCGCCCTTTCCCGTGAGGTAACGCGTCACGTTTTTCTCCGAGCAGAAGAGAATTTTATGTGCCTGTTTATGTCAAATACATATTTCATCATTTTTTTAATGGTTTTATCTATATAAATATATATATATATATATATTTATATATATATTTATATAGATATATATTAAAAAAAAAATTAAAAAAAAATTATTTCGGTTCAGCATGTATTCAAGAGTTTGTTATTATTATTTTTAGGCTACACAGAGTGCCTTGTATTATTATTTTTTTTAAAGTAAAGTGACAGAGTGTGAGTGGAGTGGAAAAAGAATTTGGTTGTGTATGAGTATTAATAGTTCGTTAATTATCGTGATATTTGCGAAACGGAATCATTTTATTTGGATTGAAAATATTTTTAGATAAAGTGAACTTAAAATTTTGTTGACTGTGTAAAGACGGTGAATTTTATAATTAAGTCAAATAATGTAAATTATAATGTTTATTGATAAATTCGATGAAGCGGTATGGATAATGTTAGACCACTTTAAACGTCAAGATGACAAGTAAATTCTAAATTGATTAATTGGAATAATTGAAAAAAATTAATAATAATAAAAAGAGTCACGTAATAAATGCCTTTAAATGTTGGAGGTTGAAAAAGCACCTTGCCGAAAGCTTAGAACAATGCTATCGATAATTGATCAATTAACCAAACCAGATAAAACGGAAACTTGCCTTGAAAATATAAAATTTACAAAAAAAAAAAAAAACAATTTTTAACTATTAATCTTAGAGTTAGCTTTATATTATCATTATAAAATTATTGATTAGATACAGAACTTATATAAAAAGCAAATAAGTCGTGCAAAATACCGAATGTAGTTAAGTAGATTAATTTAAAAAGGTCATGATTTGCGTTGCACATCGTGCATCGACTTTTGCGAGGACATAATACCATCAATATTATCGTTCCGGCTTTGATCGAATTTCTTATTTTTCTTACTGAGAAAGTATCCTTCTTAAGGTAATAGGAGAAAATAATGAATCCGATTTTCAATAGACCTACGGCACAATACAACGTAATTCATTGGAGTACCAGTATTTTATATTGCATGAGTTTATATATATTCTTTTGCGTCTGGATAAATCCACAGTACTTTTAACTTTTATTGGTCGTTTCTTGAAATTTATATCGATTTTTTTTTATATTTAATTGCTTTCAATCGGTTGTTGTACAAAGCACACAAACTGGAACTCTTTTGCCATTGTATGCGTTACTTCTCTTCTGATCTATTTTCATCCGTTTGGTCATTCCAAATTCGGATTCATTTTTCTCAAGAGAACGAAATCATGAACACGTTTTTCAAAAGAAGTGATATTACTAAAATGATTTTTCAAAAAATAAAACCTGTATGCAAGTAAAATAAAAATTGAAGGACTTAAAGAAAGTTACAAAGAATTTCGCAAAAGAAGTACTTTTTATAGTACTCTAGTAATTAGTGCTAAAATATCTCAATTTAAAATACGAAAAAAAAAATAGAGTCAATATTATATGCCACGTAATTGCAGCGAAACACCAGTGGTTCCAGTACTTAGCGACAAAATGAAGCTCTTCGCAAGCACCACCTCGAGACCATTCCACTGCGTGGAGCGTTGATCCATTGGAACTGGTGGGTGTCGAGGAATGAGCCGAAGGCAAGAGAATGACGGAATTTAGAAGGTCAGCGTGAGACCAGCCGAGCAATGGTTGATAAGCTCGCAGAGTACGAGGGCCTGTCGGGCCGGATACACGGCGTTCGCGACAGGGCCCGAGAAAAGTGGGACGAGTTCAAAGACTGGAAAAGCGCCATACCCACCGATCGCGGGGTCGAAGGCGTTATCAGTCACCTCCGTGGACCACCCAAACTCGAGAGATGCATCGACGATTATGCACATGTCTACAGGTGAATTTTTATTCTTTTTAGTTCTCTGATGTAGAAAAAAAAACAAAGTTTGATGGTATAAACTATACGAGGTTCATAAGCTTTGGTCAATCGATGGTTAGAGAACAGTTTACATTCTGAAGGAAGTTCAGTCAAAGAATTGTCTTCTGAACAAATTGAGCATATTTATTGTTTGAAAATTTAGAAGAAAAAAGTTTGTAAATATTTGTGATGATATACGCCTGCTTTTCACGTAAATAAATGAGGATTTAAATAAATATAGGATATATAGATGGAAAGTAAAATAAATAATAGATGATTCATAATTCAATTCATTAACATGTAGCAGATGAAGATACTCGCACTACAATTTTAAACTAATCTTACCAAGTTAAAAAAAAAGTATTCACGTTACATTATCTGCAGGTCAAACAGTTCATTATCAAATGTTAATCGTGGTTGATGATGAATGACTTTATGACGGATTAAGGAATTATTGGATGTACGTCTATTTTTGATATCACTAAAAAAAATTAATTGCGTAAGCGTGATTGCGACGGTGAGAGATACGCAACTGCAGTTCTCTATTTAACATCGTTTAATCAAGTTGTGAATTTTACGATGATCATAAGAAATTCTGTTTTACTAGATATCGTATAAATTAATTGATGTTTTAAAGTTTTAGTTCGATACATAAAAAAGAAGAGCTTTAAGTTATTAAAGTGTTTTTTACTAAAGTGAATTTTACTATAAAATGGTTTTGAGGTATTGACAAGCTGCATCCAATCATCCATATAATATTCTGTAGAATGGTATGAATGTACCGTGAAAAGTTTCTGTCACTATCGGAGAAATCGAGTTGATGCCTTTACGCGTGTATTGTTTGACTTACTTCATCGCTGCTTTTTATATTTATTAATTAGAATATTTTTCTTATTAATGTTTCGTTAAAAAATGTTCCAATTCTTCTAGGGACTTTGCTAAAATTTTGCAAAAAGGAAAGAAAATCGTATTTCAATAACAAGATTATACCATTCACATTTCTAGAAAATAAATTATTTGAATGGTCTTACACGTCGGTAAAACAGATCTCTAAATCTCAATTTCCTTTATTTCTTCTTCTGGGTTTCTTCATTAGGATTAAGATTATTCAATGCTATTATATAAATACTTGACAAACCCACGCAGTCCCAAAAATTGATTTTGGTATAAACCACGATGGAATCAGAAACCTTTCGTTTCCAATCGAAATAATTCTTCACCGACCGCTAATTCTGTTTATAAATCATGAGTAATTAACAAAACGTCACTTGTCGTAGGAAAAAGACTCGTTGGGAGTTAGTCCGCGTGTCAGCGGCGGTGATGGGCATCGAGTTCTCATATGCGGCGGAAACAGCGTTTGTTTCACCAACCCTGCTGAAGATCGGCGTGGATCACCAGCACATGACACTGGTTTGGGCTTTGAGTCCTCTGGTGGGCTTCTTCGTTACCCCGCTGCTTGGAAGTGTCAGCGATCGTTGCCGCCTGAAGCAAGGCCGTCGAAGACCCTTCATCCTTCTCCTCGCCATTGGTGTCCTCATCGGTAAGTATGATGGAGGTCATCTGATCATGTTGCTCGCGACCTCCCTTTTCACGGTGAAGCTGTTAATACGATTAAGCTCATGACCCTGCTCTAATAAAACCGATGACGCGAGAGTGGTTTATACATACGTATTGGAAGCTTTGGCTTAGACCTAATGCAAGTTACTTGCTAGTAACTTAAAAGGAATATTAATTTATAAAAAATAGATAACTAAGTTAAGGAATCAGAATTCATGATGAAATGATAGTGTAGTTTGCACTAGACTAAAACACATTTGATAAATCAACATACTATTTGCATTTGGTTTTAAGAAGATTTAGTTATTCACTTTAAAATTTTTAGGTCTGATCCTCGTACCAAACGGCGAAGGAATGGGTTACGCTTTTGGCGATACTCGTTCTAACTTTACGGCATCGTTCATTCACAGAACTTCAGGTAAAACGAGAAATGAGACTCTACCCGTACCTCAGCAATCAACTCATTCCTGGGGTATATTCTTCACGATACTTGGCACAGTGTTGTTAGACTTTGATGCTGATGCTTGTCAGAGTCCAGCCAGGGCTTATCTTTTGGATGTCACATTACCTGGTAATTATTAGGCAATGTTATTACAATGATTGGCTGATGCTTTGTTTACCTATAAATTCAGTGATCAAATTAAATGATGGATTTTAAAATATTCTTCAGAGGATCATGCAAGAGGCCTAAGTACGTTCACAATTATGGCAGGTCTAGGTGGTTTCATGGGTTACGGTTTAGGTGGAATAAACTGGGATGCTACGGCTATAGGCGCGGCACTCGGTGGTCCATCTCCATGCGACCTTCACCCTCATCACCATCATCTTCATATTTTGTGTAGCCAGCACTCTGACTAGTTTTAAGGAGATACCTCTAGACTTTCTTGAGAGCGATGAATGCAAAGAACAACTTCAGAGAAAGGTTTTAGAATTATAAGCAATTAATTACCTTAATGAAAGTTATTATAAAAGCACGCTTAAAATATTTTACAATTATTCTAGTTAGAGGATGAGCGACGTGAAAATGAGAGAGAAAAAATAGCTGGTGATGATTCAGTTTCATACGGCACTGTGGGAAATGAAGCAGAGACTGAGACTAGCCAAACTGAAGTGAGTCAACTCATAATTACATTGCTCCAGCCGTGTCTACTAATGTTATCATTAAAAATTATATAATTGACAAAATAATAATAAATGTCATGTTCGCAGGAATTCCTAATGAAGCCGATACCACAGGAACCTAGGAAACCGGGTGAGGTACCAATGATCCCGGATGTGCCACCAACTGCTGATCCAGAAGCTCGGATTACTGCAGATCCGGATATTAATCCTAAAGCAACGCTTCAAGAGTATCTTTACTCCATCCTGTATATGCCGCACAGTATGCGTATGGTTTGCTTGACCAACCTCTGCTGTTGGATGGCGCATGTTTGTTATTCCCTGTACTTCACTGACTTCGTCGGTGAGGCTGTTTATGGTGGAAATCCTAAGGTATCGATATCTGTTCTTTTTTTCATTTGAATTTGAAACCAATACTTCAGTTTTATTTTATTGATTGTCATGATTTTTGCAGGCACCCGAAGGATCAAAAGAGCGGGAATTGTATGAATCTGGAGTGAGGTTTGGTTGCTGGGGAATGTCAATGTATTCGCTTTCGTGTGCCTGCTACTCTCTCATAATAGAAAAATTAATCGAGCGCTATAAGTAAGATTCTGAAGACTTTGGATGTTAACGTAATCTTCGTTTATCATTGTCACGAATATTTTTTTTTTCAGGGCTCGACGAGTGTATATCTGCGGCTTATTATTCTATAGCTGTGGAATGATGCTGATGGCTTTGATGAAGCACCCGGTTGGGGTTATTATATTTTCGTGGACAGCTGGAGTCATGTATTCCACACTTTTCACCATGCCGTATTTGTTAATCGCACATTATCACGCTAGTGGCACAGTAAGTTTATCTTTTACGACGAATAAAAAGTATTCTAAAATTTTGTAACATCTGAATTCTTACTCGTCAGAAATACTTCTGATGAGTACAGTGCAGGTTTCATATTCCTGTATAATAATGAAGCGTTATAATATATATGATCAACTCATGTTGATCAAATTGAGATTTGCATGGATGTATCAATCTTTGAATGACTATAGAATAATTATCTCAAGCGAATATTCAATCTTTTAATCAGAATTAATTGCAGTTTGCAGTAACTGCTGAAGGAGAGGCAATTCAGGATGCCGGTCTACGTGGTTTGGGAACAGACGTTGCAATTGTTTCTTCTATGGTATTCTTGGCACAGTTCCTTCTTTCCTGTTGCCTGGGTACAATCGTCAGCCTATCTGGCACCACCACCGCGGTCGTCTGCGTCGCTAGTACTCTTGCAGCATGTGGTGCACTAGCTGCTACTCAAATAATGTATCTCGATCTGTAAAATCTTCTTAATATGGCCATCGGTAATGCAGTATTTCTAAACAAATATGCCGGATTGCGTACCTGTACCTACAGAAATCATATCTTTTTGTAACCAAATGCTTTAATCAGATTGTGTGAGAAAGATTGACAAGGAGGTTTAATCGAGTTGCATCATGTCTATTAGTGGATGTTCTCCGCAGTATCCAGTTTTATAAGTCTATACTGTTTGTGAAATATTTCTATACTTTATGAGATATTTTTTATGCATTTTATTTTCATGTTTTTGTTGTTAAATCTTTTTAGTCTTGGTTATCCAGATCCTCGTCACTGAGCGAATGAGTGCCAATACATTGCATCGATTTACAGCCAACGAGGGTTGTTATGGCTTAGAACGGAAAGTGTGAAATAAATAAATCGGTGGTTTTGTATACTTAATTAAAATTAATTTGATTAAACTTAACTGGCGAGTTTGGTTTGTATGCGCAAAATTATCAATATTTTTGATTCATCGAATTTTACGTACAGTCTTATTTAATTAGTTCTAGCTATCGTTAATTTGATAATGTAAGATCACTGGCTATGTTGCTGAAATGAGTCCTAAATATTAAATGTTATGAATTTTTCTCCGAAAATGTTACCCAATTATAAAAGTAAAGATATTTATTAGTATAATGATTTTTTTAAATATCAAGAATTTTGTATGTATTAAATTTTTTTAGCGTAGTTATTATTATTGTGACCAATTAATCTTAAAATTATAATCATTGTTATAATAACTTTAACTACAAAAAATCATTTAAATTACAAAATTATTTCTTTTTGTTTGTATGACTTATTAATTTTGTTGTTTTTCAAAAGTTAAAAGAATAAGGCGTGTATATTATAGACAACAATGTATGACAATAAATTTTTCAGATGATGTATGTCTATAACATTTGAGAATAGATGTAAAGTAAATGTGTACTATTCTATTGTTACATTTGTTTATAACTATCAACACAAGTGTATAATTCTCAAGTGCCAAAATCGTATATTATAGTAACAAAAAAATTTGTTGATCGATGTTCAGCAATGTTTACGTCGAAAACTTCTAGTTAATTTTTAAAAAAACAATCGTGTAGTAATAATTATTGAGAAGAAATAATTTACTGCTAATTATTTTATTTAGTTTCTGAATGAAATGTAGAAAAACTAACAGAATGCAGTATTATTAGAATTTCAATATTATTATAGTTATAAAGTTTGTTGTACAATTCGTAAATGGCATATTGCAATATAGAAATATTCAATGCATAAAATGACTTCGATAACATTATATTGTAAATATGTACACTATAAAACATCTCAAAATGATTATATCCAATAAAAAATTAAGAATGCTTATCGATAAATGTATGCATAATATGATACATATAATCTAATCATTTTTTTGTCTTCGAAATTTCTTTTTTCATTTTTATTACCCAATATTTTTTATATTATCTACATAAATATCTACTTTACCATACAAATATCTACTTTATCTATTTAGTAGATGGTAATGATTAAAATAATGTACAGGATTCTTTTCTTAGAATACGAAATTTTAAGTACGTGAGTCACACATTCGAATCATTCATAATTAACAAAAAATTACATTAAAATGTAATCCTACATTGGAGACTAAAAAAATATTGAGCTTGCACTCCGTTAAGAATTTTCAATACAATTTTGATTGAAATAAATAAATAAAGTTATATAAAATTAAATACAATTCTTTACAAACGATTGATAATCTTTTACAATTTAGTCAAAAGTATAAGTACTAAAAAATTATTTTACATTACTGAACTTAAAAAAAAAAAATTTAAGAGTCAACACTTGTATTCGCAGTGACACAAAGTGCCTCTTTACATTTTTAAGGGAGAGTGAACAAATCGAATGAGCACGTCGCCTAATCTTCCTCGTGTGAAACTCTACACCAGTGATTAAATATGGGCTGCGTTTTAAAAACCACTTACCAAGCTCACATGAATGTTTTAGGGTGGATCACAGACGAGGGGAATATTCAAGCCATTGTACCTCGATCCCGGCAGTGCGGGCGCAGCCTCACCTGGAGAAAGATTAGCGATGCTCTGCAGCGTCATTGTGTAAATTTGTACACACTTACATTGTTTGCCCACGGGATTGAATTCGGCGTCGATGTTTGCAATTTGTGCATGTTTGGGTGGGCTTAGCAAAGTTAAGTGGGTTATATATGGAACACGCACAAGTCTGATATTACATTTTTTTATCATATGGAAAATTTTAATTGTATAAAGCATAAATTTTCCTGCTGCCGCACTTGTAATACCAAAATTGCTAAAAATGCCAAAGAGTGAATTTTTTATTGCACTTTACGATTCGTTGAGTACCCTCTACTTTTTTTATCGCAGTGAAACGTTTTAAATATACATTACTTTGATTTATATCTCAAAAAGTATTTTTAGAAACTGCATTAAGAAGCAAATTGAAATTAATTTTTGTCATTTTAATAGTGAGTAATTGAAAAACTAACGGTACCTGCAAAAAATTGAACATTCGTAAAATATTCATAAAATTAGATAGTACTTAAGTTCAATTACGAATTAAATTTACATTTTAAGTAGTTTTACTTTGAGTTGATAGTAAGACTGAATAAACGATGCACTTGAATATAATTTCCATTAAAATGAATTGAAATAAATTTTTATCATCTTAATAGTGAGTAATTGAAAAACTAACGGTACCTGCAACAAATTGAACATTCGTAAAATATTAATAAAATTAAATAGTGCTTAAGTTCAATTACGAATTAAATTTAAATTCCAAGTAATTTTACTTTATGTAAAAAGTAAAAATCATTAAAAATCAGAGATACAAGTAAAATCTTTGATTTTTTGTATGACTATCTCCCGTTTTTTTTTCAATTTCAAAGAACAACCTCATTAAAAAAGAAGGAAAAAAGTATCCTCTTCATAAAGTAAAAGGAAAACAGTACGTACCCACGAAACTCGCGTGAAACCCATAGGCATGATGAATGGCCCGCAGACACCTCTCCAGGCTCCCCCGCGGGCAGAAATTAGGACCGTGACAAGCGACCGAGCACGAGGAGAGAAAAATAAGAATTACGTATAAACACACACTTCACTCACATAATAGCGTGCTAAGTGAGAAAACGAATTAAAAAAAAAGAAGGAAAATAGGGATGAAATGAAGCGAGAGGGGAAACTCGACGATCATCGATAAGCGCCTTCCCCGCGCGGTTTAGCGCTCTCAGGTGTTTGATTGATCGCCGGCAATTTCGACACGCGAACGAGGGTGGTGAGGGGCGCGGGGAACGGGGGTAACTTTTCTCTTACGGCCGCTGGGCCCGCTTAATGCGCGTTATTACTTTTATTAAGTGATGATACCTTTTCATGCGCTCCCGCAATATTTTTTGCTCGGTCATCAAATCGCGTTCTTACTGGCTGAGGGAGGGGGGGGGGGCACCTTACTATTTATTGTTTGTGCCAGTTTTGCGTGGCGCAGCCGAGGGATGGTAATCGAATATGAAAATGTTACTTCTTTATCCGGCGATCCGGAACTGCCGGGAATTAGTCTCGCGCTTTCCGTGAATTTGTGGCAGGGATTAATTTTTATTGTTTATTAGCGTATTCATTTCTGCTCTTTTTATTGTCAGGTGCTTGAAGACGTACGAAATTTATGACATTGGTGTATGCATTTTTGCTTTACATAAAGCAACTTAATTTTACGTAAAAGATCAGTTTTCATATTTATCTTACTTATTTTTGTATTTGACTTTGAAAAATATTTCTTTCGTCGTATAATTTATCCTCTTTATTTTTCTTTCTAAAAAGCGTACTATAAGAAATAATATATTTAAAAAAATCTTCATTTCATATGGTTATAGGAAAAAGTTATGCAGTTTTACAGCCTTTTGGTACTTCCAGAAATTTAATTCAGAATTAGCTGGAACATTAGATACAAAAAGCGTCAATAAATAATATTTTTATATTTATAATTAAACAAAAATCAATGAAAAAATTCATCTTGAGCGGACGACAATTAAAAGAGTTTCCAAGATTCGATCAACTCGAAATTGCTATAAACTAACCAAGGAAATAATAATAAATTTGACCAAGAAAAAAAATGTATTACCCCCAGAGAAGCAGTTCGTCCTCTCTTCTTTCTTTTTGCGATAAAAAGTCATTCAAGTCGACGGATATAGAAAAAGTTGAGAGCTGCGGGGGAGCGGGATGCCCGTAAAAGCATTGCTGGAGGTGCGAGAAAAATCAGGCGCGTTATAAGGCGGGCGCCGTGGAAAAGGTGAGCTCGCGTGCGTGGCTAAAGGTGCTTAGGGGCTGTTTCCGCCCTTTTTCACGCTCGCATCGCTTCTGCACCCGAGCAAAGGTTTCAGATAAATCACCTCGACGCTTCTCTCGTTTCGAGCTTTTTCTCGTGTATACGAAGCCAAATACACACGTGCGGCAATTTTAGCGCTGCAAAAGAAAATGGAACGATAAAACGATCATATTTTTCTGTTGGTGTTGATTTTAATCGAGGGTGAGAGAAGCTACAGAGAAGTAAAAATCTTTGTGCGTTTTTATTATTTAATTGGATTTTTAAACAACTTTTTAAACACGACCACTACACGGCAGTGCCTTATTATTATTTCAAGAATATTACTTATAAATCTATATACTGATCAACTGATTTAAAATATATGAAATGTCAGATCTCAGATTCTTTAGAATTGAATTAATATAATTCATAAAAAGTATCGTGGAATTATTAAAAATTGTGATGAAAAATTCTAAAACAAAGTAATAAAATTCTACTAAAATTCCAGTGAACGAACTTTTTTGTCTGTTAAAATAAGTGTCTCGCTTAAATTTATCCTACCCCCTTTATTTTGGTCGAATTCACAGTTTATAAAACTTTGGACTCCCAGATGGCACCTTTTTTAGCTCGATATCCGATCATGGATTCCGAGATGGCACTTTTCCATCCGAAGTCTGGAATGACGTCTTTTCTATCTTGATTCCGAGATTACGCCTTCCTGCTCCAGACCGACGTTTTAAATTTAATGTAATTGGAAGCAAACGAATAATCCCAAGGCAAAAAAAAATTTAATCAATAAAATAAATATACTGTGAAATGAATATTATAACTTTTCAATTATTTCGTAAAATATACTTGCATTCTAGTCTGAAATCTACATAAAATAGAAAAACAAATTAAAACTTTCATTAATAAGGATCAATTTCAATTTTCAAATTTTTATCACTACATAAGCTAAACGAGAGATAAAAGCAAGATAGTCTGCGGCACGAGTAGCCATAGCCTTTATGTGTACCCGGCGAGCTCTGAAAAGCGTTCGACGCTCCCACCCCTGGTTCCCGGGGCGATGGATGGGCGGGGCACGGGTGGGCTCCCACGCGGTCCAGCGACCAATGGCTGTGGAGCACGGCGAAATCGCGATGTCGGATGATTAATCGCCAAGTCGGAAATCTCGCGCTTTTATCCGACAATACGCGTAACAGCAGTTAGATGGCGAGAAAAAACGCTCACCGCGCGAGGGCCGCAGAAAGAAGCCTCGAAATCGTCGGCCGGAGAAAATTTCTCTCCCTGAATGCCAGTTGAAAATTACTATCGGTAAAATGCGTTACTTCCATTTTAATGATCAAGATTTATATTTTAAAAGTGGTTGAGATCTAATTTTCTCAGCATGGAATTTTTATTTTATACTGTCTGTGTGAATTAATGAATTAATAATCAAAATATTTTAGAGATTGTATCTGTATGTTGGTAAACAAATGCTTAGTAAAAAAAATTCATGAATTAATGATTTTATTGTGAGTATAATAAAATAAAACAACATTTATTTATTTATTTTCTCCACTATATACAGAGCGATAATTTTTTTCTTTGTAGAACAGAGGTGATATACTTACTTTTTATATATTTGTAGAATATGTTATAAAAAAAGATCTGCTTGAAATGCAAATAGAAGGCTTCAAATTTATTTGAACTCCTAGTATGGATTTTTTTAAGCCCACGATATTTCTTCTTTATACAAAATAAAATAAATATAAGTATACCAGTAAGGAAATATATAAAAGAATTTCTTCATTTACTGGATCTAACAGCACCAGTGCATATTTATCTCTCAATTTATAGACGATTCAATCTTTTTGTTTCGTGTTTCTTCATTTCTTCTTTGTACTGATACCTTCTTCATAATAATTTTTTTTTTAATAATAAAAACATAATTCATTTAATATTCTTTGTTGTAAATTACTTTATAAAATTTTTGGAACGATTACATTGCCTTTAATGAAGAAAAAGTATTTTTAGCTCAGCATTAGAGTAAACTCCTTCAGTTCCTATAAATAGTACTTGA
Source organism: Sycophila sp. Sp_5 (assembly GCA_018906775.1). Taxonomy (NCBI): domain Eukaryota; kingdom Metazoa; phylum Arthropoda; class Insecta; order Hymenoptera; family Eurytomidae; genus Sycophila; species Sycophila sp. Sp_5. Next base: position 3,070,730 of record JACCID010000021.1, read on the forward strand.
AGTTTATCAAATTTTTGAAGAGATTAATTTTCGGTATTAAATTTCATTAGCGTCGATTATAATCAGATAATTTTAATGAATTAATAATAATCAGATAATTATCCGATCTGTTCTACAGTATGCATAAATAAAATATACCCGACAATTTCTCTAATCCACAAATTCCATTAACCACCTATCAATTAATCAAATCAGCAATTACCAGTCTAATGCGTAGAGTAACGCAACGTAAGAGGCGCGTAAAAATGATCCATTAATAACGTCAGCGGCCACTTTAATCGAAAAGCATCGACCGCGGCAAAATATTACATTATCGGGCAGAAAAGCGCGAGGCTCACCTTTACAATGGCCTTTTCCTGGAGAGAATGGGAGCCTTTCTTTCGTTAGCAAAGTGGAAATAAAAATCACAATGGCCCGGGGAAAATGGAAGTGTAACTCGGTGAGGGACGAAGGGAACCGAGAAGAAGCGACGTATTATCGCCCGGCGATTTATCAGCGACGGACAACAACAATGTCCGGGTCGTTGGGGAGGTGTATTTCTGAAAGAGCCTCGCGGAAAATTGCTCCGCGAGATTCGTAGCCGACGCTTCTGTCCTTCGAGCAACAGCCACCTTTTCTTTGCAAAGAAAGCGAGTCTCGATCTTTATTGTACTGCATGGAGTTTTTTTTTTATAACAGAATTGCTTTTCGATGTGCTTTTTTAGTATATAGTTGGATGGATGAAATCAATGTGCTTTTTTAGTACATGATGTTTCATGGTTTTTTTGATTTTTGATGATTTTTTTAGTTCATGATACAGGATGGATGAAATCCAGGTTTTTAATTCGCTGGGATTTAAAAGATAAAGGATAAACTTGATTTTACGAGGGAACAAATTACTGCGGTGTTTGAAGAAGTAATGAAGATATGACCATGTTAAGAGGATCTAAACTTTGGCAATAAAATGATTAGACTTTAGGTTTTTTTTTCATTTTTCTATTTGGTTTCATTGATTTTTTGCGCATTAAAATTTCTGGATATTTTTGTATTTATGCTAATTTCTACGTCGACTTTTTTTACTTATTTAAGAAGAATCTGGGACATGAAATGTCATGTCTTCTCCTACAGTTATTCGATATATGACGTAGTCAATTTGAATTTAATTATCACCTAAAACTTAATTCAGGCTACAATGAGAAAAACGTTATAGTAAAAATTACTATTTTCTGTACTTACGTACTCGTCCTATAACGATTTTTACTATAAAACATAGTAACAATTGTTATGTACATAGTAAAAATTGACTTATGAAAATTTTTACTATAAAAAATATTAAAATTCCTACTATAGCAATTTCTACCATATAAATAGCAATTTTTGCTATGTACATCGCAACATTTACAATATGTTTTACAGTAAAATTCGTCATAAGTCGAGTATATCCCACTGTTCCTACGGAACATAGTTAATTTTTACTATAACATTTCTCTCCGTGTATAAATGCTGAAATTAGTTATTTAATTTTTTTTACCATGACACCAAGTGATAAACACTACAAAATATTCATCCTACGAACAAATCATTTCCGTAATACTTAAACTTATAGTACAAGACTCCAAACAACATCCCAAATTTGACAGCAATACAAGAATAAACTGATCCGTCGATGAACTAAAATTAACGAATTGATATTCCCGTCAATAAAAGACTACTCAAGACCATCAAAAACGAACGCCATACACTTCTGGAAAGCTCTAGAAGCAGGTCCTAAAAAAATCGTACACAAGCCTCCCCCCAGCCATTAGATCTAACAGCTCCTAGCGCATCGGTGCAAAATACAGCCGCAACATCCCAATAACAATTTTTAAAACTCACTCGAGGCGGAAGCGCGCGCAGCATCCCGCGGTAGGCGTTGGCCGCGCGAGAAAGAGGCGGGGCGCCTCGGCCGTTCTCCTTGGTGGGAGAGACGTTGGGATGGACCCGAGAGCGTATCTCCCGAGGCTGACTAAGTGCTCACGGTTCCACTTTTCCAAGCCGTGTCCAGAGGAGAGTCGACGTCGCGTCATTGCTCGGCTCATCCGACGACCTTTCCAGTTCATTGTCGAGGAACGAAGTGGAATCCTGCGTTGACTGGGAAGGGACAGTTGACGGTGCGGGTGAATGGGGAATTGTCGATTTTGAAGGGTCGAAAACTGCGGATGGTGCGACCAGGGGATTTGGTGATACTGTTCAGTGCTTTATTGGTTATTTGGTGAATGACTGGTAGGGGACTGTGAATTTTTATTAAGTTGGGGTGTATTCAGGAGACATGATTGTACGATTTCTGAACGCAAGGATCTCTGGTTGATTCTACTCGTTGTTGATCTATTATTACGGTACGTAAATACTTTATCTTGAATGTGGTTTGCATAATAAATTAATAAAATTGATTGTAGATTAATATTGTGTATTGAGTATGATCAGGGAAGAACCTTTATAAATATGTAACGCTGAAAAAGCATATTACTTGTTATTATTTCGTTTTAACAGAAAACATCTGTAATTTCTTCATTCTATTATGTAGAAGTCGTTTTCAAGAATTTCATGTGGATTGTCTCGCGGAGAATCTGAAAAAAAAAATTGTTAACGGGATAGCCTACGATATTTTGTAATGAAAATTTGGATGGATGTCCTTTTATACATTATCTTGCAAAAAAAAAATTCTAGACAAAATATTCTAAAAATGTTTTTGAAATGCTGTTTCTGTATAGCTTCTTGTAGAATAATAATTCTTTCTGCAAATTTATAATGGCCATTCCCCTTTTTATACACGAATTTAAAACAAAACTTCACATTCTAAATCAATTTGATCAACTGATTTGTTTCCTTAAACTGCCTCAAAGCACTATGCTTTATAAATCCTTAAAACTATAGGAATTAAAAGAATCAAACATATTTGATCATCAAGAAAAGTTTCTCTCCTAATCCAAATGAACCAAGAATAATTTCCTTTCTAAGAAAAGTATGACGTTTCATCTAGCCTTAGTGTCATCAATTACAAACTCAATTTAGCATCCACAATCGTCCGAACACTCATTAAAATCCACAGATGATTTCGGAGGAGATGGAGTCGTGGGCTTCGAGCCCGGAGAGCTCACAGACGGATGTTGAAGTGGTCGACTCGGCGATGGAGTTGACGGGGTACGCTTCGTCCTCATCAGCCTCGGAGTCCAGTGGAGTGGACTATGCACCTTTGGCCCCGACAAAAAGTTCCGGTGCACCCGTCGCATTTTCTATCGACAGCATCCTCGGTCGCACGTCCGAACAAAAAAGGCCGGAGACCCGCACAGATGGGGCCAGCGAGCGAGCACCTGGTGGAGAGAGTCGAGACCTCGCTGATAGTTCCACCGACGGACAGGGGACGGGTGAGATGCATTTTTAAATCGTAAGACTTAAAGTAGTAATGTGGGTAATGGAATTACCATTCACACTCAAAAAAAATGGATTTTTAGTCTTAGTAGACAAATTCACTTGAACATTTATCTACTTAATTCTAAAGTGATGTTATTAAATTGAAGAATATGTCTACTTCATAGTATTTAATTATGAATTAATTAATTATCAGTTGATAGTAATATAATTATCAATTAATTTACTAGAAGTATAGACTCCGCTGAATGTTATCATAAATATGTTAATTGTTTGTATATTTCTGCTTATTAGAGACTTTTTCAATTATTCAGGTCTTTTTATCTTTTATGATATTATCAATGGAAACTAATCGTTAATGAATCAATTTAGAATTTATTCGAACAATCTACTGATTCGAAGAAAAATTTGTTTACCTCTTAGCAAAATATGACATTGTGATATTGAAAATAATATTTTTACTTTTTATCTTTCAAATGAGCGACAGAAATTTAAAAACTGGTCACAACACATGTGCGTTCAGATGACAATATTCATCTAAAATTAATCGAATATAATTCAATTAATCATATCCCTCGCGTAAGTAATCAAAGGAATATGCAAACAATTTCTTGGGGGGAAAAATACCAACGATAAAACACCCACCCATCATACGACATAATCCATTATGCGATCTGTTTCTGTATTTTGAAATAAAAAGGTGATTTATCCCGGTCAATATTTATTACCTCGTCCCGGCTCCATATGATTCGATTGCATGTTTGTCTGGTTTTAGGGATGAACGGCCTGTATCCCACGACGAATTTACCATTCGCCGAAGCTAATTTGGTCGATCCCTCGGGCTACTCTGCAGCCTCCCTCGCATCCGCGTCTCTCTTGTACAGCAGCTGGTTTGTCCAATCGAAACCCGGCCAGATATTCGGCCTGCAAGGTAAATCCATTATACTTTTTGATACATCAGATGTGCAGCTAGTAAATGATTTTCACACGTTAGGTGGAAGATAAGAAATTAATTAGAAATTTATCCAGCCATATATTTTGGAGAGTATTCAATTTTTTAAAGACGGAAATGAAAAGAACAAATGATCTTCAGACGTGAAAAAATATGACTATAAATTATGGAATATCTGCAAGTGTTATTGTAAAAATCAGCAAATTTTATTACAATTCCTTTTTTTAATTTTACTATAATTACAGAAATAATTCTAAAGTTATCTTTACAGTGAAACTAATTAATTAGTCAATGATTAGGAGATTGATTTCTTCGAATTTGTAGGAAGGGTTGTATAAACATTTTACGACAGTTTGTTAGAGTAATTAAATTATGTTAGAAACTTCGTGAATTCGTCAATATAACATTGAATATACGTGATTAATTAGACGATTATGAAAAAAAAAATATACTTACGTTAAGTTATTTAACTGGCAATATTTTCGACCACGATAACGAGCAATTTTTATCTTGTTAACAGGACCTCAAAAGGTATGAGAAAAGCTCCCCCCAAACACAATTCAACTTCGTGTGAAAGTTGCGATATGATGCCGCGCTCGCGTGTCGACAGCCACTCTATTCTCTATCCCTCATTGTTGGCGAAAATCTATTAACAACTAACTTTTGGCTGTGAAAGTTTAACTTTTTACTTTCTTATTATAAGGCAATTCCAGTCAAGGCCTTTTCTCTATTATTGTCTGTTATAGAAATTAAGTTGGCAAACTTCCTTATTCATGCGATTATTTCATTCGTTAAGCTATTTTTTTTTCAAACATTAATGGTAATGGATTAATTATTGATTAAAAATAAAACGTAGGTGTAAATATGGATTGCAATTACTTAATGTTCCATTTCTCTATTGACTCCGTTATTACGTCGTTAAAAAACCGCTAAAGGAAGATTAAAAGAAAATCAATTGCAATCCATTAAAAGAATAAATACAGCTATAATGCTGATACTCGCGTACGTGTATGAGTATAACAAATTGTTTTAGCGAATTTTTTTCAATTATATTTTAACTTGATCAAGATCTTTAGTGATTATATATGCAATTTATAAAAGATGATAGCCTAAAAGTTAAAAAAATGAGCCTCAAGAATTATAATAAAAATTATTGTACTTTTTATTCTAATTCAAGTATATGGATAAGCATTTTTATTCTGTAAAAAAAATTAACATTATTAGAGAGGAACGTAATTAATTTTCACTATGGCGAAACGACGCATAAAAATCCGTCATATTTCGTGTTTGGTGTAGTAAAATATTAGAGACTCATTCATCAGCGTGTCTACGCTAATACAAGCTGCTAAAAGCTTGAGTAAACTCGTAAATCTTTTTCCAACATTTTCAGTCTCACCTATTCAATTAGTACACATACACGGAATCCGTTGAGTTTTGATTACAACTCAACTCTTACAATTAGAGAACTGTCAAACCTTTTTTGAAAAAGTTTTTATGCGACATTTTTGTAAAATACCAATTAGTATTTTCCGACGTCAAGTATATTCAAAAAATATAAATAGTTAAATCAAAATTTTATTTTATTTCACTATAATTTTTCTTTTGAATATACAAAATTATACAACGTACGAAAACACATTTTTGTAAAATGTTAATTAGTATTTTCGGACGTTAGGTATGCACAAAAAATATAAATAATTAAATCAAATATGATATTTTTTGTACATACCTACCAATATTAATAAATAAAATTGTTAAAACTAGTATAAAAAAATGACTATAAAAAATGATTAGTAATATTAAACTTTTTACAAGCAATGGAGGAACTTCTCTCCGAAATTTATATTAACTTTTTATATGAAATATAAAATAATCCCTTTACGTTTGAAAAATTATGCACTTACATAACAATTGCAGTCACGAGTATAGCGTTAGTCAACTATAAATATTTCATAAACGTCGGATCTCTCAAACAAACGTAATAACTACACATTACCAAAATTTTTAAGGAACAATTAACACCTCCGTAAAATCTCCTCGAATTCAAAATCTCGCACTTCGATGACACTTCCTCCGAGAAATTTTAGAAAGCAAGGAACAAAGAAATGGCCCGAGCGTCGCCCTCGCGGAGACACACGTCCCTCCTCAAACAGAGGACGAGTTCCGCGTAAACGTGCATAGTCTCGTTTAAAAAAAGAGAAGAGAAAAAAGCTTTTGCAAGCCAGGGGACGCTGCGAGCCTTAAACGGTCGCTAATTGGCCGGTAAACCCACGACATTAGCGTCTTCTCGGCGAGGCGTGGAACCTCGCCGTTCGTTGACAAGTGCGCGAAACTCGGTGGCGACTTCGATCGGTTCCAGCAAAACGATCGTTTCGCGTTAAAAGCTTTCTCCAGGTTTCACTTTTTCAATACAAAAAAGAAATTTATCAAGTTGTATTTCCGTTTGATTATTTTCTCTATGGTTTGAGAGGGAAACACCTTCAAATTGCAAAATAAAAACAACTACTTTTTCAATAATTCTATGTATACTCAAATAAGTAACATTTTTTTTTACTGGTTACAGAAATGTCTATCTTTAATTTAAATAATATAAAACGTCTTTACATGCCTACATTTCCTAATTATTAATTGGAGTCTCATCGAACGTATAATTCACTGTCCGTAACATCTGAAGTTCACCGATGGATAAACAAATCTAATATATTGTTGATAGTATTTTGATTCTGCTATGAAGAGAGAGAGAGAGAGTTGATTCTGAACACGTAGAAAAAAGTTACTAACTAATTATGTTAAAATTAATTAATAATTTGTTTCCAAAAAATTAAATTAGTAATTTGTTTCTTCAATTAAAAACTAGAAAATATAGACATACAGAAGTCTTATATTTTTTAAATTATACGTAGACATTTCTATAACCAGTAGAAGAAATGTTACTTATTTAAGTATATGTAGAATTATTGAAAAAGTTGCATTTTATTTTGCAATTTAAAGGTATTCTACCCTCTTAATATATTTCAAAATGTTTAATGTTTAAAAAAGAATAAAGCAATAGTAGATTATGCAAAACAGGATGTAAAATAATAATGGTCTCAAATGACAAACATGCAATTTGAGGCATACTTTTTTACCTCCCGTTCAATTTTAAACATTATAACGTTTTATTTTGACGACTCCAATAAACTACACAAATATTTAGCAAAAATGAATTGCAACACTAAATTGTCTACAATATCGCCAGAAAGTACACAAATATTATGTTAATTTAAAATACTTTTTTTTTGTAAATTGGGCTTTATACATTAATTTTGATGGATATTATGAATTACATTAAGTTGCCAATGATTATCTTTAGTTACAAATTGATATTTTATAAAAAAAAAAGGTGACGATTCGTTAATTATGAACATATATTGCCAGCTTTCGAAAGCAAACCTTGAACGAGCGTACAATAGAAAGAACTACGAAGTAAAGAAACTCTCGGTATTGTCTTGAGAAACCGGACTCAAAGTGACAACAGAACGGGGAACGCGGACAGGTGCTAAACGGCTGATCTCCAGGTGAAGCTGTCGCCGCGTGTCACTCGTTCAGCTACGGCAACTCGCGCGTTCGTTTACCGAACGATTAGGTGCGGCATTATTTTTAATGTCTCGTTCATTAGCGTTGCTGTAAATCTTGTCCGAACGAGGCGTGAACCGCCGAGACTTTGACACGTATAAATATATTAATAAAGCGGCACCTTTTTGATGGATGGAATGAAAAATTCAACAGACGTGGTATAACGAAATTAGGTATCAACCTGATTTTCATACCTGAAAAAAAAACAAGAAGCGCAGTAACAATCACGTATTTGATAAATGAATGATATTGAATGTTTTTATGACAATGATGCCTTACCGATGAGTCTTTTTCTGGAACATAATGAATTATAAGTCTATACTGATTTTCTTACAGCACCTAAACCTGGTGGCAGACGATCACGGAAACCCGGAATCGATAGGAAACCTCGACAAGCTTACAGCGCAAAGCAACTTGAAAGATTGGAGGCTGAATTTAAGGTAAAATCCAGTTTTGCTTTGTTCATAATGAATTTAGTAACATTTATCTGCAATTGCTGGTTCATACCTTACCTACGATACCCAAAAGTTATCTTATACTGCACTGTAGTCGGAATTTTATTACATTCATTATTCAGCAGTGGCTATTTGAATGTTTACACATTTAACAGTGTGTCATACAATAAAGGAATAAAGAATCAAATGAAGCAACTAATAAATCTTGTTTATACCTGAAATGCGCAGGTTGACAAATATCTGAGCGTGAGCAAGCGTATGGAGTTGTCCAAATGCTTGAGCTTGACGGAGGTGCAGATAAAGACATGGTTCCAAAACCGGCGAACCAAATGGAAGAAGCAGCTGACCTCTCGGTTAAAAATGGCCCATCGTCAGGGTCTTTTTCCGCCCACTTATTTTCCACCAACGCAATACCCGTTGCTTCCATACTACGCAGCCGCACCACTAGTATTCACTGGTGGTCCCGCCACCGAAGATTCCGCCACGAATCCAGCCGCAGCGTTGCCAGCACATTCGCAACCTCCCAAAGGCCCGAGGGTATTTAGCTTCTTGCGGGAATTCAAAATTATTCAAAGGAAAAGTGAAGCTCGTGAATTTTTGAATTTTTCCAAGTATTTTAGTAACCAAACGTGATGATTTACCTCCTTTTTTAAGAACTTTTCGCTACCATGAAAACTTGGCGTTAGAAATCTTATTTAGGAAAGTATGACAAACTGTTTTCAATGTGGAACGTGATCACCCCTTTGTTTCTGGTATATTTTAACATATAGTTCCCTATCTAGAACCTATTATATGTGTAAATAAAGTTAAAGAATTGCAATTGTTATACTAACATACTAATAGCATTCTTTTAGATTAATGATATCGTTATATTAATTGATTAACTGATAGATTAACTAATATTAATTGATTATGATAATAGAAGAATAGAAATTCTGTTTATTAGATCGATAGAAATAGAATAATCTTTAAAGTTACTGTAATATCGGTTTAATTAACTATCACAGTACATCCAAATGTTAAAAATTTAATCCAATTAAATATGTATATATATTAAAATGTAATATTAATATTTTTAGTTATAGCATTAATGTATAAATCTGTTTATCTATTAGAAAAATTGTAATTTACTCGTCTTTTCAATTCTGCATTTGTTGCAAATCATTAGTATTATTAGAACTTACATGCGAATTTGTAATTTTAATGATTGGATTTTTTTTTAAAGCGAATCAAAACTTTATTACTTGTTTTATTTAAGATATTTATATTTAGCAAATATATGCTATATGAATGATCACATTTAATGTAAATATTGCTACTTGTAAACATCCTAATATGGCATGGAAAATGGTGTAAATTTTGTTTAAATTAGATTAATGCTTTAAATAATCAATTTTCGTTGTTAAAAATTATTTTATTACACCAAGTTCGAAAGACAATATTTATCGGAAAGCTATGTATAATTTGTCTCCACAAATTTGTATTATTCCGTAATTAGTAATTAATATAATTATTTTTTAGTATTATTCGAATATTCTTAATTCATTTTTTCATTTCCTAAATTTTAATTTTAAATTCTCCCTAATATTTTTATGAAATTATAAATTTATTAACTATGTATATTATACTGAAGAATTTCTTTTTCGCTTTAATATTGCAGTTATTTTACATTTAAAATTATTATTCATCATTATTAATCAATTTATTAAAAACTTTAATCATACCATATAATTGCATTAAAAGATAGCATGCAAATTGCAGATAAAATAAATGAATATTTAAAAAATAAAGACGGCCAAAGAAAATAATTTTAAGATAAATGACGAACAATAAATCGTTCTATGTAATGTAATTTATTAACAAAAGTGTGTAGATATTACAAATGGAATAACTGAAAAATAAAGAAGATTGCAGAAAGGAGTAATCAATTATGAACCAAGAAAAAAAGAGCAATGAAATTTGATAATATGAATCAAAAAAGAAATTCTGTTAATTGAATAAAGCTATTTGACCAAATAATTTTAGTCCAGTCACCTTGGGGACTGAAAAGTAATTCTATTATTAAATATAGACTTGGTCACGCAAAATTTGAAACTTTATTAACTCATTCGTTTGTTTAATCATCAACAAGATGGTACGATTCTGGTTTTGCATATTCTTCCTACTCTCAAGTGCTGAAACGAAAACTTTCTTGAAACCTCCACCCCGACATTTTGACTTCTGTGATTTGATAAACAATATTACCGAAGAACTAAAACCTTTTCAATTAGTGCTTGTAATAGATAATTTACTGGAACACGCGTTGATTCAAACTATTTATATAAAAAAATGTATCCTCTGGAACTATCCTTTATTAACTATGGACGCTAGCCATTTACAAATATTGGAGAAACTGATGAATTATACTACGTTTGGAACTCCGCGAACAACATCATTGTTTGTGATGTTACAAACAACGGTAGATTTCGAAGTAGTGAATGACGACTATTCGGAATTTTGTAAAGTTATAAATAATTACGACAAAATATGGAACAGGACTATACGTCCGAAATGGTTGATGATATACCTGAATGTGCAATTGAATATGAACAAGATGTATCATGCTCTTATGTTGCACGCCTGGAGAAAAAAGTTTCTGGACTTTACGATTTTGGAATGGCAGAGTTCTGATACTCAAATTGTTCACTATTATAATCCGTTTACTAAGGATTTTGTGAAAAAAAATTATACCAATGCTCACAATCTGTTCCCGGATAAGCTGCACAATATGCACGGCTACTCGTTAAAAACTATTTTTGTCAATGAACCGCCAACATTAGTTTTGCAATACAATGAGTCAGGATATGTTGTTAATATCAACAGCACCGATTACTGGAATTTAAAAGCTACATCGGAAATTCTTAATTTTACAATGAATATTCTGCCGACATTTATTAACGATGATCAAGCGTCAGCATTTAAAAAAATAAATATAGCCTTAATTAAGGGTGAAATAGATTTTAGTGGGAATCAACTTTATCTTTGGAAAAATGAAGTTCCCGAGAGGAGTTACTTGTTAAGAAATGATAATTTTTGCCCATTAGTACCTATTTTACCATACAAACAAATAACCGTACAAAGGAGTTTCTACGTAATCATTTTTTTTACATTGGCTTACATAATCATTATGAAATTCACGGTAAAATTGTTGGGCTTCGAGTGCAAATACTGGAGTTGGTTAGCCATGATTCAGGTATACTTATTACATTAAAATTAGACTTATATTTAAGTTAGACTAAATTCAAATAAATTATTTAGATGGTTTTGGGGGCTACCATTTTGAGAAAACCACAACTTACTAAAGAAAGAATTTTATTTGGCTATGTGGTTCTAATCTCTCTGTTGTACTTATCCAATTACTACGCTGAAGTCACGAATATTAAATTATCCGACAATAAAGTATGTTTTGAGTCATTTCGAGATCTCGATGATAGTGGTTTGATACCATTAGTAAGTAGTCACATATTCAATCGAACATTTGCATATTTTGGAGCTAAATATGTCTCTGTAAAAAATCTTAAAACAAAATCAGCTCGATGGGAAAATCAGCGGACTTGCGCTGATCAACTACTGAAAAAGAACGTAAAATATTTTTGCATAGTGCCAGCAACTTTAGGTAAGTATATGGTCGCAAAATATACCCGATTGAGTAACGGCAAGCCGAAAATCGCACTCTCGCAACGTTGCTTTGCTTACAATTTCAAAGGTTACGCCTTTTCTCCAGCATCGCCATACGTTGAAAAATTTGATAATGTTTTGCAAAGAATTTTTGAGGCAGGTTTTGTTTATTATTGGAAGTGGGTTATGAACTCCCGACAACGAAACTTAATGGATAAAGAAAATAATAACGAATCAAATATTGTTCTTCATATTGTGTTTATATTAGCTTTAGGATACTCGATTGCTCTTTTAATATTATTTTTAGAGATCTTTGTCCACCGTATCCGAAATAAAAAAAGATTATAGCCAATTCAAATAAAATGTAAAAATTAATTTGTTACTTATGAATTTAAAAAATAATATCGTATAATTGGTGTGTATAAAAAAGTGTATTTTTAAAACAACAAATTAAAATTTTTGGTGACAGTGATATAAAAAATAGAAGAATGTCCTTCATTTACGTGTTAACGCTATTTTAAAATATCTTTTAAGATTAACTATATAGCGTATTATATAAATAGAATATAATAATAAGCGATCGAATCTAGAGTAATGAGATTTTTAATAATTGATTTGCGAAAGTGTACTGTTGATGAAAAGGCAATAATTAATGAAAAAAGGTAATTTTTTTGTTACTTAATTAACGTTATTTCAGTTAATTCACATTGATGATTGATAAGTTACAGTATACCGCTCCGTAAAATCAATTTACCAAATTTGAAAGCATATGTTTATTCGCAATCCTAATGCAAGCATCAGTATGTTAAAGTTGATTTTTTGTGCATTTTTTTTATTATCAATTAGTGCTGAACCGAAAGCTCTGTTGAAGTCAATATCTCAAAACTTCAGTTTCTGTGATTTGATAAACAATGTTGCAAACAAATTCAAACCATATCAATTAGTGCTTATGATAGAAAATTTATCTGAACACGCGTTGATTCGAACTCATTACATAAGAAAATGTGCTCTTTGGAACTATCCTTTATTGTCTGTAGACACTAACGACTTACAAATATTGAAGAAAACTCATGAATTTTCCTACATTTGGATCTTTGCGAGCAACAACCTTATTTGTGATGCTGCACATAAAAGTAGTCAATGTTGTAAACGACGATTATTCTGAGTTTTATAAAGTCGTAAATAAATTTGATAAAATCTGGCCAAGAACTATACGCCCGAAGTGGTTGATGATTTATTTAAATGCCCAGGTGAATATGAGCAAAATGTATGAGACTCTCATGCTGCACGCGTGGGAAAAAAAGTTTCTAGATTTCACAATTTTGGAATGGAAAAATTCTGACGTACAAACAGTTTATTATTATAATCCATTTATTAACGAATTTATGCAAGAAAAGTACAACGATCCTGAAAATCTGTTTCCTGACAAACTGCAGAATATGCACGGGTATCCTTTAAGAACTATTTTTATCAACAACCCGCCAACTTTAATTCTAAAATATAACGAATCAAGGTATGTCACTAATATTACTAGCATGGATTATTGGAATTGGAAGATTACATCAAATATGCTTAATTTTACCATGAATATTCTACCGACATTTACTAACGATGATCAAGCGTCAGCATTTACAAAAATAAATATAGCCTTAATTAAGGGTGAAATAGATTTTGGTGGGAATCAACTTTATCATTGGAAAAGTAATATCCCCCAAAGGAGTCGAATATTAAGATCGGATCATTTTTGTCCATTGGTGCCTATTTTATCAAGTAAGGAAGTTACGATAGAAGGTAGCCTTAATACCATAATTTTGTTTACATTGTCTTACATAATCATTATGAAATTTACCGCAAAATTATTGAGTTTTGAGAAAAAATATTGGAGCTGGCTAACCATGATTCAGGTACAAGCATTACTTTAAAAATGTGACATAAATAAATTTCACATAAATTTAACTAATAAATTCATTTATCAGATGGTTTTTGGAGCAACAATTTTGAAACAGCCACGATCGTTCAAAGAAAGAATTATGTTTGGAATTGTGATCGTGCTTTCTATGCTCTATTTATCCAACTTTTATGCTAAAATAACGGATACCAAATTATCCGACGATAAAGTATCCCTAGAAACATTTCAAGATCTCGATCGTAGTGGTTTGATACCATTAGTAAGTACTCACATATTTCATAGATCATTTGAATATTTTGGAGATAAACATATTTCTGTAAAGAATCTTAAAAGAAAATCTGTTCGTTGGGAAAATCAGTGGACTTGCGCTGATGAACTATTGAAAAAGAATGGCAAATATTTTTGTATATTATCGGCAACCTTAGGTGGACATATGGTGAAAAAGTATAAGCGAATGAATAATGGCAAACCGAAAATAACATTTTCCGACCGCTGTTTCGCTTACAATCTCAAAGGTTATGCTTTTTCTCCAGCAGCACCATATGTTGAAAAATTTGATAAAATTTTTCAAGGAATCATTGAGGCTGGTTTCGAGGCATTTTGGAAAACAATTCTGGAAAGAGAATGGATATTAACCGACGAACAAAAGAATAAACGATGCTCCAATCTAACTTTTCAACTTCTTTTAATTTTGGTGTCTGGATATGCAATGGCACTTGCAATGTTTTTTTTAGAAATCGTTTATCATCAAATTCGTAATAAGAAAAATATTACACTTTATGCTCTCTTAAAGAAATTCTGAGTCTAAAAGTAAAACAAGTTGTTCTAGTTGATTGACTTTTTTAAAATAATTTTTGTATTTCCAATAAGTCGTATTATCCTGATGCGAGATCACTGTAAGTGTTGGTGCACTATGCGATTGACATCAAAACTGTGGTTTGTTTTCTATTTATGCTTATATTAAGTATTTCATATTTTCTATTAATTTGAAGTGGTTTACTCGGTCATTGGAATATATATGTATATTCTAGAATAGTGTTAAAAATTCAAATTCTATTTAATTATATATAATTCAATTTAATCAAGCTTATCGTACGTAATATTGATTTTCTGAGTTGAAATTTCTGCTGCTTGATAGAAATTAATTAACGATGAACATATTTTATGATTGAATCGTCAATAAAATCCATCAAAGGAATACCGTCTATCACCTAAAAACCAATTTAATAATTACAAAATATCATAATAACTAGTAATGTTTATGGAAAGGCTTCATATTGGATTGGATGTTAACATTGTACAATTCGTTATGAAAATGTGGAAATATATAGTTCTATCGATGTTAATTTCGCAAGTGCATACAAGTATTTATAATTTAAATTTGAATCAATTGCAACAATTAGTAAAAGGTATTTCTCATGAATTTAATCCTTATCAAGTAATATTTCTTGAGAATACAAGTAATTTGGAGACATTTCAAATGGCGCATATAAGAAAGTATTTCCTGCAAGATTTTCCTACAAGATTAATAGATTTGCAACATATCTCAATATTGCCTCATATTGCAGATTATTTTATTTTAGGCTCTCCTCGGTATAATACATTATTCGTATTACTTTATGCAATAGAATTTATAAGCGGTAATTCTAATTTTACTGCAAGTTTTGATGAATTTTTAGAAAACTATTTAAGAGTATTAAAGAAACCCATTCGTCCTCGATTATTGACAGTTATTTCTCGTGGTCATGTAAAAATCAATGAAGAAATCAACCTACTTTTATTAAATGCTTGGAAAAAAAGATTTTTAGATTTTACAGTTTTCGAGATTACATCTGATCGATTTAATTCCAACGAGGTCATAATTCATCGTTACAATCCATTTTATGATTTGTACGAGAAAAAAGCGTATTACGTAAACGAGAGTCTATTCCCTGATAAGGTCAAAAATATGAATGGTTATTCTTTAAAAACGATATTCCTGGCTGAACCTCCAACTTTATATCTGGAGCGAATGCATCCGGTCATGTCACTAATATAAATGGTAGTGACTACTGGTTTATTCTAACTGTATCTCAATTATTGAATTTCACTATTGTATTTGTACCAACTTTGATAACAGGTTATGATGGTATTTTTAACGAAACAGATGCAATTCAAGCAATAAAGAATAATGAAATTGACTTTGCTGGGAATCAGCTATATGTATGGTTCGAAGAACAATTAGAACGTAGCATGATAATTAAATCTGACCAACATTGTGCCTTGGTACCAAATTTGTACTATTCAGGATTGTTGATATCCCGAAAGTTTTACTTCGATGTCGCTACAACATTTATATACATATTTATTTTACTAATTGTGTCAAAATTTGCCAATTTTGATAAAATTGTATGGTCTTGGATCAATGTATTTCGATTAATTCTAAGTTTTTCAACTCCCAACCAACCTTGGAGAGTAAAAGAGAGAATCCTTTTCGGTTTAATCATATTAACGTCCATCTATTACAGTTCAGTATATTACGCAAAGATGACAACCAACAGTTTGAAAACAATGGCAGAGGTGCCAATTAATAGCTATAGAGATCTCTACAAGATTGGTCTAGTTCCTTTGGTCCATCAGCCATTTTATGAAGTGAATTTCAACAACTCTAATAATTACGTTCAAAAGTTGAAAAAAAAGGCTAAATTTTGGTCCAACATGAATCTCTGCGCCGAGGAAATAGTGAGGAATAAAAATGTAACTTGTATTATGGCAGAGTCTCTTGGACGCGCCATGAATAAGAAATATGTGACTCATGATGGTAGACCAATGGTGCGAATGATGAAGCCATGTTTTTGGCTTTCCTGGAAAGGATATGCCTATTCACCGGGTTTTCCGTACATAGAGAAGTTTGACCAAATTTTTGTTAGAATAATAGAATCGGGCTTGACTATAAGATGGAGAGAAATTACGAAACAACAGATTACCCCTTTGATAAAGAGCAGTCCAGAAGATGACAAGACTAAACAGCGAATTGCATTTGTTCTCTGCACGGGTCACCTACTAGCTCTGTTAGTGTTCTTCGTTGAAATAACGGTTAATTATGTCAATACTTCTGTAATGTAGTTATTTATTTCTATTGTATTGTATTATAATAAATAAAAGTAAACTTACTTAAATTATGCGAAATAATAATTTTTAATTTTTAATTTTTTCATTAGAAAACTAAAATATTTTTTATTTTACTCATATGAATAAATAAAAATATATTACTTATTACATTAAGTATTCAATGATTCCATAAACTTTGTTTTTTAAATCATTTTAAATATGAAGAAAAAGAACAAATTTATAGTTCTTAATTAACGACCTGTTCATTTATTTTTTCTTATATTTTCCTGTTTGCAATTTGTGATTAAAGTAGAATGGTCAATAATGATTTATTATTCAATATTTTATGCCGCAATGCTAGTCAAATTACCATTTCCATGCTGCTACTTATTTATTCACGAGAAATTCATTTAATTCGTAAATCCATTAAATGATTAGTATTGTAATATAATAATTGTAAAGCTAATGTAAACATTTTATATTTTAATACGCATAATTTTTAGTTGCTGCAGTACACAATATTAGAATGCAGTTGTCAATACAATTGGGATATTTTATTTTTATTTTAGTCACGTCAACTTTGATGTGCGAACGTTTAGATGGTATTGTTGCAGCATTAAAAAATATTCTAAATAATGTGAAACCTTACAAAATGATATTAATCGTGTCGAACTACAACGAAAACTTAAACCAAATAGTCAAAACGTCTCGAGTCAAGCATCTACTATAATTATTGATTTTATTCACCTTGAGTCATATAAAAATTTGAAATTATCGAAATATTATACTTTCTTCGTTAATTCTAAAATTACAACTGTATTTGTTTCCTTGATTTTTTCAAGAAAAAATGATGATATATCCTTCAATTTTACTACTTATTTTTACAAAACTATAAATATAATAAACAACGT
The DNA here is from genome assembly GCA_018906775.1 of Sycophila sp. Sp_5. Taxonomy (NCBI): domain Eukaryota; kingdom Metazoa; phylum Arthropoda; class Insecta; order Hymenoptera; family Eurytomidae; genus Sycophila; species Sycophila sp. Sp_5. The sequence continues at coordinate 3,088,706 of JACCID010000021.1, forward strand.
TTCCTCAATATCAACAAAACCATATTATTTTGTAATTTTTATTAATGAAGGTTACAATACCAGTGCTTCTATTCAAACTATGTTGGAATATTCCTGGCGTATAAAGTTTCTACACGTATCGATTCTCGAGCAGATTTATGGACAAACCCAATGCAATACTGGAATTTATCTTCATTTCTACAATCCTTTCACTAACGCCTACAAGTCTGACTGTTATGACACAAAAACAAAAGTATTTCCACAGAAAATGAAGAATATGCACCAGTATCCTTTAAAAGTGTCTTTTATAAAACGACCGCCGCAAGTTTGGTTTGACATCGAATTAACTGGTAATCACATAAATATGAAAGGCTCAGACTACGGAAGTTTGATCGTCATATCCAAGGTACTAAATTTTTCTATTCAGTTTTTTACATTTACTATCAAAAGCTACTCCCAACCAATTCACGCTGGAACGAACGATACTTTGAATCAACTGATAACTCGTGGTGACATCGATTTGAGTGGCAATCAAAAATATCTCGATTTACTAACCGCAGAAGGCAGTGTATTGAATTGGTTTGATCATTGCTGCCTTTTAGTACCTATTCTATCAGCCGAAAAGTCGATTGTACCATGGAAATTGATTGCTACTGTAACCATCGTAGCAGTCATAATATTAATAGTCATTTCGTTCGCCAAATTATGCCGCTTTAAGTCTTCGTTTTGGCAGTTCCATTACATCTATCAAATTTTCATGACGACTTCAGCACCCAAACAACCAAAACGCATAGTTGAAAGAACAGTATTTGCTATTTTAATACTGATATCCCAAAAGTACGCTACTGACTTTTATGCTGAACTCACCAATGTCAAATTGAGGGATGCTGATGAAATGCCCTTCGAAACGTTTGAAGATCTTGACAAGTCTGGGTTGGCTATTGAAGCTAACATTGAATATGCCAAAGTAACGTTTGCCGACGACAACGAATTGTTTCGAAAGCTGCAGAAGAAGGTGAGGTTCGTTTTGGATATAATGGATTGTCCTGATCGGCTACTGAAACATCGGAATGTGACTTGTCTGATGGACGAATCAGTGGCACAAGAGAGCATCGAGATGAGTAAAGATAGCGAGGGAAAACCACAGATGAAAATATTGAAGCAACGTTTTTGGTCCGCTGGTAAGGGACTTATGTTTTCTGCTGGCTCACCTTACGTCCAGGGATTCAATGGACTTTTACGGCGAGTACACGAAACGCAATTGTGGAGAAAGTGGCAAATAGCTAGGGGATACAATAATGATTTTCTGTGGAAGTCTAAAAAGCCGACTGCAGCGAAAGCTAATCCTTTTAGAAATAAGCTAATTTTTATTTGGGTGTTTGGATCTATACTTTCTATTAATGTTTTTATTGCTGAATGTATCTTTAAAAGATTGCATTAAAAATTAATTTAGCGAGTGACAAATAAATGATAAAGCTTCAGAAAAAATTTCTGTTTTTGTGCTGTACATCTTACTTCAATTATTAGATTCATTAGTTTTTACTGTGACATACATTTTCTGTTTAACGTATTGATCAATCAAGATACAGAGTAGTTATAACTAAAGTATAGGCAAATATTTTTCTTGTTCGATTATTTCAACAAGTTGTTCCAACGTTCAACAAATTCTGCAAATTGCTGCAAAGTGCAGTACATAATACGATTTCATTTTGCAAATACAATTAAATTATATCGAGATTAAAAAAAAGATCAGGTTTTATAAAAGGTTGTGTAAATAATTGTATGGTTATCTAATCAAAGAACCAGCGTTTACGAACTTCAAAATAAAATGAGAAGACATTTTTTAACAGTATCGCTCTTTTTTATGTATATTCAAATTTGTGTAGTAAATAGTTTCGTCAAAATTGATTCAACAAAAATGTGTTAAAAAATTTATTAGGACAAGTTGAGCCTTACCAAGTTACGTTATTTACTACTGACTTAAATAATAACAGAATCAATGATATTGTATACATAAATTCTATTATAGAATTTATATCAAGTCAAACCAGTATTTTAGTGACTGAAACTTCAGCTTTAAAAATTATAACAATCATAAAATGTATCGTTCAATTATTCAAAATCCTCGCCAAACTACGTTGTTTATTCTCGTATTTTCTGTGAATTCCAATGCTCAATATTTCAAAGAAGTTATACTAGCTTATGTGAAAGTCATTTTGGAATTTATTATAAATGTATCAACTAATACTATCAGACCACGCATTTTATTAATTTTAGATAGAAGTACGGTGGCCTCAGAACAAATAATAAAAGATGTGTTAGATTTTACATGGTTAAAAAAGTTTTTGGATTTTACGATACTGGAAGTTTTGAAATCATCAGCTGAAAATTGTTCAAACCATTTGATTCTTCATTCATTTAATCCATTTAATAAGACACATTCAAATGTTTGCTACTCCAATGTTGATATTTTTCCAAATAAATTGAGAAACATGCACGGATATCAATTGACTGCATCACTGATACAACGACCCCCAGGAATCAATTTTGAATTTGACTCTTTGGGAAGCCGTCGAACATTAATGGCACAGACTATGGATTTTTAATGACAATATCGAACAGACTAAACTTTACCATAAAGTACGAATCACCGAATATTACGGGCTACGCAGAACCAACCTCACCAAATAACAAGGATTCCCTGTTAAGTATGATTGTTCATGGCAAAATAGATTTAAGTGGAAATCAAGTTTACACACACCTTGCGATGATAGATTATAACAAAAAACACGGTGAATACAGTAAAGAAATATTCATAGATGATTGTGTACCACTCGTCCCGATTAATCCTACTCCAACATTTGACATCAAAATCAGCTCATTGCTAGTGGTGATCAACATGGTGATTCATGTCGCAGTGATCTCCATAATCTCAAAAATACTCAAATTCAGTAGGAATCAATGGACGCGTGACTACATCTTTCGGCTTATCTTGTCAATACCTTTACCGAAGCTTCCCAAAAAATCAGTGGAGAGAATCGCGATAATATTTCTGACTATTATAGGCTGTCAATATTCAACCCTTCTTTACGCCAAGTTGACTGGTATGCAGTTGAATAGACTGGATCAAGGTCAATATGAAACGCTTAAGGATTTGGACAGCTTTGGAGTGATTTTGGAGACGCATGAGAATTATATGAATTTGGCCTTCGACAATGAAGATTCACTATTACGACGCCTCAAGAAGAAAACTCGTTTAGTAGAGGATATTATGAATTGTCCGGATCGGGTTTTGAAAGAACGAAATGTTGCTTGTTTAATAGATAAATCTGTAGCGCTAAATAGAATAGAAAAAAGCAATCGATGTGGTCCGCCCAAAATGAAAATATTAAATCACGTGCTTTGGAGTGCTCCCAAGGGGTTTATTTTTTCAGAGGCATCGCCATTCGTTGCGATATTCGATAAATATGTTCAAAGAATTATCGAATGTGGAGTTTGGTTTAGATGGTACACTTATAGCAGGGTCACGCAGACGCAACCTCTAATTTTGAGAATTATTGGAAGCAGTAATGATAACCATGCTATGATATTGATAATTATGAATGCATGGTTTTTGGGATGTATTATCGCTTTTATTGCTTTTATTAGCGAAATTATAGTTAAATGTGTGCATAATAGTATTAAGTTTTGATGTTATTATTTTGTTCACTATTTTACTTTATGATGTTAAGATATTAATTGCTAACTTAACTTAATTTAATGATATTGCTAGTAAAGAAAAATTGAACGAACAAGTACAATTGTTTTATTAATATCGTCAAATCAATTAAATTAACAATTTAAAAAAATGAAAATCTAACATTTTTCTTCGGATATTTTTTTAATAGAGTAAAATAATTTTACATAAGAAATATTGACGTTGAATAAGTGAAATTAATGAATTATTACTTCATAAATTTAATTAAATGTCTAACAGTAATATTTATTCAGTGTATGAAAACACATTTAATAAAGTTCACAATGCTTAAATATTTATCCATGATTTTTATTACTTCCAATTACATTTTTAGTCTTTTGTGCTCGATTGAATGCAATAGAAATATAAAAAGATACAATATTAAACACTATGATAATTCTGAAAAATAAAGAAATAAAAAATATTATTATATTTTTTGGTGTTTATATAATTCACAAAATTAACTGTATTATCAACGAACCCTTACAAAATAATAATTTCTATAATAGATTTAATAATTCATCACAAAAAATATATATTTCCAATATGTTTCACGATTTATTGCAAAATAATTCCATCGATAAGGTCATAAAAAATATATTGACCGAAGTGAATCCAAATAAGGTTACACTGACTTTTGAAAAAACCTCACTCAATAATGAATTCAATGACTATTTCAATATTGTTAATGCGATAGTGCGGGGAATAGCAAAAAATAAGTATGCCCTGTTGCTGATTGAATTTTCAGAACTAGACAATAACAAAAAGTACAAAAATTTAAGACCACCTTTTTTTCAAAATCCACGGCACTCGACATTGTTTGTCTCAATATATTACATGACTTCGCAAGATGAAAAATCTTATAACTTATTTGTAGATAAATTTCACTGTAATATTTTATTCATCTCAAATTTGTCTCCTAGAAGAACAAGACCTCGTGTAATTTTTATTATTGTCACTGCTCGTGTGATTCCTAAGGCACTGATGGAAAGTATTTTGAAGACTGCTTGGAGGTGGCAGTATTTAGATTTTACGATACTAGAAATTTTACCGGAAAGTCAATTAATTGTTACTTATTACAACCCTTTCACCGAGAATTACCCTTCAGACCAGTACCATGCAAACAGAAAGATTTTTCCAAATAAGTTAATCGACATGAGAGGATTTCCAATATTAATATCAGTAATACGTCGACCTCCAGCGATAGATTTTGACGTCGATGCAAAAGGTTATCCTGTCAATATAAATGGATCGGAAATCGGATTTATAAAGGTAATTTCAGAAGTTTTGAATTTTACTCCAAAGTGGATATCTGTCAATGTTGAATCCTATACTCAACCCATTTTAAAGAATACCAAATTAACAATACTGGATTTAATTACAAATGGTAAAATAGACTTGGGCGCAAATCACGTTTATCTTCACCTGGCAGTAAATAGAAGATATAAAGGTGAACGAAGCGTTATGATTTGGGTTGACAAGCATTGCTTACTAGTACCGGCGTATTCTGTATACACGTGGATTCTCAACATACCCGTCGTTACTCTTCTAGTAAATGTAATTATCCACGTTACCCTAACTTATTTATTTGTTAAATGTTTTAAATTTAATCGAACGTACTGGACCCCGCACAATATTCTACGACTATTGCTGAGCACTGCAGTTACAAGATCACCAACCAAAATTGTTGAGAGAGTGTTCATTATAATTTTGTACTGGATAGCTGTGTTTTATTCATCCGCATTGTACACTTTATTGGCAGACAACCATTTTTATAGAGGGAATTCTGGACCTTTCTTTTCTTCAAAAGATTTGGAAATGTCTAATCTGACCTTTCTAATCAATAAAAATCACTGGAACATGACCTTCTACGACAATGAAGAACTATTGAGTGGCGTAAGAAAGAACATCAAGTTAGTGGACGATACAATAAATTGTCCAAAAAATTTACATGAGACTAGGCACACGGCATGCTTCATAGATAAGTCAATTGCAAAAGCTTATATTTTAAACGATTCAAATCACCATGAATATCCAAAGATGAAGATAATGCAGCCATGCTATTGGAGTGCCCCTAAAGGCATTATTTTTTCTGCAGCCTCACCTTACGTTTTGCAATTCAATCAGCTTATGCAGCATATTTTTGAAAGTCAATTGTACGAAAGATGGTATGCTAGCGATAAATATGCACACAAAATAATAAAATATAACTTTTTAAGGCAGCGCGATTATCTGCTTCCTTATAAAATGATTATGGTGTGGTTACTAGGGTGCATAGTTTCAGTTCTTTTATTCTTTGGTGAATTTTTAGTAAGCTTCATTAATAAATGTATATTGCATTAAATTTTATTTATAATATGTATTTTAATGTATAGTCCATAAATATAATTAGTCTTGAAATAAATATAATCGCAGTTTCATTTTGAATTCCACCTTCGCCAAACTGGCAAACATTCTATTATCATTCAAAGTGTGGCTGGCCTTTGTTTAAATCTATAAATCATTAATTCTAATGCTAACACTATAAAAGCAATTACATAGCCTAGTATCAGTGCACTCATTAATTGCTGCACGCTAATAACTTGCTTAGAAAGTATTTCCGCTGGAGTGATCCGAGCATTAATATTTCTGTGATAAGTAACGTCGTAGATAAATCTATTTAAAAGACCTGAATCTCGAAGTCGTTGCAATGCGCGATTTATGCCTACCATTACAGGTGACCCACGTTCAAATAGCATACATTTCCAAGATGCCCACAGAGATGGCTTTAACAGCGTCATTTTGGGCTCTAACTTGTTTTCCTTTGACTCCTTGATCAATTTTTCACCAACGAACCTTGTCATAAAGCAAATAATTTTGTCGCCTCTTTCTATCCTGCACGAATGAGTTCATTTAATTGTGCAACTATTATTAAACGTGTAAGTTAATAATTCATTACCTGGTAGAACATTGATTAGGAGTACTGAAAACTCGCAAACGAGCTTTAAATTTTTTATTTTCTTCAATCTCATTTTCGAGGGCAAGATCTCCAAATTGTTCAAGAATAACCGGAGTGTAGCCTAATTGACCTAGCGTATACAAATCGTCAGTCATTACTTCTTGTGGCAGGAATTGTATCTCGGTCATTTGAGTGATGAACGTGACACTGAAGTTGAACGCCATAAAAGTGATGCAAAAGAAGATTAACCTTTCGCGCCAGGGTTTTGGTTGCGGAGAGACAGTCACGTTGAATAATATTTCCATTATTCTTGAACCTGACCAATATTTTTTGTCAAATCTTAAAATATATATCAGCAGATAGAAGATGAGTATCATGACTAGGCCAACCATCAAATATGCCGAGAACTCCTTTGGAAGTTTCACTTGTTTTTTTATAGTGACTGGGACCAAAACTGAGTACTCTTCCGTCGTGGTGATGATACTTGTTTCTAACAAAATTTATATTATTATCATATATTATATTAACTTGAATATAATAATTTCAAAGATACGATTATATTTGTTCATACCTACTTCACCAAAGTGAGCTTTCGATTTACGGATGAATAAATGATTAGCGATGAAGTTAATTTCGCCATTAATGAGTCTATTAAAAATACTGTAATTGTAACCTTTAGTGAAGTCCTCGAATGAAGAAGGTGCCAATTCATAGGTAAAGTTCATCTTTTCCGATATAATCAGTAACGTACGGAAATTCGATGCTTCTTGAGACATGATTGGATATCCTGTTTCATTGCGTTCCAAATTAACGTAAGGTGGATTATTTATCACAGCTACATTGAACTTATAGCCATGCAAATTGTACAACTTATCTGGAAATAGATCAATTCTGGCCTCATAGTAACCCGAATAATGTTTCTGCAAAAATGGATTGTAGTAGTGATAGGTAACGATTTCTTTCTGAACCCAATCTTTATTCAGAACGGTAAAACTGACGTTTTGAAAGGATACTAGAATAGCAAAGTCTAAAAATTTCTTTGACCAAGCATAGAGAGAAATGGATTCTACAATTTCATCTGTCACTCTTTTAGTACCCACGAGGATAAGTAGGCACCTAGGTCTGACTGGTTTTGGCGCAATGTTGACTATCAAATTGAATATGCCTTTGAGTTCTTCAACTCCATTGTGATTACTGCCTTTCGCAAAGTTTTCTGCAGGATACAGTAGGATATAAAAATTAGTATATCGAGGTTTTTTGAATACACCTAGTTTGAATATAGGATGCGTCTCGTTGCACGTCCGTGTGTTTATAATCAGACTTGAAACATTGCTCATGATACTTTTTTGAATGTGATTCGTGTGATAAAACTCCTCACTTCTCGATTCAGGGGTGAAGATCGTCACTTGCTGAGGGTGTAAATTTTTCGAAATGTAATTGAACACGTGCTTCATCCAATTGACTGAGTTGTTACGCTTTTTATGCACGATTGTACGTTTTGAATCACATACAATTATTAGTAACAACAGAATGATTATTTTGCAACCGAACAACATCTTGTTGTTTTCAAAGCGACCAAGTACGTTAAAGAATGTCGTTGTTGTTATTCAAATATACGAGGACCGACTGATAAAGGATTTTTTTTTCGGTCACTAGTTGTTTTTTTTATTCGAGGTAGAGCCAGAAGACTGATGGCGATCCATCATATGCAAGCAACTGATTTACCAATGATTTATTTAGAATGTAAACAATGATATGCAATACTGTTGGACTCGGATATTTTCGGGAGAAAGAAAACTAAATTTTGATTCAGCGATAATATAGCGTTGATATTATCACAAATATTTTCGGGTAGTGCATTCAAGAGGTGTGGTTCAAAAAAGAGTATATGGAATGTAAATATTGATAAAAAATATATCAATACGTTGGATTCCTCTTTAACAATGATATGCAATACTGTTGGACACGAATAATTTAGGGAGAAAGGAAACGGAATTTAGATTCAGCGATAATATAGCGTTGATATTTATCACAAATATTTTAGTGCAGTGCATTCAAGAGGTGTGATTTAGAAAAGAGTATATCGCATTCCCTATATAGGCCAGAAGTGACAAACTAAATATTATCTTTTGTATACACTGTAGGTAAAGAATTATTAAAAATTTATTGTCAAAAATATTTACTTCAGTGCATTTTGTAATTGATAACTTTGTCATTTCAATTTTGAAGTAGAATCATTGAAACGTACGTAATAATTTATAAGCCGTAATAAATTCAATAACACATAATTTTTAACTGAATAATTATAAAAAAATATATATATAATGTAATTAAGAAGAAATTTCTTTAAAAAGTGTAATAAAAATCAAAGTTATTCCACAAAATTGAATAAAATCTCTCGAATAATCTATTAGTATAATTGACTAAAAATTCAGGATAATTGAAGTGCACTATTACTACATTAAAAAAAAAAGATAAGAAAAAAGTGCCTAATTCCTGTGGGACCCAGTGCAACTTGAAGGGAAACGCACCGTACATTGGCACACATATGCCAAGCGTGTCCAAGTGACAAGTCGTTCGCGCCTGGTGGATCTTGCGGTTACTGTAATTATCCGAGGCAGCCAGACGCGACGCTCGCCGTTCGTCGTTCTAAAACTTGGGTCAGTCATCTTCGAGGTTTTTCCTCCAGAAGGTTCTTTTTTTTGTCTCTTTTGTATAGTAAAAATGATATTTTGTGTGTTGTCGCTACTTTTGATTCAGCGTGTTTGGGCGCAGGAGTGCTACGATGATGGTAACGAGTTTTGCATCGATGAAGAGGACATACTGTCCAGCGACTTACTTCCGGGCTCATTTTTATTTATGGATCAATACTATGTGGAAAATGTGTCCAGGTCGGCTGACGACATCACTGCTGATGGGTCATTCGTCAAGGCGTTTGATGAAATGGAGTTCCATAGGTACACATGTGCATTTAAAATATGTAATGTCATTTGCTTTAATTTATAGAATACGTAGAAAAGTTTAAATCATAAAAAAAACGTCATACAAAATGAATATATTTATAATTTAATTTAATATATGAGACTAAGTTAAATTAATTATAAAAAATGATGAAAAAATGTATATTTTTAACGTATCGTAAAATTGAATCGATTAGAAAAAGGATGAACGAATACTTGTGTCATGGGTACATGGCGGAGGAAATTTTCAAGGAAGTCGGCACGATAAGAGTGAAGCGTCGAAATGATGTGCAAACTGTCAATTCGATTCCGGAAATTTTGGGAGACGAAAACATTACGGCACACGATAAACTTTTGTCCGACGAAGGCAGCAAAAAGTACAAAGATTGGCTGCACAAGTAAGCGCACTTTTTGTTTAGTTTTTATAAGAGTTCAGTTATTATGAAAATCTTTTCATCGGATTATTTTGTCAGGACAACAACTTTAGACGATATTTATCGACATTATGCACCACACAAAGTTTTCAAAAAGAAACACGAAGTTCACGAGGATCCCGAGCCGGAAGGAGAAATCGAGGAATTCGAAGGAGAACTCACTGGCTATTCAATGCCTGCTCCTATTTCCATGGGTAAAATTGGCCAACCTGGATGTTCGTATAATTTTTTTCCGTAAATTTTAATTAATTGTCCTCTCTTTTCTAATTTTTTAATACAAATTATAAATACTTTTTACTTTATTGTAAGAACGAAAAATGAAACAGTACTTTGACCCAAAATATGACAAAAAATAATGAGTGAGAAAATGGGACAAATGTAATACTTTTTTCTTGGATGTTTTTAATTGTTCATCCACCAAAGCGAATCAATTACCACGTCATTGTTTAATTATTATTATACAATCGATTGACACTACATATTACAATTCGTCCAAAGATACCGTACACATTAAAGCGGTTGGAGTAAAATTTCATTCGTAGTTTATAATGAAACTGCTCATGGAGTCAATTATTTGACTCTACACAAATAGAGTCATTTAAATTTATTATAAAATAGAGTAAAATTCAGTCTAAGGTAGAGTAGCATTTTACGAGTTAAGCCTCTACCTTTCATTCTACAGAGAGCCAGACTAGATTAAATTGAAAAAAAAAATACACTTTCCAGTATAATGGCTATAAAAATTTTATTCATCACTTTTGATTACTGGAAATTTTTACACTTTAAGTACTCACATAATTTTTAGCTATTTATACATTATTAGAATCCAAAGAGTGTTCTTTATCTCTACTATTGTTTCATAAAAAATATCTTAAATTTTTATTTATTTGTCCACTTGCCGTAGCTTTTTTCAATACGATGATTAATATGTCACCAGATCAGGCTTAAATTCTTCTTCATAACTTACACTTTTGATGTAAAGCATCTCTTTTCTGAAAAAAAAAATAAGAAAAAAAATTATCATAGATACTTACGTGCAAAGTATTAGACAATTACTAATATTCTACTGGAAAGTGTATGTTTTTTTTTTTCAATTTAACCCAGGCTGACCCCCTTAAGAATTAGAAAAATCACTCTAGTTCTCTCCATGAAGATTAGAGTGTACATTTGACTTTAATAGAGTTAATTGTCACTCTATTTCGCTGCAGCTAATTTGGCGTGTACATTGACCCACATTTTTTAATCTTTTGTGAGTAAGTACCTCCTGTAAGTTTATCCTTGAAAATCGATGTCGCAGTTGATCACGTACCGTCCGGCACCGGATATGGCTACCCGAGTTACGGTCCTCCGATGCACGGACCACCCCTGCAGCATCACGATTTCACGCCTGCGATTCACGAGCAGCACATTTACTTGCCGAGTCACGAGGAGGAGTACCATCACGGGCCGGTCTACCATCACAGTAAAAGCAAGGGTCACGACTTGTCCATCAAGGATTTCTTCGAGATCGCCCTCACTGCACTGGCTTTCCTCGCTTTCGGACTTTTCGTCATACAATTGCTCATGAATATTACGGTGCGACTTTTTTTCATTACGAGGATTTTCTAAACTATTTTTTATAGCATTAAGTAAGTTTTTTTTATAAAACTTCGTGCGTGAAGCACTTTTACGCATAGTTGCGTATTCTTGCGCTTCGTAAATCAGCACTTTACAGCCTCATAAAATATTGTTCGACATTTGTGTCAGAAGTGATTTCTGGACTCGTGTGAATGATCACCATTGTTTCGCTCAGGCTGACCTCCCACTCGTCCAAGTATCACTTCTGACGCACTAGTATCGAAAATTACTGTTTTGCAATTCTAAAGTAAAGATTTGTAAAGTTCTTCTGATGCCTCTGTCTAGGGTGTAAATTTTACTTTACACACGGGATAACTATACGCATAGTCAACAGTGCGCAAAGTAAACTTTACGCATTCATCACGCTGACTCGTGCGAGAAGTAAACTTTACGCCCTCGTAGCTTGACATACTATTTTAATGATACTTCTTTTTTTTTCATAGTGAATCCTAAAACTGACTTGAAATCTTAACTTTGATATTGTAATGTGCAACACATAGAATTAATGAATTAATGTAAAATTCTACCTACATTTACAAAAATTATTAAATAAATGTTTCCACACAAAAAATACAGGTTTATAATACAAAATAAAAAGTATGTTGTGGACGTCGAAGTTAGGATCACTGATCTACAGGTTTCCAATTGAGTAAATTTTCTTCGAAGAAAAATTTCTCCAAAATCTCTTTAGCGAAGAATTGTCAAAGGCAATGGTGAATTTAATAAAATAAAATGCGCAGAATCCAATGACAACGGCGACAACAGCGGCTTCTGTGGTGACGGACATCGATCAGCGATTCAAACGCCACGTGTTTGACACTCGACCAATGGCATATGCTGACAATCAGGAGCTGAACGAGTTAGCGCACAGGGTGTTGCGCTCGATCGAGGCTGTCCTCGTTGCCCAGCAGGACGCCGGGAATTGTCTGCGTCGGACGCTGTGCGATGACAATCGCTACTCCCGAGAGACTCGCGGGGGACGTCGCATTTGGATTCCCGTCTGGAGGTAAAACCGCCATGAGACGCTTACGTAATGAGGGCTGAGGGATTTTCTGGAGGTTGAGAGTCTTATTTGTGGTTGGACAATTTTTTTACTTTTTAAACGGAAGAAGGTTTCTAAAATAGAACTTGATTGGAAAATAAAAAAAAATGTCTAAGTGCTAGTAGTATTAACATATTTTAGTTAATTAAGAAGTAAAATGTACGAAGATCGAAATGCACTATACACGTAAACGTTCTTTTTACAGGACATTTGTAAAAGTAAATGGTCTATTTACTTTTCTACTTTATGGAAGAGAATAAAGGTTTGGGGATGAAATTACCTACAATTTAACATAAAGTACTTGTACATACTTATACGCACATATTTTCTTCCCGAAAAAAATGACAATAGTCACGTGATTAAAAAAAAAATTTAATTAACATAATTATTTAATAATCATCAGATTTTCAGAAGATCTTCATTAGATAGTCATCCGATAACGACGATATTCACACCAGATCTTAATTGTAGTGATAGTCAGAAGATTATCTTAAAAATTTAGATAAAATTCCAAGAATTCACCCTGTATATCCACCCCCTGCATCCAGTAAAACAGACAACTCCCGTTATATAGCCTGGGAATTAGTTAGGCGTTAGATCGCGAGCTAAACAGGATGATTATTTTAATAAATGTAGATAAAATCTCAAGAAATTTTTCAAAAAAGTTTTTCTTAACTAGGCCGTTATCGCCTTCTGCTACTCCATTGAAAAATAAATTCACCCCCTGCATCCAGTAAAATAGACAACTTCCGTTGCAGTCTGGGAATGAGTTGGGCGTCGGGTCCTATACTGAACCGGATGATTATTTTAATAAATGTAGATAAAAATGACAAGAAATTTTCCAAAAAAGTTGTTCTTAGCTAAACCGTTATCACCCTGTACACTCACCCCCTTCACTCACACAACTTCCGTTGCAGTCAGAGAATGAATTGGGCGTCTGGTCCTATGCTGAACCAGATGATTATTTTAATAAATGTAGATATAATCTCAAGAAATTTTTCAAAAAAGTTTTTCTTAACTAGGCCGTTATCGCCCTCTGCCACTCGATTAAAAAATAAATTCACCCCCTGCATCCAGTAAAATAGACAACTTTCGTTGCAGCCTGGGAATGAGTTGGGCGTCTGGCCGCGTGCTGAACCGGAACCCTTGGTCGGCAATGCTGGAATCCGTGAAGGCATCGGTGCTGGGCCTCGGCCGGGCGAGTTGCGAGAGCCTCTATCCCGACTGCGAGCTCAGCCGCCAGCGCATTAAACGACGCCGGCGACGCAGGAAGTGACGAGGACGAACCCCCACACTCACGCATGGCCCCGAGTCAAGGATTATTCCCATCGATTTTCTTCCGCGCCTCGCTCTTTTTTTAAAAGTAAATCGATTGTTTTTAATTTGTCGGAAAGATACGCCTCGATCTATTTTTAATAGTAAATCGATTGTTTTTAATTCATTGGAAAGCTTCGCGTCGCTTTCATTGCAACACCGTCGTTATAACGGTGAACGTTGTGGCATTGTGATTGATATATAAATGTGAATGGAAACGTTCGACGTAAACAACTTTTTTCGTATCAATGAATTGTTTTATAAATAGATAAAGCTTTTTATAAGGTGATGATTATTACGTGAAGCTTCCTATTTATATTAATCGTCGATTTTTTTTTAAACCATAAAATTTAGAGACTGAATTTGTTTGTTTTTCGAATATTTCTCGATTGTCTTTTTCAAGAATTTTGTAAAAAAAATATCTAGAAATGTTCTAATGAAATATGAATTGATTTAAATTTAATTTCATTGTAAATTTAAAATGTTGACTTTTCTTTTAAAACTAGAACTTCTTAAAAATAAAAAAAATTGTAAAAATACACCTGCATCTTCAAATATGTAAATGTAATTTTATTTTCCTGTAATTCTAGAATCCTTTAATGAAAAAAATGTATTGTTTCTCTAGAACATTTAAATTTGAAATATGCTAATATAAAACTGCCTAGGTGTACATAATAATATTTGTGATGAAAACTTTTTTTTAAAATACAATTACTGTTTAAATAAAAACCTAATCATCGTACGTATTTTAGTAGCAATCCTAGAAAGTCTGGAAAATTACTTTTTTCGATTACCATATTTTCAATGGAAAGAAGTGCAAGGAATTAAATGTGAAAATAACACTTCGTTGTTAAATATTAATACATTATTAACGAATGCCGTTAAATTTATAAAATGAGGTACCTCCGAGCATTAAATTAAAATTTTCAAATATTAAAAACCGAGCTTTTCCCGACGGACCCCATGAGGTTGTCGACCTCAGCCGCAATTTGATTGGCCGTCGGAGGTGGCGGCTCCCGCGGGACTATTAACAGCGTGGCGTATGTACTTCCCACAGGACTTGGATTCACCCAAAATACTTCTCTGTTTCCGCGCTCCTGGAGCCCGTGGCAGTTGCCTAATATCGGCTGGCCTTTGTTATTGAGCAAATTGCGAAATTGCGCCACCTGTGCAAAGTGTAATTTTATATGCAAATTGTTTTTTTTCATCCAATTGTTAAATTTTAAGGTTTTTTTTTTTAAATCTAATAAAAATATGTAAGAATCGTGGTATGTAGAATCATGTAAGTATAATCCACTTTCTAAGTCTGAAAATGAACTCACTTGAAAAATGTGAATAGTGACAAATTTTGTGTGAAAAATCGTTCAATACTCACATTCTCAGATTTATAGATACATTTGCACAGTATATGTATACAATTTCCATAAAAATAAATTCTTAGATATTTGCGAATTACGGAATTAAAAAAATCGATACTGAAAATTAGTTGTTAATCAGCGCCAGAAGCTCTTAAATTCGACAAGTACTTCTAGAGAAAAAGGTTCACTAATTCGACAATGAAATTAACTGTTTGAAGAAGATCGAGCGAAAGTAAATGAAAGTGATGTGAAAGCTTCGTGTAGGAGTATTACTAGTTGAAACAATTTATTATTGTTTCAAATGAAAACCTTAACTTTATTTTTAATTTAAACTACTGAGTACCCTTTGTAATAAAATTGTACAAGGAAACTATAACCGAAATTGCCGTTAATTAAATAAAAAAATTTGCAAATTATCTTCAAGTTATAATTCTGTAAGATATTTATAATCGCATAAGATTCGACTTACATTTAATCAAATAAAAAAAAATGAAATAAACTCAACGTATAATTTTACACGGAGAGAAATGTTTTAGTAAAAATTACTATGTTCCGTAAGAATAGTGGGATATAATCGATCTATGAAAATTTTTACTATAAAAAATACTAAAAATTCTTATGTTCATAGCAATTTCTACTATATAAATATCAATTTTTTTTATGTACATAGGAATTTTTAGTACGTTTTATAGTAAAAATCATCATAGGTCTAGTATGTCCAATTGATCCTACGGAATATAGTAATATTTACTATAAAATTCCTCTCCGTGTATTTCAAGGCGCTACCTTCTAAATAGTGATTCTTCGACGTCATTTATTAAGCCTTTAATGCTACTTTCAAGTGGAAAAATATTGTGCCGGTAAATTTGCCTGAAGCTCGATGTACCTGATCTTCGGTGACGCCGGCCGGTTCGCGACTAATGAGCCACAAAACCCGATTGGACACATCGCCGCTCTTGAGCGCGCCCCAGTACATCAGGTAATTCCCAGCGAAGGGTCGGATAAAGTCAACAAGAGGAGGCTTCGTCTCCAGGCGCGTCACCTCGCCGGGATTCAATATCCGAGGCAGTGCCTCCAGCATCGCCGACAAAACTGGGTTCGCAGTTGGGTGCAGCTGCGTGTAAATTGCAAATTTCATTAACGATTTATTATTATTTAAATGGTGTTTTAACGTTATACAAAATTGAAAATATAATTTAATTAATTAATTAATTAATTTACAATTCATTGCATTAAAATAATCCACGGATGGGTTTAATTATCTTTAATGTAAATTAACTGTGCGTTGGGAAGTTTTTAATGCGCAAAGTTATCGTTTAAAATCAAATTCATTAATTAGATGGTTATTACCATCATAATGTACGAAACTACATTTGATTAAATTTTGGAATAAATTAAACTTCAATTTTGTCGGAAAATTTACGCGGGTACCGTTTAAAAAAAGAATTCAAATATCCAAGAGAAAGCGGAAAAGAAGTTTGTTTATTAAGACCCAATGATGCAACGTAAATAACACACGAAACAAAATTGCCTTTTAATAAAGCACAGCATACTACTCGGAATAAAAGTAAAAAGAATTTTTTTTTAATCCGCACGAGTAGAAATAAATATCGCCGGCGCTTTTAAAGTTTAATAATAACCTTGGCGCTAAAAAAAGACAAAGTCGAGGAGGGAAAAAAAAGGTTTAATTTCTTCGCGACTCGAGCGCCCGCAAAAAATAGCGTCCACGTGTTCCCGTGCACCTCGTGCAATAAAAAAGGAGTAAAAAAAAAAAACGGCAAGAGTCAATCAGGAATAAAGTTTAAGGCCGTTCGTTCCCTTGTAAATATTTACCGGGGCTGCCGGTTAACCCCGTGGAAGGCCGATATAATGTATTTGCGGTCTCTCACCGTGAAGAGGTAGACCAAAATAGCGACGCCGTCGACGTGCCTTAGCGCTTCGTCCTGGCTCGAGTACTCGGCTTTGAAGTGGACCGCGTGCAGCTCCATCGACATGCTGCTACGCCACAGACACCCCCTCCCGAGGGAGGGAGTGTATTTTATTTTTTATTATTATTTTTCTATTATTTTTCTTTATTATTTTATTTTTATTATTTTTCTTTACTATTTTTCTTTACTATTTTATTTTTATTATTTTTCTTTACTATTTTTCTTTATAATTTTTTGATTATTATTTTTTTTTTTACTATAAATAAAAGGAGTGGAAGGTCGAGGTGCGTTGATCTATTATAGACGACCGGGGCTTATTTGTGTACACAAAGCGAACGAGGATAATTTCCCTTTCAGGCTTTGTTTTCCATTCTTCCGGTAGTCTACTTTTAAATGTACACCGCTGTACGCTGGAGTTAGCGTGGACGATGGAGGGGACTCGAATTAAAGAGGGCAAACTGTTTAGTGGGTCATATTAACAATGCTTTCAGTGGGGTCTTGGGCTCAGAACACTACTTTGTTTCTGCTTATTATGAACTTTGTAAAATAAAAGATTTTTTTTATCATTTTGTACTGTATCCGACGTTGATATTAATTTAATGATATTAGCGGTAATAAAGTAGTTTGTAAGTGTAGTATAATTGAAGTGAAAGGTCCTATAATATTTATTTCTGCATCCCTTATTTTTGAAGGGACGGAGGGGAGTAAATAATTAAAAAAATATGAGAGGTTCAGGATGTCCGAGGATGAATTTTATTGAAATTGTAGGATATATTGCATTAAAAAATAAAGAAAGTTTAAATTTGATACTCCAGTTGTAAGTTATACATAATAAATATAGAGGATACATTAAGAATTGTAAGTACATTGAATTCTCGATAACTTTGAAATGTATTAGTATTTTTTAATCTTTTATAGAATTTGACGCAAGCACGATATGAAGTATAAAAAAATCAAAGTGACATGAATAAATCGTACTCTAATCTTTTTTTACTGTAATATTCTGAATTTTTTAAATCTATTAAGCATTTTTATTGATTATTATTATTACAATCAAAATTATGTTTCATAAAAATTGGAGCTCTGGTCTTCTCCCTATAGTAAATTCTCTCTTTAACGATGTAATAAAAATATAATAAACTATTTCGATTATTATTGTGCGATAAAAAATGTTTTTACAGCTTGGAAATTCCTTTACACTGATTCTTTTAAATTCCTTCATACAATAACTAGTAGAGAACATCTAAGCACAATGTGGATATTTGTTTAAAATAGCAGTATTCTATTTCCTAGTCTAAAGTAATGAAAAAGAGATGCGCTGGTGTAAGTGAAGGTAGGAGTGTCTTTTGTGTTACCAACATCCATCAACGTAATGCTCGCTTCCGACCATCTCGTTCTCTCCCCAATGGAAGTGTAGTTGTGAAAAGACGTATTTTCCAAGAAAGGGTCCATCAATGAGATAAGGACGTTCTCGATCCCACTTGGCGCTCAATATCACTGGAAATTCCAATCGACCATATCGAGTTCTTACAGCGTCGTATTAAAGTTCGTTAATCTGCTCGAGATGACTTACGAACATTTACTTGCGAAAAATATGGAATATAAGGTACTTTGCAATAAATTATAAATTGTCCTTGCAATATTCAGCTACTTTGTGAATTGAATAAGTAACGTTTTAGTTAAAGTGAATATTTGCTACTACGCATAGTCAAATATCTCGTGCTCTTTGTTTCAAGCAGTAAAGTTTCAATGCGAAAGTGCCTATAAACTTATTTACAGCGATCCCTTTCACTCGTTCAACTTTACAACGTAAAATTCGTATTTTAAACTCTCTTTGACTCCCCGACGATCTTTTAAACTCATTATTTTTCAGCGAATGTTCTGCGACAAATACTTCGAGAAAGTTACAAATGCTTACGACGAAAGTATCTCGCTGAAGTATCAAATAAACGAAAACAAGATGAAATAGTTTTGTAAATTTTATAATTGACTTAATCCTACCAGTATGCCCGGTGTTAGTGACTTTGATTCTCTTAGGCACAGCCTCGTGATTGTACCACAGAAGAGGAGGAAGCTCGATTACCCTCGCAGTGGCGATATTCAGATCAATGGGTGATTCCAGGAGTCCCTCGTCTGCACCGAGTGAAAGCACATATCTGATGGCAGCCACGAATTCGTCAATCTCAGTGGCTTCCGACTCCTCCCCATCTGCGTCATCGGCAGTATCTGCAATGGACAATTCAACATGTGTTACTGTTTGACCTGGTCCTGAAAAAAATTGCTCTCAAAATAAACTAGCGATTCATCCTAATTAACGCGATGAAATCGAACCTAGAAATCACAAAATATTTTTTGTTTATGTTTTTATTGTTTTTGGAAAAAGGTATTCTACGAATTGTTTGCGAAAAACTTCCTGAAAAGTAATAAGCGCGTGTATTTAAGAGTTAGTCGTACCTGATGTATCGTCGAACATGTTGGTAAGTATAAAAAGTCCAAGCTAAGTTCGGTTGTCAAAAATCTCTAACCTTCAATGAAAAATTCAGGTTATAAATTGTCAGTCGATGATCACATTGCTATAAGTGTTTGGTATTTTTAATAATGTTTAAAAAATGGCTGTTAACTGATTTAATATTAACCAGAAGCAACCAACAGAATTTTAAGGTAAATTATTAATTAACGGAGAATTTTATGGTAAACAATTATACCCATTTTAGTAATTACGTGTTGTAACAAACAGGTTAAGTCTTACGGATAAATAATGAATGTAAATAATTATTATATAGTTATAGATTTTGAAAAAATTATTTCAAAATGACAAAATCCGTAAGAAGAATTATTTATTTGGATTACTCTACAAACTTCTTCTAATTTTGACTTCAATGCCAAGTTAATTAATTGTCTCAGCTTACAAACAAATTAAAAAATATATAAAATTTTATTTACGTTGATATGAGAAAACATTTTAAAAAAACATCCGCATAACAATTCACCATTGCATATCAATTTATATAGGAAAAATTGACTGAGTAAACTTCACCATGAATTTCAACCTGCAACGCAATCCCAAAAGCACACGTGGAAGCAAGTTAATAAAATATACGAGAGATAATTTCGACCGCATTCCAATAGAGCGTCCAACTCTAACCGAAGAACCCCTGGAGGAGGATTCACGTCTAATAAACTGGAAGCGTTGGTTGGCGAATCGCGAGAGTCGCCAGCATCACCTGACTAAGGCTCTTAAGCGCGAGCCTCTCGACCTCAGATTGAACGCTCATGAGCGAGTACGAACTAAAATCGAGACGAAATGTTTTCTGCAAGCAGCAGCTGAAACCCGAGATCACCCAGCAGGACAAGTATCGGGGCAACCCTGCCTTCTGGAAAACTCCGTATAAGTTGATGAAAGATCCTGACGATGCTGTCACAGCTATTATGAGTCGGGAGGACAGACTTCTTCCGCCCAAGGTGACCAGGGTCGGACTTCCCCAACTCATTCGCAAGGAGAAGAATCTAGTGAATGCTTGCGTGGATCACTCCAAAATTGATTGTAATTAAAAGAATCATTTTGTACAATAGAAGTCTAATTATGATCAGAAGATCAAATTTGAAAATGTGGTCTTCGAATGTAATCGTACGGATCTTAAATTTACAGTGACGTCAAAATGGGAATGTGGAGATTACCTACAGAAGAAAACTGCGGATCTGAAACACGAATTGAAAATTATGGAGCCAAATAAACCAGACATGGATGACCTGGTAATAATCGGAAAAAATTTCAGCTGCGGTGATCAAGAGTGTCTGCTTCGAACACCTATTATAACAATCACCACCTGCGAAACGAAGAAGAAGCTGCTGAGTCATCCAGAGGAGAGAATGGCTTTGAAAATCCAGGACCGAGAATTTGTCCTCGAAAGAGGACGTCACTTCGAGAAGCTTTCGCAGAAAAGATCCGAGAAACTCCGCGATTCCAAAGAAGACCAGAAAGAGGAGAAGTACGCGTACTCGGTTTTTGAAAGTGATCGCGTATATAAAATCTTATCCAAGAAGTGTAAATCATTAAGTTGGAGTTTAATTTTCGAAACTCGCGAGAACGAGGCTTGCATCAGATACTTGACTCTAGAGAATAAAGGAATGCGAGCTTTCACTGTGGATTGGCGTAACGTATCGCCAACATCCTCGGTTCTACCGATCCGCAATCGGTTTGAGAGTCGTTTCTTCTTCAACAAGAATCCATTTTCTATTTTGCCTGGTCAGAAGATTGAAATCCCCATCGGGTTCTCCTCGGAGAAACCAGCAGTCTTCACGGAAACCTGGAAGCTCCTGATCGAACCGAAAATCTACCCCAATTCTCTTTACTTAAGACTGTATGCAACGTCCAGCGGTGACTTCTGGAAGCAGTCTCAAATCAGGCAGCAAAAATCCATTAAGGACTACGTTGGCCATCGAGTTCGTCATTCCATAATACGAGACATATTAGAGGATATATTCCTCCAGGCCACTAATGAGAAACCCTACCGAAGTAGTTCCATATTATCTATTCTTCCTGGAACCTGAAATATTCGAGGTCAGAAATCCCACCTACTTTTACCACTCGACCCTCGTCAATGAGTTGAAGGACATGTATCAAGAAGTAACCGAAGTAACGGAGGAGGAGGAAGAGGACCATGAAGAGGTTCCTCCTTGGAATCTGTCCCTCAAAGAATTGCGCTGGAGGCTTTTAAAAATTCCAGATCCAGCAATTCGTTGTCACAAACTCATCAGATTTCACGAAATCTGCGACGAGTGTCTTCGACCCCACAGAATTTACAGTCGACCGTCATTCTCCAAAGAAAAAATGGTCTATTGGATCCTCTGCACTTTCTTCAATCAGTTCGAGGCTGAAAGTGACTTCGTCATGAGAAAGTGCTGCTTTGAAAGCAACGACGTCAGTCTGTCCGAAGAGGACAATCGCAGCAATGTGAACAACTCGGAAGTTGGAGAAGACGAGACTGAGGAACTGGTGTGTCGCGACCCGAAGATGTACCGTGAAGTTTATCAAATCAGAATCTACACTCTATTTTGCGATACTATTGGCAAAATTTGTGCCGCTATTGATTCGCACAATTTCCTCAATGGAGAAAGACTCAATTAAACAAAGTATCTCACGAAACATTTACTATTTTTTTTATTATTTCAAGAATTACGTTTTTTTTATTATCTCATAATTTGCTATTTTTTTTATCTTATTTTCGAACACCTCGTTTAAATGGATAGATTCACGCGTAATTCATGGGTACCGCCTTGTAAATTTTGCGGTCGTACAGATGCTGGACCGGACGATTGTTGGCCTCGATCAGCTCATCTTTCTGATTTTTCAATTTTCGAAATTCGGCTATCTGAAAAAGTAAAGTTTTCATTAGCGATGTTTGTCTTGAGTGGAAGAGACAATCGATCGCGTTGAGCGCACCTGTTCCGGTTTTACAGGTATAGCTTCGGGAAATACGATCCAGATAGCACACTCTGGGAAGTCGCCTTTGTTGTACGAGCCTTTGTAGAAATAATAAGATTCAACATTCGTGGCGGTTCGTACCCAACCTAAGGAGTCTAGAGGCGCAGGTTTGGGATAGAATTCGATTATTATTTAGACATTCAGGGGGAATTTGTTTATACCATTAACTCTACTCACTCGCTGGGATGTTTGTTTTGTGGCCTACTTCTTTTACGTATCTCAAATTATCCGTAATTTTTTCCAATGGAGAGTAAGCTGTTTGGACGCACTCACAAGTTGTTTTTGCCTGAAAATTTCGTATTCATAAAAAATGTTAATTTTTTTACTCCTAAGCAAATTACAATGTAGATTTAATTAGATAGATTATCCTCCAGGATAATCAGACTCTCTTACCATTCTAAAATTAAGCATGTAATTATTAAGTGTATTAAATTCATCATAACAGTTTCTTTTTTAAATTTTGTGGAAGATATTTACCACATAAAGATATGCCAGAACGCAAATTCCATCTTCGTACTTTAGACACTCGTCGAATGTTCGATACTTGCGATTCCAGTGCACCAAATGAGCTTCCATTGAAAACCTACGTACAATTCAGACGAGGTAGAGCAACATAAATAATATTATTGTTAGTAAACTTTATTAATTATGAAATGAAAAGACATACAAAGTCATGCATAATTAAGTTAAGATTCGTACAATTCATATAAAATTACCAAGAACTCCAATAAAATAGTAGACGCTTTGCTTGTGAAAGAACAATAAAATGCACCTTCACTAAAGCAGAAAAATAACTCACGGCTTCAAAGTAATTTCATTATTTGTTGTATCAAGTAAAAATAACGTTTCCTTATTTGCGATGCAAATGAAAGAGCTACTTGTACCTCGTTCCGGTTTATTTTTCAAAGATTGTTTTTGAATACTTGCTTACGTTATAAACTCGGCGAAAAGGAAAAAATTAATTAGATGCATGGCGAGGGCAGTATTTCATTTGCAATTTTTCTACATTTTTTTTTACCCTAAGAATTAAAAAGTTTACTATCATTATTTTGTACCTCAATTTTTCATAAAAAAAAGGATTAGTAAATAATTAAAAATAATGTCAATCTTAAATTAATATAAGGCTACCTACATCCACATTCAAACGAACATATTGGAAAAAGAAATTATTTTTTTTAATTCACGCTCGATCGATCAAACGGCATCGAATCAACTGAGTCAGACGAACGAAACGTTTAAATCTCTGTTTAATAAAACTTTCTAGCGTTTCAGAAAAATTTTTAAACAGAAAAATGTATCCCGATCAATAATCATTGTAACGAATAGCTTTTGCGCAATATCGAATCGTCCAGATGCTCACCATGCACCATTGAGGGTGTGCTCAGAGCCGAAGCAGTCTTCCTCGCCCCAGTGGAAGTGGGCGTTCGAGAACTCGTACTCGTCTTGCAACGGTCCTCCTTTGATCATCGATGGAATTCTGTCGCCGCCCAGCTGAACTACCGCTGCGAGACGTTAGAGTTCCATTAAATGTTCAGCATTTAAAATTACGATATTAAACTTTTCAGAGTTGCTTTAATTAATTTTTTTTGCATCACAATAATCGTAAGTTTAAAAAGAATGTGCGACTCCTTCCGGTGATGCTAGCCGGACGATTTCCGTGTATTTGTGCGTTGGTAATTGGTGCAGATATAGCCAAGGGGTAAATAAGTTACACTAATATTGTAAAAATAATTAATTCGATTATTGAAATTACAATAAATTTTTTAAAATTAATTAGATACTGACTGAACACTTGTTACTTTGTTGTACCTATGGTTAATTAATATATTGTCGAAGTTGTTAGTTAATTCTTGTAATTTCAAAAGTAAAATTTTTAATTAACTATGAAAAAAATCTAGAAAGTGATCTGGAAACTAAAGTAAATAAATAATTTTTGTAAAAATAGTAGTCTTTTTATATTACGATATGAGCCATCGTTGAATAGAGTCGCTTCCCCGTCATTGAGCCAATGGCCAATGAGAATCAAAGGCTCCAACTTTTTGGGAATAACTATTGACTCTATAATGTCAATAGGGGACTGTCTCTTTCTTGAAAGAGCTGCGAAACAAACATGATCGCTTCAATTAAAAATTCAGACGATGCCTCTCGATTTTTAAAAGTTGTACATGAATTTTTACTTTTCAATTCATTCTCAGTCGCTTCCGAGTTCTCCTCCGCCTGCTCCATGTTTACAATTCGATCAAATCCGCACGTCGATTATCAAGCGAAAATAATAAATTTTAAATCGGGAATCTCGGTTTCTTTAAATCTTCAAATGGTCGGCTAATACATCGTCGGGCAAATGAATCTATTATCGAGGATTATTTTAATATCAGTATTCAAAATTTGAAGGTATTTCTTGAATTTTTATTGACGGTTAGGTTTCTCCTGACGAACTATATATATATTTTTTAAAAATGCAAACAATAAACTGCAACTGTTTTCTTGCTTTCAAATTGAAATTTTTTCAACCGAGAAACTTCAACCTTTAATTCCACCGCATCTCAACGTATATGTATATATTACTATAATTTAAAAAAATAAAATAAAGTACAATAAAATAATGTAAAAAAAAACTTTAAAAGCTTACTGGTCGGTGGCATAGAATATTTTTCTCGTGTGAATCTTCTGCTCCGACCGGTAATTGCGTAAAATATTCTCCATCTGCTCATTGTAAATGCTCCTAAACTCATCTGCCTGCAAAGCACCAGGAACATTAATGCGGGATTCCTCGATTATCTCGAACACATCGTCCTTGTAATCAAGAGCGAATTTAATGGTCCGATAAATTAACGCTGGGACAGTACTTGATTGGCCGAAATTTTAACGGCCCGTGGGATGACGATCCAAGTGACGCACTCGCTGTAGGGTGGTGTTGTCAAGGAGCCGCTGTAAGTGAAATAGCCCGGCGACTCGCACGGCGCAACCATCCATTTCAGACATTCTGTAATTACGAAGTACTATTGTTGTCATTATCCCTCCTAAATATGAATAAGTGAAATTCACGTCGTGAATTAGTTAAATTAACAACAATTAATAACCATACGTGTAGATTGATATAAAAAAAAGAGAATCTCCTTACAAAAAGGAGATTTTCCTAAAAACTTGTAGAAAATTATCCTTTTTCATATAAAGGAGAAAATCTTCAATGAAAAACGAGAAGTTTTTAAGAAAATCTCCCTTTTTAAGGAAATTCTCCTTTTCCGTTTAGGAGTTTCTGTTTTTAATGAAAAAGTAAAATTTCCTATAAGTTTTTAGAAGAATCTCCTTTTTTTAAGTTCTTCCTTTTTTCTATCATTGTATATGTTCACTCATTCGAAGTGAGTTTTGCTTATTCATATTAACTTAGGTTGGTATTAAATGAGGCGATTGAGCAATTGCAAATTTGCCTGAGTAATTCAGGTGAGTGAAAAAGTGGAAAAATAGAGGATGGAAAAAGTGACCTCCGGAAATGTTGATACTCGAGTTGAACGCTTTTATGAATCGAAGATTATCCGTGATGGTCGATAAATTCGGATTATCTATCATTGATGGACAGCCAATTACCTGGAAGTGAAATGATTGCGTTATCGCACCATTGAATATTGATCTAAATCTTTCTTGTATTATCTTTTTAATTTTCCTTGTTCAGAGATATGGAATTGATTAAGAGAGTAATTACTATTTCGATAGTAGACAAGTTTAAAAAATAATGAATAATTTATCACAATTTTAGAATGTTAAATCAATTACAAGTAATTTACAAACGTAAATATTGTTCCTTTACTTAATCAGTTTTTACGTCTTTCTAAAATTACTATTACCAAATTCAAAATTAAACTATCTGTATAATAGTAAACGTTTTTAGACAAGAATTTAATTTCAAAGGTTCATTAAGAAACGGTAAAAACGCAGACATGGTGATAAATTGGTAGTTTTGAATTATTAATGTCGAAATAGAAACAGAAAGAATAATTAACTTGAAAGAGAAATGACATAATGGCTATCCCATCGCTCTTCTCATAGCACTTGTCGATAGACTCGTAATTTGTGTTCCAGTGCACCATCTGGGCTTCCATGGTGAACCTCGAAGAAGATTAAAAGCTGAGCTTCAATAAATAACTCAAACGAAATTTAATCGACTTATTTTATAACATATAAATCAATTTTTTAATCCATGAATAACAATAATCTTTAATTAATCAAACTGCTTTATCAGAGAAAACAATACGCATAAACATTTTGCTTTGTTTTGTATATGTGATGTAAATCAAGTAAGAGTGTATGGAGATGTTAAAGAAATATAAACAATGTTAATAAAGAAATATAAGGGGAGAGGGTGGAAATATTAGTTTTAGAGAAAGAAATTGCGTAAAGCACGGGATTGTCTTGCGGGAATTATATGTAAAAAGATTGTTAAAATCTATACATGGAAAATAACACAAATTGAATATTGAAATAGTACGCATGAACAATTCCACACACTTTTCCTTGAACAGTTAGGATAAATGTTAACTCACAGAAAAAAATCCAAATCAGTGAAGTACTAGTTGCGTAGTTAATAATCGAGTAGCTTATAAATTATCAATTGATTTTTTAATTAACATGAATTTTTCACGGCTAGGAAAAATATATTAAAAAAAAACTATTCACTTGTTATACAGTTAGTAGACTAAAAGTGAGATTAACACTTTGCTAAGAAGATTCAACTTACCAAGTGCCTTCGACCAAGTGTTCGGCGCCTCTCACGTTGTTCGGTCCCCAACGGAATTGCAGTTCGGAGAACTCGTATTCATTTCCGAGAGGTCCGCCTATCAGGCAAGGTTTCCTCGGGCTACAAAACTCTATTTTCACTGCGATACGAATAATAAATATTTTCTTAACAATATTCATTTAAATTTCTAACACTGAAACAAAATTTGTTAATTTCAAGGAAATGATTTACTTCAATAGCATTTATTAAATATTTCTTTGAATCAAGTAACAATTTCCTTAAAATTAAATGAATTTATTTGTTTCTAAATAAATTTAGTAGCTTCAAAAAAGTAATCTTTTACTCGATAAAATATTTAATAAGTACTATTGAAGTAAATCATTTCATTTAAAATTAACAAATTTTTTTCAGTGGACTATTGTTATTATTGTTTTTTAATCTCTTAAAATAAACACGGCGAGTTATTCGCTAAATTACGAATGTGTTAAATTGAGTTGTTTTTACCAGTACTGCCGGTATTGGTCATTTTTGCGCAGCCAGTATTCGACAAGTGTCCTTTTAAAAGTAAGTAGGGATAAGTCTGGTGTAAGGTGTACATTCGATTGAGGTCTATCGGCGATTGATTCCATTTTGGGAGGCCCGCTGTCGATGTCCACGTTTCTTCTTCCTCTGCAATGTGCACATACATGCACCATACACAAATAAGTAAAAGCCATTCATGAACGAAGGTATTAAATTAAAAGGTATTTAGGTAAATAAATAAAACTCAACTTTTTTTCGATTTTTTAGACATGATTTTTTTAAAGAAAGAAGTATCAATTTACGTTTATGTTGTTGCTTTTATTACTTTTTCTTGGAAATTTTAGACAAGTACTACATGTTGAATAAGCCAAACAAAAATAACTGTGAACTGCTTCGTTTGTAAAATTAAAGTAGCCAACTTCAGTGTTATTTTATTAAAATGAAGTTACAGGTTGAAATATTTAGAATGAAAATTTGAGGTTACATCCTTCGCAGTTTAGTGCAACTTTTTTTTTCTAATTGGAAAAATACAGCGATCGAAGTATGGTGGAAATAACTTTGCCTGATTTTCTAGTGTTCTGCGGCAGCACCCTGCTTATGGGTATCAT
Organism: Sycophila sp. Sp_5; assembly: GCA_018906775.1. Taxonomy (NCBI): domain Eukaryota; kingdom Metazoa; phylum Arthropoda; class Insecta; order Hymenoptera; family Eurytomidae; genus Sycophila; species Sycophila sp. Sp_5. Next base: position 3,117,359 of record JACCID010000021.1, read on the forward strand.
AAGTACTATCAATTTACAATATTATTCATCAAAAGTAGTAACATTGAATTGCTTAAAAGAAAATAACAAAAAACTTTAATAGTAGCATACCTGTGTCAATATTTTTAATTGTAAAGTCATTTGAAGCCATTCATTATTAGAAAAAAAAATTCTAAAATAATACTTTTAGTTATAAACAATAACAATTTGAAAATAATTTTATTTGTATTTTTAATTGAAAGCGTAGTTTCATGCAATGCATTAAGAATTGCAGTGCAAATCTCGCTACGCTAGATTATACCTCTAAAAATTAATAACTCGGAAATTCGCGTCTGACTAAAATCCAGCCACACTACTTGCGCCGCGTAATTACATATTTTAACTACTCGCACCAACGCAGATTACGCAATTAAATTTCTACGATCAATAACATAGAAATTTTAAACTCCATTAAAGTATAAATTCGTGTGAAAATGTAAGTAATCTAAATTCAAATCTAATCTGAGTTAGATCTGCCGTGAACTTTCATAACGAATATCAAATGTTAAAAGTAAAGTAAATTATGTATCATATTGATTTTCTAAAATATTATACAGAATATATCTTACGATACGATTTTTTTTAATTTAAAAACAAAAGTTTAACATTAAAATTTAAGTTCCTTTGCATTGTAATAGAAATATAATTTATTATTGTAAATCTTATTTCAAAGCGTTTTGCATTTAGAGTCCTTTAAAAGAAAGTATCTCGAAAAACCTTTCGTTTTGTTTTCACGAACGGTCTGAAATGATTCTAAAATAAAATATTCTTTGCGATTCTATGAAAATGACTCTAAGCGTTATTTTTAAAAACTAATTTCTGTTTCAAAATAACCCGTGACAAATACGTATGTCTGATATTAAATTCCCATAAAAAGATGTGCCTTTTTAAACAAGATCTCCTCTTATCAAAACAACATTTTCACATCAGAAGCAATAAATGATAAAAACTAAGTGAGATAACAACTTTTCGTCCAGCAATGCTGCTGATGGAGTTGCTGGATTAGTCCAGCATTAAAAAAACCTATTTCATTGTAACCTTATTAATCCTGTTTCAAAATAACCATAACAAATACTCTCTAAAGTTGAATTAGTGGAAATTCCACTGATCTTTTTAGTGATCAGATTTTCCACTAATCAATTAGTAAAACCCACTATAAATTAGTAAAATTTTACTAATTGAAAAAGTAAAAAGTGTTCTACTATTTAATTAGTAAAAACACACTTTTAAATTAGTGGAAACTAAACATAAAATAAAAAAATATTTATTTTGTGATTTTCACTAATTGAAAGTGAATTCCCAATTAAAAAATTTAATTTCACTAATTTATTCACTAAATTTCACTATTTTAAATAGTGCATATATTTACGATTTCAATTAGTACATTTTATTCTCTATTTCAAATAGTAGATTTCCACTAATTCATAGTGGAGTAATTTTCACTTTTCAAATTAGTGCATAGTCACTATGAATTAGTGGTTTTTCACTAATTCAACTTTAGAGAGTACCCAATCACGAACTCTGATATTAAATTCCCATAAAAAGCTGTGCCTCAAATTTAAACAAGATCGCCTCTTATCAAAACAACATTTTCACATCAGAAGCAATAAATGATAAAAACCAAGTGAGATAACAACTTTTCGTCCAGCAATGCTGCTGATGGAGTTGCTGGACTGGTCGTGCATCTCGGCGGTGCTGGAGTGCGCGAGCCGCGAAACTCCGGGTCCCTTTATGTACGGCGAGCAGACGGGTCCGAGTTTTTGGGGTGGAGCCTACCCGGAGGCTCGCGGCTGCGAACAGTCGCCCGTCAACGTCGTCAGCAGGCAGGCCACGGTGTTCGCGCCCTGCGAGCCTCTCTGCTGGCGCGGCTACGCCGACGAGCCGCTCTCCTTTAACATCGCCAATGACGGCAACACCGGTGAGCCGAACGCACCTATCGATCACCCAGACAGGCGCATTTCAAGCACTGCCTGCGGCTTTTTAGCATTGTTGATGTTGTCTTGTATCTTGTGTTAAGGCAGTACTGCCAAAAAGATGGTTATCGTTTAAATGTTGCTAAAATTTAAAGTATTGGTTGATTTAAGCCGCGGGAGGCTTGGTTAAATTTTTTTTAGTAAAAAAAAGAGGTCATCTCAGAGAGCAGTTGGAAAAGGTGCCATTTCACCATCTTTTTCAATGGAGATGACCCCTTTTTAGTTAATGCAAATTATTCTTTTCTAAAAAAATTATATTTTATAGTCAAATTTACTGGTTATATATATTAATCGGTAAATTTCAACTGTAAAGTTATGGTTTATTTGTTTAGAATTGCAGATTGTTATCATTTCCCAAGATAGTATACTATTTTATGCTACGAATCTCGGTGTATGATTTTTTGTTATTTTATATAATTACTTAAAAATCCAAATAAATCTTCGAAAAAAAGTAGTAATGGTAAAAAAAAAAATAAGTGAATGTGCTTACAGAGCTTCGTGATTACTGTATTTCGTTAAATTCACCTTTGATTTTTTAGAAATATTTAAGAGAAATTCTTTCTGAATAAATTACTCATTCATGACATAGTCAACTATTGTTTATGATGGTTGAGAAAAAAATTAGTTGCTGAGATTAGTGTACAGGTAGAATTACGTGATTAAATTTTGTTAATTAATACTAATAGTATCTCTGCTCAAACGTAATTCTGTCCGGAATGATTGTTCCCCAACTTCAATTACAAAATTAAATTATTCTCTGTGTACAACGATATAGTTTGTCAGGTAAATAATTCGGTAGCATCTGTTCTGCTGTTTACAACGCCGTGATTGACTTACGACTAGCAGCGACTAATATCGTTAATGTAGTGAACTGTAAACCAGATATTATCTAATTAATTTCTGAAATATGTATACAAATAATTAGCAATAATTTTTAGAGAAAAGTCCAATGATTTCTAAATCACACGTTTGAAAATCATTAATAAAATAAACAATTATTTGAGTATTCGGGTCAATAATAACAATCATTAAACCCATAGTATGTACCTATAATGCGTACAATCAATGTACAATTGTACAAAAATCCGATATTGTACCTTTGATTTAATTACGTCGTCTGACTAAACGCGGAGTATTACTACTAATACACGCAAAAAGTTAAATATATTATTCCGTTATCCCACTATTAATTTCTCCTGATTTCCGATATTTTACACGAATACATACAGATTACTAAAATCCCCTTTTGCATTAAATAATAAGATTGTGGGATGACAATACATATTAATGAAATACTTAATTGGAAGCTCTACACTTTAAATATCGGACAATGAGTCTGAAAGCCAATCAAATTTCATTCTTACTAATGAATATTAATTAATAATTCAATGGAATTAACGATGACAATACATTACATTCAGTCCGTGGAATTATTATATAAATAAAAAAAAGTACAATGCAAAAAAATTTAACCAATGCAAATGTAACAATAAATGCGAATAATTTAAAAGTGAATAATCGAAGTGCTAATTTAACGAATCGACTATTACGGTGTGAATAATTCAATTGAATTCTATCAACAGTTGTGCTCTTCGGTTTCTGGGCGTGCTCGTCGCGACCAAGTCTCCAAGGCGGTCCGTTACAGTGTGCCTACGAATTCCAGTCGCTCGTATTCCGTTGGGGTCCAGGCGATGACGAGGGCAGCGAGCACAGCATCGACTACGCGCGTTATCCCCTCGAGATGCAGGCGTTGCACACGAAGAGGGGCTTAGAAACTGTCCAGGACGCCACGACTCGCAAGGTCAAGGATGGCCTCGTCGTCGTCTCTTACTTCTTTCAGGTTGATGGTTAAATCAGTTTAAATGCAAAAGTTTTATGGGTCATGGTATACTTTATGGTGACCTTGACCCTCTATTTTCAAGGTGAATTTTGTACTCTGCTACACTGATAGAAAAGACCCTTCGATCCAAAGCCAGTGTCTTTAAGATAAAGCCGTGCGTATTTAATACAATCCAAAGGCTTAGGTGTAATATTAGATAACAGATGTAAACAAGATATTAGATTAACCCATTAGTACCGAGGCGAATATTTTTGGACACTAGATATTTCCGGGCTGATCTAAAAAAAAAAAAAAACGAGATCAAAACATGTTTCTATAGGTAATTTTGGCTGCTCTATCGGTTCCTGAAGTCAGTATAGAAACATTTTTTTTTAAATCCACCCGGAAATATTGAGTATCCAAAAATGTCCGCGTCGGCACTAATGAATTAAGATATTAGATGTAAAGAAATGGTATATGAACTACTAAGCCAACGACTATTATTAACGACTATTAACTATTAAGAAATGTTTCTTGAATTCTAATGCACGTTTCTTTATTTCAAATACCATGACAAAATTATTTTTCAAATTATTTTTCAAAGCCGGCAAGACTTTGGGTTAAAGAATCTTTTTTATCAGTGTACACATTTATTTACTTATTTATTTATTTATTACAAATTTCAACGGACAAATAGTCCTTATGTACAAAAATAAAGTATATTGTAAATAAAGTACACATGTACAAAACAAAATCGATCTTGAAATACTCGCTAAATCTAAAAATGTGAATTTCACATAGAAAATGTGAATAGTGACACATGTTATGTGAAAAATCGTTCACATATTTAGCATGTGAACGACTTTTCACTCATTAAATGTCACTATTCACATTTTCAGATTTAGAGAGTAGCGGTCAGTTTCGAGGTAAAGATGAAGCTTCCATTCTAATTTGAATTGATTTGTCCAAGGCTTTTTGTATTTGAAACTTTTTGTGCATAAAATTTACGTATGAGTTTTTATTTTTTTAAATCCCTAATTCTAGTAATGTGCCTTCGCCTAATTTAATTGAACTTCTCCAGATAACTGCAGTGGACAATCCGTATTTGGATCACATAGTGACAAATTTATGGCGAGTGATGAGTCCAGGCACCTGTACCCACGTGCCGTCTTTTCCACTCGAGTGGATTGTCCCCAGCTTTCAGCGTAAATTCTATACGTACCGAGGCTCGCTCAGTTATCCACCATGCACCGAGATTGTCACTTGGATAATTTATCCCGAACCCATCGCCATATCCGCTACGCAGGTGATACCCAGTTTCAGTTGCCTTTTAAGTTTGATGGAATAGCAGGAATTCAATTGGCTATTATTTTCATAAATTAAAATCATTTTTTTATTATTTTTACATTATTGCAGATGGCGAAATTTCGTCAAGTTTGTTCAACGGATGGTCCAATACTAACGAACTCGAGGCCAGTTCAAAAGTTAAATAATCGAGAAGTATACTACTACGCGTGAAATAAATTCAGTCGCAATTTATGCACCGATTCATAGAAATAAAGGGAAACAAAAATTTAATATATAAACGAAAATTAATAAAAAAAACTTCGTAACCTTCTAAGCTAAAAAATTTAGTATCATTTTATGATACTAATTTTACTTATTATTCACTTATTATGAATTAATTTTTTTTTGGACGTTTTTGTAGGTTTAAAAATAATGAACGAAAATAAGTACTACACATTAAAAATACGAATGGAATAACGGTGGGATGAAAGAGACAAAGAAAAATTGAATACTCTACATAGAACAATATTTTTATTTGCACATAATGTCTTTACATTATTGTATATTTATAATGGGGTCACTTCGAATTTAACAGCGACACCGACAATTGGCACACTTTTTTTTCTATACACCACATCCTATGTAGTTACACACATCGATGACTTTCTTATTCTCGGACACAATCGCATCCTTTGATAATTACACTATTTATTCGATCACTTCTATACGTTTATTCACGTACGTTTACATTTTTTTTTGTTGTCATGAAATAAAAATGTAAAATACATCTTGTAAAATATGTCGCAATTAATAAATGCAATAAATTACGCTTTGCTGTAGCTTGCGAATAATCGGTATATTAAAAATAACATCGCTTCGCGATTCGCCGATTCATAATATATTTCTTTCTCTTTGCAAATGATTGCAATTTTTGATATAACAAAATCTGTCTACGTCATTTTATTTTTTTTTGTCCTCAATGCCAATGAATGCGAATTTATTTACAATGGAAAATTTTCTGACACTTTCGCTTCACGAAGTGATGACACGTCTTTTGGCATTTTTTTTTTTTGAGTTTCATTAACTCGTACAATACGCTTGTCTAAAAATATTGAAATTTAAGCTTTATAAATTCTTCCGTGCAAAGCTCAAAGCAGCCGTTTAATATAGTTACAAACTTATATTAATATTGATACATTCATATAGGAGGTAATAGTACAGTAAATTTTGAAAATTAAAATAATTTTCTCCAATTTTTTTTTTATTAATATCTAATTTAAAGAAAAAATAAATTTATGTTATTCCTGTAGGATAAGTATATTGAATACAAAAATTAAAATTAAATTATTATTTCTTTTGTGATAATACGGAAGTGCGTACAAAAAAAAGCTATAAATGAAATAATAAAAAAAATTATTTTAATTTTCAAATTTAATATTTTACTTACTCTCCTTGGTTTATTAAATTTCTTTGAGCGTTATAACAGCGGAATAGAACTTTTTTTAAATAACAAATTTACCATAACAATTGAAAATCTCCGCGTCGTACTGATAACGACGCGAAAGTATTATCATCGGTTTTACTTACAAAATCAATGTATCCCACGAGTAATCGTTTAGATAACAATTAAAATATTCATTGAATATTAAGTATCTCGATTAACGTAGACACCGTTTAATCTTAAAATTATTGAACAGTCTAGATTTACTGAACGGACTAACTCTCCCGGTATTCTACAATTTATACATGGAATGGTTACGTAGACATTTGCCTTTATGTGTTATTTAAAAGGAGAGTTTGGTTTAGGAAGCCAAAAAAGCGTTTTTTTCGGCGATTTTTTTCAAAGGGAAGGAAGTATGGTACTCGAAATTTTGATTACTTCAATCTGCGATAATTCGTATATAAAAAATAATTGTTTTTATTGAAAAATATTATTAATTTATCACTTGAAAATTTTTTCATTCTTGTAAGTTTATTTTCTATGTGAATTAAGAAAATTCCAAAAAAGTTGTCAAATTGAAAATTTTTCTAAGTTAAAAAAAAATGTATAGAAGGTCATTTAATAAGGAAGCTGGAACACTTCGAATTTTTTCGATTAATTTTTAAACAGTTTTCTGTAACCCTGCACACCGTTTTGTGACAATCGAAAAAACTCGACAAAACTCCTTTTAAAGATCTGTCCGAGCAGTCGCACCTCCTCGACGCGCGGTCACTAAAACTGCTATAGCTTCGGAAATTCGTTAAATTCGCCTCTGAAATTTTACACATATATTCTATAGTTGTAGAATATATGTAGAATCGTTTTAAGCAAAAAAAAAAAAGAAGAAAAATCGATTTTTTTTGAAGCTTGTAAACCAGACTCGCCCCTTAACTTACATTTCCACTCACTTGTCGATGAATACAAAATATTTAACTTTAAATAAGTGCTATTTACTGACAGTGTACGTTAATAATAAAAGGATTTATTTTTATTCCTTTGTATATACGGCCGCATGCTCATCCCTCTGTAGTATTTCAGGATAGCCGTACTTTGTTTTTTTTTTCCTCGTATACATTTTTTTTTCAATTACGTACATTTTTTTATAGGTACTTATAAAAAGACTTATCATAATTATTTCAGGTAACGTATTTATAAAAATTAGCGATTAAGAAATGTGGTACACTTTGCAATGGTACCCGAAGATACGCAAGAGTATATTTTTTTAGCTCCATGGCGAAAGTTCAAAAGAGCGCGATAATTTTTCAAATCAAAAAGAGGCGCGAATATCAACATTTCTTAACGGGAGGAAAAGAACTTTGAGATCCTTAAACTGGCATGAAATAAAAAAAATAAAGTAACTTAAAATTATTTTTTGTATTTATGTAAAAATTGTCACGTGAGAAAGACATAAGATTATTATTATTTATCTAGGCCAGTATTATTTATCCAGGCAGATCGACAAATAGACTTTTTATTCTGACGTAAAAGGCACAAAGTGCATACTTTGCGCTCATTAAAAAGGCAGAAGAAAAAAATTTTTGTTACCCGAAGCCTACAGATATTCTGCATTTGTTTCTCATCATTATTTGCACTCTAAAGTTGAATAGGGGATTATAGAGAAAATACTTCTACAAAATACAATTGACTTTAAAGAAAAGAATACTTACTCGTTTCAATGAAATTTTGTGTAAAAAATTCGGATTTACTCTGCACCTCAGATTTTTTTAATTCAAATTTATCAGTCCCTTCTGAACGCTGCCTTTTATATCTTAGAGTATCTTCATTAAAGGTTTGCCATGTGTAAAAAATCGTTTGAGAAGAAAAAACCAACGAAAAAGGAGCTTTATGAAAGTATAAAAATGCGTTACTGCGATAATTGATAAAAGTAGTACCGACGTGACTTCGAGCAGCTTCCGCCTTTCGAAGTTTTAAACTTTGGCTCTTTCAGAACGGTATGTATGTATTTTTTTTTTTTAACTAGACACGAAGTTAAGAAAAATCGTTGAAAAAAGAACAGATCCTTTTTACGGTCAAAGAGAGGACGGGATCAATTGCGTTTCACCGACGTTTGTATATTTCGCGTGGGTATACGACTTTCTTCGTTAAATTCCTATTTTTTAACGCCTCTTTACACTCCGTTCGTCACGTTGCACACACGAAACATCGATTGCTGGGACTACTGTTTATTTTACAACTTTATACACCTTTTATCTCGTTACGACTATAGACAGAAAATTCTATTGCATCAACCATTCATCTCATGATGCTTCTGAACGAAGTAAATTATGTACGCATTTGATACGCAATTAACACCAGTTTAATACACGTTTAAGTATTTTTCTTTTCTTTGTTTTTTAAGTTTTTAATTAGAATTAGATACCAGAGCGCCTTGCACGCTGCTTAACTTGGTTAAATATACAAACTTCGGTATCTAGATGCAACTTCCCAGATGGTGAACAATTCTTATCTGGTTTGATCCGAATTCAACTTCGGACTTCGGAAATTCATCGGTGTAATGGAGTAAGTTTCAATGAAAGGAAAGACGATAAAAAGTTTGAGTATTGTTTCTTTTTTTATTCCTTCAATCATCGTCTAAATTAATTAATGCGGATAAAATATGTACCGATAAAAATTCAGTCAAACAAATTTCATAGTACACGTCGAAGAGTGACAAGAGAATTTCTTGCATAAATTCTTGTACAAATTTCCCTCGTGGGTTGTTAAATCAACGATGACCTAAATACTCTAGTACTCTTTTTTCGCGAATTTTTTAATAAAATTTATAATAAATAATTTCATAAGAAATTTCACACGCGATTTACTTACCGGAATTGTAAAATTACGCGCGTTAAAAAATGTTGAAGTTTTTTTTTTGTAATCCCTGACAGTGTTGGACAGTGTAGTTGTTCTACCAGTGGTTGTAACAGCGATGTAAAATAATTTATCGAAAAGTCTGTGAACTTTTTTTTATACAAGTTTTAAAAAAGATATTTAGGCTCAATGGAAGAGTTTGTTCTATTTCATAGATAATCTCTATTTGGTAAGAAAACGTAAACCTGTCCGACTGTCTGAACTATAAATCCTCTTATAACAATTTTATTTGAATTGGTTTTTTAAATGTTCAATTAATATGACCAAGATCGGCTCGAGATTGAAATGGCAGTATTTTATTTTATTATTTTTTTTCATTTCTTGAACTAACGTCGACATCACAAATTCACAATGCACAACAAAATTTGACACTTTGTTGCTTCGTTACCCTAGACCTTTGAGTATTTTTACACACAGAATAGCCTAGTGACGAAGTGATCCCTTATTTATTCCCAACGATATTCGCAGGAATTTCGTGAGTATTAGCATAACGGATAATTGAAATTTTAGAATTTTCAAAGAATAACTGTAGGTTTTTGAAATTACGGAAATAATTATTTTAAATGATGCAGTGAATTTTTGAACCACCTAATGCTATTCAGCAAAGTCTTCATAATGGTGCTTGTATTCCAAGCATGCCTTTAAAGCAAGCTTCAATACGCTGCCTACGCTAAAGTAAATGTCAAAGGAAACTTGCGAAAATTGTAGTACCACATTTTCATGCATGAAAGATTAATTTCATTAGTCAATCCTTTCGTATACACACTTTTTTTCTGGGAAAGCAAAAATTTGGTCAAAATTATTGTACTAATTAAAATAATCGATTTTTTTTTCACTTTTCGCATTAAACGGAAGACTTTTTGTGTAAAATGAGTTTAAGTAATTTTAAAGAAATTCCATGTTTCCCATTGTTGGGATAAAATTTTTGCTTCACTTTAAATTTAATTAAAAACTTGATTCAGTAGTATAACTCAGAAATGGTCAGACACTTATGAAAATTTCCTCTAATTCTTCAAACATATTTTAACGATACAACTTTCGCATGTTTCCTCGAAATGTAACATAGCTCTTTCAAATCTTACCAACAACCTTTACTGTTCAACCAATTTTTTTCGCAAATCACCAGCCAATCCCGCGAACCAACGAACGAAAGCTGCAGAAGAAAATAAAAAAAATCATGACGTTCTTATAAATAATCAGACTATAACCAGGTCATCTCTCGCCAAAACTTCCACATACAGCTGATCCCTCAAGAAGAAAGTCTGCATATTTTCCCTGAACAAATTGACTCCAAAACACTTTCCTCGCAAGTTTTCCTTCAGACAATAGCCCAGCAGGAATTCCCACAAATTATTTTTCTTTCTACAAAATCAAGGGAAAACATCCTACCCTGGACATGAAGAACGCAAGAAAAAGAAGCCATACAAGCAGCTCCAGTGAAGCTTCCAGCGCCTGCGGAATCCCAGAGAGCAGGTGGTGCTTCAGGCGATATCGATCGACCTCCACGCAGCGGGGGTGTGAAGTGGGGCAGCGCCGCTTCCCTCACGGCCCACCGTCAAAGGGATGAAAGGCCTGGCCGGGCTCGGGGACCGGGTCGTCGCGGAGGCCGCGGCGACTCCGGGTGGACGCCGAGGCCTATCTGATGCTGCCCGGTCGGTGCTCTCGGCGGGAGGTGCCACCGCCGCTGCCCCGACTGGACCGACGGCTATGTTATCCGGTGGGCGCATCCCCGATCGACCGGCACAGGAAGGCTGATGTGATGATGCCGAAGGTCTGCAAAAGATGAGATACGCGCTTTTTTTGTACGAGCGAGCTTTTACGGCGAGCTTTCCTTTGTATACGATCGACGGTATTGTTTGATGTGTGCTGTTTATTGCCGTTTTTACTGGATTGCTTTCTATGGAGTATTGTAGAATTTTTTGCTTTGTAATATACTGTGTACAGGAGTTTGTAATTGTTCCGTAAGTTAGAGATTAAATTGGCCTTAGGACAAGGGAAGTTAATGATATTTTTTTAATTTGATTTCTAGTTGTACTTTATGAAGGAATTAGTGGAAATAAATTCTAATTGTTTATCTACTTTAGTTTATAGCACTGTAATTTTTTGATAATTTTCTATTGTGTTATATTGTATATTGACATTATTTCTATTATATTATATTGTGCATTGACATTATTTCTATTGTATTATATTGTAAATTTTAGATAGAACTAATTTAGTTTTGTACTAAAAAAAATTTAGTAAATCTTAAATTGTATGAAATGTTTATTTAAATCTGAGAGAGATCTTGTTTTATATAGAATAAATAATATAGTGTTACAATTAATAATTAATGGTATAATTTATTTACCTGTGCTCCGGCGACTCCCATGCCAAACAAGATAAAAATCAAGCTCTCGTATTGAAGCCAATCCCTAACTTTTTTTAGGCACCCCTGCATGGCAAAAAGATAAATTATTGCAATTAATTAAATTCTGCTGTACAAATAAATAGGTAATTTGTCACATGTGAACAAAGGCTACTTGAAAAATGACACACGCTTAAAATCAATCGATCATAAAATAATCTGCTTGAATTTTCGGTAAAAATGGTGCCGACTGTACATACAATTTGTTCTATCGTAAGTGAAAAATAATAGCTGTAGCTATTTTAATTAAAATAGTTAATGAATTTTTTCTTTTTTTTTGTGTTGTGTGGGTTTCGAAATAAAATTCTGCAATTTTTAAAAAGAAATAGTAATTAGTGGTTTTGAATTCACCTCTTTATGCCTAAAACCCTGGTGAATTGACGCATCTGTGCTCTGGCAGGCTGCTTCATCTTTTGGCTGCGGATAAAGCCATGGCTTTTCATTCTAAGGTAAAATATAAAGCAGCTTTTAGAGGATATTAGTTTTCCTTTAATATTGCATGACTCGAAATCTTTTTGAACTTACGTTTTTATAAAATACCCTGGAGATAACGCTCATAGGACTTCCTGTATTTTTTGCCTATATAAGAATCACAATTTTTTATTTAAATATAATTTATCGAGTAAACTAATTTAATGATTTTAGTTTGTTCATGTATGATAGTACTCAATTGTAACATTTTTTATAAAGGGAACCTAAGCTTTTCATCGCCCAAAAATATCAAGAAATATTGACTCCGCGCGAGCTAAGTAGTAACACCCCGAACTAGTCAGACACTGCTAAATTGTTTTATTTAAATAGGTCCAACCATTGCTAATGGGAAAAAAATATCTAGAATACAAAAAATCATTTACTTTACAGGGATTTAAGTAGTAATGGAATAGTCGATCATAATAAGTTCCTTAAAAACTCAAAAATTGTGGGTAAATGTAATGTAAATCCCAACTTTGCGCACACTTGGTAAAATGCTAGCAATTTAAAATAAAAAGCTCCGAATCTTCTAAAAATTAAATAAAACCTACCAAAACTCTAAGCCAGTCAGTGGTTTGATTAAAAGGATCAAATTAAATTGTCGAATTCACCTCGGTGTCTTTGAGAACGCAGCAAGTGAGGGGCACCTGCCTCCTCGTCCCGGAAATGTGACTGTTGCGCCACCAGGCAGTACCATTGAAATCCTTGTCATTCAAAATACCGCAACAATTGAACTGAAAAAAAGGAACGCGACTTATTGAAATCATAAGAGACTTACATTTTTTAGAATTGTAGATATCTCAATAATATTTAAAAAAATAATAGAATATTCCGCAAAATGTCGCAGAATAAAGAATATTTGAAATCTCAAGAAACGTGTACTTCACATAACTTTAAAGAATAATAGTTGGGAATAGTCAGACGCTGATAAACAGTATTTTGAAATGGTCCCAATAATTGATAAATATATAGTAAGTTATTTAGACTGACAAGATACAAAAGTTTCTAAGGCGTCAAAAAGAAAGTACATTCTCCACAGGAGTTTAAGTAGTAAAACTTGGAAATGGTCAGCCATTAAAAATGACGGACATTCAGTTCTGAGTGTACTTGGCTTATAAAATTTTAATGTCATTTTTCAAGAAACAGGAAATTTCAAGTAAGGACTTATAATTTTGAGTTTATATTCTGAAACAGCGGAAAAATTTACATTTAGACGTGACATAAAGAAGCGAACAAAATTACTTCTCTTTGTGAAAAAATATGATTTGTTATCGTCGTCCATAGACCTAATTAATTTTTTTTTTCATTTCTTCTTGTTTCCACAAAACTTTGTACAGAGAAATCCTACAAACTCCGCAAGATTATCTTGCAGCGGAATTTTCTTTAATTACGAGTGTCGAAAAGTTAAATGAAAATACGATTTTGTTATTACTAAAAAAGTAAGTTTTCTCCACTCTAGCATCCATCCGTCTCCGTGGAAACAATCTTATAAAATATTATAAAAATGTTTAAATTTTATAAAATCCCATAAATTATTTATTGTATTTCATGTAGTTTTTGACCGTTTTATAAGATCCTTTCAAGAGGAATATGTTTCCGGTTTTCGTGAAGAAAAGCACGGTTTCATACAAGTGCGTAAGTGAATCTTTGTCTCGGGAGATTTTTCGGGAAAAAAGCATCTCGCGACGCTAAACATCCATTTCCGCGCCTATATAAAAAGGTCCTATTTCCTAACATACACTGAGAGAAAAATTTGTTAATTTTAAGCAAACATTTATTTCAATAGTACTTATTAAATATTTTATTGAATAGAAATTAATTTTTTTGAAAATGCTAAATTTATTTAGAAACGAAAAAATTCATTTAGTTTTAATGAAATCATCATTTGCCCCAAAGAAATATTTAATAAGTAAATTAAAGTAAATCATTTCCTTAAAATTAACAAATTTTTTTCCAGTGTACTTTATGTAAACTACAATTCACGTAAATTGTTTACGTGGACGTCAATTACGATAATCAGTATTTCGTAAATAATGTAAATAGCAACAACTGATAACAGCGCGCTAAAAGGTATACCTTGTACTGAGCATAGTCAAAGCTGTGGCTGAAACCGAGGTCACTCATGGAGTCATGACCGTAATGCAGGCCAAGCCGCTCATTTAGACGACCCTCTAAGCCCGTCAGCACGCGGTACGTGAATATACCAAGGACGGCGGCCGTCACCACCTCCGTCACTATGAGCGCTATCAGCAGACTCATGTACTGCAATGAAAATTATTTTCCGCCTTTTACATTCCTGAAGGATAGAAAATTGTTTTGAAACAAATTTGCATTTTCGAACTGGTTGATTTTTATTGATCTTATTATTTTTAAATTAATCCTTTTTTATACGAGTTAGAAAAAAATTATTACGATAAACTTTTAATATTAAAATAATACATCTATCTCTTTTTTATACTTTAATTGCACCAAGAAGTCCAATAAAATAAACAGTATATTATGACACTGGTGTATGACACGACGATTATTTAAGTGAATATTTTAAGCACGACTTAATCACTTCCGCACTAGTCTTGATGTTTCATATATAGTCATGATATTTTATAGCTCGAGAGCCGAAAATTGGCATTAAAGTTGCCATTTTGGGGTTAGAGTGCTATAAAGTAAGTTTAAATTAAGCGAATCTTGTGACCTGAGATAAGAATTTTCATTTACAGGAAACATGCCTTTGATAAATATTAAATCATAAATATCGATCCGTAGAATACGCGTGATCCGTAAAATAACGCCATTCATTCCCTTCATTTTTTTCAATGTCCACCAATTATACGCCGATGAAATTTGTTTCCAGTATTTGTATTAAAATTCATGCAAAGTTTTTTTACAGTGTAGTTACAAAAGTACAAAAGTAGAATATTAAATTATTAACTCCTATAAAAACGTAGTCCACGTCATTTTAAAAGAAACTCTTCCATTTGAAAACACTCGATTAAATCACAAATATCGATCCGTAGAATAACGCCATTCATTCCCTTTATTTTTCTCAATGTCCACCAATTATACTTCAGGAAAGTGATCCAAGGCTTCCGCTCCTCTGAAAGTATCTCAAAGGCCGTCGAGTCAAGTCGACCCGATTAGTAGTCCCGTTCGATCAGGTCGCCGACGTCTAGTCGGCTCACCAGTCGGTCGTCGATCGATAGCCGGCTCGAGCTCAATGGACCGACCCATTGAAAGGCTGCGCGCCAGTGCCGATGATTAATTACCGACGAAATGACGAACCGCGGAGAGAAAGGCGATCTCCAGAGGGGAAAAACGCGACGCGTCGCTAGGCTCAATCTTGACGCTTTTTCAGCGCGGGAAGCTTTTCTGGCAGCGGCTGTTAGCCTGATGATGAGGGTATTTGTATTCGTTTCGGAAGTGATGAAACCGGATTTATCAAAGTTGACTGTCGGCTGTAAAATGATGCGAGATTGCTTTCGCCAGAGTTTGATGCCTTTGTGGGAGTGGGGAGGTTTTACGATAATACTACTGTCCTCCTGGAATTCTTGAGGAATTCGAATGTGTTTGGTAGTTCTGGTGAAAATATGTGAAATTGAAGTAAGATAAAAAATTTATGAGCTGAATATAAATGTTCTACCTAAATTGTTTAAAGAATTTTTTAATAAATAAAACCTAAGTGTTTTACTAAATTTTCCCTTAATTGTTTTATATACTTTTACCTTATCCATAGTCATTTTTTATGCATTATTTAACGGCAATATACAAATTTAATCATAAGCACAATAATATTGCACTAATAGTAATATGATTTTTATAATCTAAATAAATTTTAATTCTTTATATATCTCTTTAAAATAAGTGTCGTTTACTTTAGCCGAGTGCAAGTAGTAACACCCTGAAATGGTCAGACAATGTTAAAGAATCTTTTAAGGTAAATAATTTCGATAAAAGTTAGAGCACATAAGCATTATGACAGCAAAATAAAAAAATTATCTAAAACACTAAGAAGTATATTAAGTAGTAACGGCCAGGAATAGTCAGCCAATACAAAAATATATTTCAACAATTAGTATACATCTTATCGAAGATTTATGGTCGTAAAATAAAAAGAAACTAAGAATCTATACGTGTTAAGTAGTAACATCCCGTAATCGTCAGACACTCACAAAATATTTCTCAAATAATTAAAAAAAAATGCAGACCAAAGTAAAGCTTTATTGCGTGCAGAAAACAAAGACAAATTAGTATTCTTATAATTAGATGATACGCAGAAATAAATTAAGGTAAAAAAATACATTCTAAAAAACGAAATTAATATTTCGCTCGATTAAACTTTACTTTATCGCGTTTAATCTCGCTATGGATGAAGAAATTATTTCGTCTAGAAAATTACTCACGATGGCGAGTACGCATTGACTTTGATGAAGAGAGGCGCGACAGCCAAAGAAGCCGACGGTGAGCACAGTAAATCCGAGTCCCAGCAGGCCGTAAGCTACAAAGTAGATGCTTTCGTGGGGTGACTCGTATGTAGTGAACAGATTCACTAGGTGACCTTTGGTCGGATCCATCAGCAGCCAGGCGCCGATGACCATCACCGTGCAACCCGCCAGCTGTTTAATCGATAAACAAACGTACACTATTTTAAGATATTATTTTAATTAATTATTTTAATTAACTATTTTTTTATTTATTAGGCATTTGAAACCTAATTAATTATTTTATTTAATTATGATTATTTTAATTAATAAAACAATTAATATTTAAATTTCGTGCAAGTCTGGCGGCTTTTGAAGTAAACTTTCAAATATTTTTATTGAACTGAAATAAATGAAAAATTTAATTTATTTTCCCCAGCAGTATTTGAATTTAATTTTCTACTTTATAATGTGATTCTATTTAATTTAGATCGAAAATTATTGCTTAGTTGGATAAGTGGATAAATATCACTTTGCTAAATCTAAAAAGCTTAAGGGATATGAACCCATGGTTATAAGAATCTGCCTTTTAATTTGCAAAAATTTCGCGTCATTGTAATATTTCTTAAAGAATCTCTCGTCTCGAAATAGTTAATAACGAAGAAAATGGAGATACTTTTAAAGCAGATTTTTAATCACGAATTTACATTTTCTCAATTAAATTTAGCTTACCCATATTAATAGGTTGAAAGTAAACAGTGCCACCTTTAAGTATTTCATTCTTAAAAATCCTTTGTATCACTCATCAACCTGGAACAAAATTAAAAAAATACTTTGCTTGCTTAAACGGTTAATATATAAGAAATTCATACAAATTTCAATCGAAGCTATCATTGAAATAAATATTAAATTATTTAAATTAGAAACAATATCATTTTACCCTGTCTCTCAATTATTTTTAACCGTGTTATAAATAATTCAACGAAAAGTTTATTTCCCAGCAAAAACGAATATAGATAAATCAAACGAGGATTGAAAGAAGGACGAAGAGCAGCTCGTCGTAGTATTCTATGATTAAAGTTTAATTAAACGAATGCCGACCCTTCCGCCCCTCCTCCGCGCTGCTCGCTGGTGATTCACGCTTTATTCTTTTTTTTCTCAGTCCGCAACGAGCTTCGTTTCAACCGACCCTTGTCGCCGTGGTACTCATGCAAATTAAGGCAACTCCTTCGGACGCTAAGGTAGAATTGATTAAAATTTTCATGCTCTTTTGCCGTCGTAAATTGTCGAGGGAAAAGCTATTTTGCGCTTGATCATAAACTTTTTTTTTTTACTAATACTTTAAAATTTCGGCTTGTGACATTTGCTACTGAATCGATGCATAGGTGATTGTTTATTGCAAAGATTTAGCGATAAATGTTGTTCTCAGGTCGTTTTTCTTGTTTTGCAACTTCTACCTGCGCATTTTAGCATAAATATGAAAAAGGCAGAGACTGTTTTTCGTAATATTATATTTCAATTAAATCCGTAATTGCTAAAGTTTAGTAATTAAAACTATAAATTTTCATTTTGTTATAACTTTTCAAATTCCCAATTTGAAGTAAAAGTAAAACAACGGAGTAACTTTTTTTTATAAAATTATGACAATTTTAATTCATAATCATTGCAATTTCGTAGAATCTTTCGAAATGTTTCTAAAATATATCTTTAATATGCTTTCAATTTTCTTTATTTTTACATTGTTACGTGAAATTGTGATGACAGACATGACATGAATATACGCGAAAATAAAAAGAAAGTAAATAAAGTCATTTTTTATACGAGTTACTGGGTCAATTGAGTTTTCGCGCGAAAGAGGAACTTGATTAAAAATCGAAATTGAAAATGACGACGCAGACGATTTGATGGCAGCGGCAAGGATAAAATATTTCATCAAATTTAATTTTAACATAACTTTAATTTTCATTGTTTTTACAAATAAAAGATAAATATATGAGAACCTAATTAAGCGGTTAAAAATCGATCGTTTATTATGAACGTAAACAGAGTTATGTCTATAATGAGCAAATAAGCCAGTTCCGATAATAGCATCAGTTACATGATATTGAATAATAATGCACTAAAATAATAACGAATCGAAATATTGATGTATTCTCGATAATATTAAAATTTATTCCAAATAAACCGCTAATAACGTAAAGATTTAATCATTAGAAAGTCAAGAAAATTTTAATAAGTCGAACCACCAGACTAAACTTACTCGGAAGTGTGCAAATTTCATTTGCAATTCCAAAGAGATATCAAATAGATACAGTAAAAAGGAGAAAGATGTCCATACTCAAGGAGAGAATGCTAACATAAAAAAAGCACAGGAATGTATTTTACAAAAACTTTCATTGCGTAATCAAAAGTATTCATAAGGCAAATAATATTTAAATTAGTTTAATAAATGTATTTTGAAAACAGACAATTTTCTAAGTTTACGTTAAGCGAAACTTGTTATCATTTCAAGATGCATAGTAACAACTGATGAATGCAGATCAAGATATGCAAATCTAATTTTCGAATAATAACCCCAGAGTATTAATTCTATCTTTCATGCGAATAACATTTTGAGCATTAAAAATAGACTGATTCACTTGATGAGATCGTGATTTGAATTTATTGTATACTTGCAAATCAGCTGATACAAATAAATATATATTCTCTATGATTATTGGGTATTTTTGTACATTAATTTTTATTTATAAATTTTTCTTATTTCTTATTGTCATAAATTATTTCGTAAAGTATTTAAAAATATTTTCAAAAACATCTTTACCAAAAAAATAAAGTAGCATGCATTCATTTGCTAAATATTTTTTTTTATATTTATAGGAACTTTATATTATTGGTCCTATTAAAACGAGGCAGCAAGTAATATCCAAGCTGAAAATCTCAAGATTAGAATCTATTGAGGTTCTGATAATTCTAAGAAGCATTGGTACGTCTTAATAACTCAATTCACGACTAAAGAGCTCCCCCTAGAGACAATCAGAACATTTACAGCACAAAATTTCTATGAAATTTAATTAGAATTATATTATTTATATCATATATAAAATACAAATATTAAAATAATAATAACTTCAATTACAATATTTACAGTTGTAAAATTATCAAGAAATAGTTCGAAGCTTCTTTTTTAATCAAAGCTTGAGATAAGAAATATTGTTCAAAGAATAAAAACTGCAATACGTTCTTATTAATTTTACGATGGAAATAATGGAAGTTGAGCGTAGTTCAGAACTAGAAAAAAAGTCCAGGAATTAAATTAAATTCAAACTCTGTTGAAGGAATGCGTACAATAACAGTCAATTCATTTTATTATACAAATTGAAATCTAAAGAAAGAGAATATCAAAATATTGTTCTTTCATAAAGATACTTATTCTTAGACGAAAAATAAATAAAATTTATGAATGCACTGAACTAACCATTGTTAAAAAACGTAGAAACATTAGCATATAAAGAAAACTTTATCTAGTCGAAACTCAAAAAATAGAAGTATTCATTTCAATTAATGTCCCCTGCTTGTTCCAATGTTTTCGCGACATTTGCTTATTCTTTTCCATTTTCTCAGCAAAAGCATCAGCGTGACGGAGGAAAAACCAATTGAAGCTCAAGACAGCAACATCGAGGACCTCGAGTAGATAAATCCCGGCGGCAGTCAGACCGAAGGGCAAAAAAGCTCGGGACGTACGTTAACGCGGGAGCAAAATAACAGGCATCGCATCGAAACTTAATTATCGTGAACGGCGGAACTTTTTTGCCCGTTTTTTTTTAACTTGAGAGCTTCGTCCAACAGTCTCCGAGGGCAAGATTGATTTCGAGCATATTAATCGATGTTCAATTAAAAGTAAATTTGCGCGAGTTTTATTATTCTATAAGATTCAAAATTGGCTTTCAACGTCAACAAAACCATCCCCATTAATTTTTAATTTAAGCGAAATACTTGCAACTACGAAAGCTCTACCATAAACGTTTACCAAGATTACCGAACGTATTTTGATCCTGCCTTTATATCTTATTGCTCAAATTTATTATTTTCGGTCAAAATTTTAAACAAATTATTATCGGTCAAAATTTGTTAAACAAAAATTTTAAAAGGGTAGGTTTTTGTTTAATAAAAATTAATTTAAATAAAACACTTTCAAGCATGTAAGATGCTAAAGCTACGTAATAAACGTATAGACCGAAATTAGGTGAAGTAAAATGACTCTGATCTCATATTCATTTACCTCTCATTTTCCGCGGAAAACAAAGGAGTGTAACACCGTCCGCATTGAAAAGTTCAAATTAAATTGGAAAATTTTCACCAGGATCCTATATTCTCGCGCTATTTTCAAACTGAACGATACACACACTACTCAATTAAGCAAATTTTTCAGCGGGTTGCATTATTATCGAAAGAAAAAAAAAACTAGTTCGTGCTTGCACTTTTCAACTTGATTTTCATCCGCTAGTTTAGCGCGGTACTGCCAATGTGATTTAACGCTCGTTTTATTTTTGTTTTCCTTTTGACACACGGCCGCTGCATTTTCTTTTTTAGCGCGTAATTAGCGAAGCCTTATTTGAGCTTTTTAACTAATTAGAGCATGCACTCGCTTTTTTGCCCGGTTAAGTGTTGTAATTAAGCCACAAACTAATTTTTTCAGAACAAATACTAAGTGGGGAGTAAACGGGCGGCCGCAACAACGCGCTGCAAATAGACGCACCGGATGAGGGGATATTCGTGTTTCGCTAACTCGCTGAGGCGACGTTCGCACGTGAATTGCGGAAAAACTATTTTTTTGCATGTAACGATGAATGGCTTCTCTTGTTTTACAGTTTACTTCTGAATGATTGTACTTTAAGAACAAAAAAATTGACAATTACAAAATTTACTGCTTTTGAATTTTGCTGATTTAGAAGTTTTTTTTTCACAGATAAATTTTAATTATTGTTGTTTGATTTAAAAAATCTTCCGTTCTATATTTACGTTTTTTTCGATCAAAATGATTTTTAAAAGTTAATAGATTTTTTAACGATTGCTTTAGGAGAAAGTGTTAAACAAAATTACGATGAACCAATTAAGTTTTTATTACTCCATATTAAATTTAATTTAACATTGAATAAAATGCTGTTTTCTTTTAATTATAAAACTAATTAAAAGAGAATTTCGTGAAAAGTAAAAAAAATTTAAACACTTTAGTAGAATTACCCTATAAATTTCTACAAAATCACTTAATTCAATAACAATTATTTGAACAGAGTAACTGTATAATAACAAAATAATAGTTTAAAAATTGTATCTTATAATTTCTATTTTTGCCGCTTTAAATTCTGTTGTTAATTTAACTTTTTTTATATACGTGTGAACGAACAAATAATCCAAGATACGAATATCCCCACTCATAAGTTTGCACCAGAAAATAAATATATCTGCATTTGTAATATGACAGAATGTTAGATTAAATATTGTCCTTTTGTGTCACCATCTTCGTGTACTTTTTAAAAAGCTTTGTTCACAAAACAATGCCGTAGAAGTTGCATCAAATGGCAACATTCATTTCAGCGTTTCTGCATCCTTTGCTGAGAAAATAGCCAAGATCGATATTGTAATGCAACGCAACCACTTTGAGCTTTGTCTATGCGCGAAGCTTTTTCCACCATTCAAAAGGACATTCGTTCATTTAATACTCAAACCAGTGCACACAGATTTTCAAAATATTTTTTATACCGCAAATAAAATCAAACATATTCTCAAAAAAAATTCTGTACTCAGAATTATACGAATCGCCTATTTCAAAGCTACTTCACACTGAATTAATTCATAAATCGACTAAACTACATTTCTCCGTCAACTTCAATCGCGCACAAAAGCAGTTCCGAGCATTCGCCAAAATCGAACTTTCCATTCTCGTGCCGCAGTTCAGTAGACACGCATTGAAAAGTAAAAAAAATCGCTGCAGCCACCCGAGAAAAAAGAAAATCTTTACCACAACTTCCACCTTCCCAAAGTATATCTCCACGGCACTTATTCGCACAGGTAGCCGCGGGCCACTGTAATCTGTTGCTTCTTCCACCTCCGCCGCCTCAGCGCCTCCATTGACCCATCCTCCCCAGCACCCAGCCGCTCGAAAATCTCTTCCCCCTAAACTCCCGACAAAAAAAAATACTTCTCAACTCAAGGGTACACGCGCAAACGTCGAGGCGAGTAAAGGAGGCGAATTGAACGGGATGCGCGCACTCATCCCGAGGGCGGCTGATCTGGCGGCCGCACGCTGACGCACTGACTGGAGGCTGGCTCGCGCGTCGCTCCTTAGCTCCGGATCCCGGTCCAGCCGTCCCGAGGCGCGCGTGGAGGGGCGCGCGCCGGCGCCCCGTCGAGCGCACACGCAGACCTCCTCCCCTCCTCTTGCCTCTCCGACACCCCCGCGACGGTTTTTTTCCCTGCCTCCCCGTGCAGTTTTCGTTATTTTTAGAGCGACGTCGATTTGACGCGGGGAGAGGATTGGATTTTCTTTTCTTTTCTTTTTTTTTTATTTTTTATACATCGCTGCTGGGGATGTCCGGGAGCTATTGAGGTACGACCGAGCGCAGCTCTTATTTGATTGCGTAATGTGTAAACTCGTTGTGCGGGTGTATGGGAAAAGCCAGAAGCGCGCTTGAATGCGAGAATGGAATGTTCCTGACGGAGGGGAAAGAAGGGGTCTTTGAGCCATTTGACGGTGGCTGGCACACGTACAGGTGCTTCGGTAGCTTATGCGATAAGATTTATTTTGCACCTAAATAAATGGTTGTGAAGGCTTGCTGTATTTTTGTTCGTTTGTTTAAAAATAAACAAAAAATCAAAAGGCTCGCTTGGTTCAAATTTGTAAGAGGGTTTATAGAATTAAGAGCGAAGAGCTTTGCGAGCTTTTATATCTTTTAGTGAATAATAGAAAAATAAAATACATTGGCACTTTTGTAAATACATTTATTTTATTTAAAAATAAATTTTAAGGTGATTAAAATGTGTAAAATTTTCATGATTATTTAATATGTTTCTTGCGATGCAATGGCGAGAGCTAACCCGGGCAATGTTATGAATAATAATAATTAATTTGTTGAATAAGAATAAAAAAAAACGGCAATTATCGACATTAATTTGGCATAACAATTATCGCTGGTGGACAAAGGGATAAACAACAATTTACTGTAGCAAAATAGTTTTCGTGTTTAATTGTTGCAGTATTATTTTTTAATATTACGAAGTTTAAAATTCGACGAAGTATAAGATCGATTTCACTATTTTCTTTTTGCCACTATTCTTTTTCAACTGGGAACGTTGGATTTATATTCCACAATTTTCTAATACAGAATTCCCCTATATTAAGGTTCTTCTTGTATTATCAGTACAAATTTCGCCTTTTAAAATTCAAATTTAATAAAAATGAATGTGGTATGTACCATGCATCTGGTGTTGCTGCAATTTTCCCACCATATGAAGATCTTCATACATTTTTTTCGCCGGTAAACGTCCCGACAACGAAAGTACAGTGCATCTTTTACAAAAAAAGTTGAAAAAATGTTAAGCTTTTCAAAATTTCATTTTCCTCGGTATCTATCATCGTCTTCTCAAACAATATAGACTATACACTTATTGAGTTCGCCGTAAAGTTCGTTTAATTTTAATTTGATGCAGCGTAAATACAAAACCCCAAACTTGATATTTATTTTCTCGACTCATTTTAATTTATAACTTTTTCTCAAATCTCGGTTCAAAAGTTTCCGACGATATGTGAAAATCGACAATTTGAAATGGAGCGCCGTACAAACGTAAAGGGGAACGCGTTCAATCAGTAAATAAACGCATGTGGAAACTTTATTGTACGTTTGCACAGTGAAATTTCGATTTCTTTACAAACAAATGAAAAATGTTTTCAAGAAAGTATTTCAATTAATATGGCAAGTCATTTTCTCTGAAAAAGTATCGATATACTTTTTAAAGAATATTAATTCTATAATATATAACTTCACCTAAACAATAACATAATCTTTAATAAACTTATTTAATCTTTAATTATCTAAATTTTAATCAGATTAGATACCGTCTAAATCCTATCACTGTCCGATCTGTATTATTAACAATAATACAGATCGGATAATCTGTATTTATTAACAATATCTCACTAAAATAATTTTAGACGTAATTAACTGAACTGTAAAACTATAGTGATGTATTCCAACTATTCCTTTTACTAAACTGAATGAAATATTGCATTAAACTGATGGATGGACTTACCTTTGTAAAATTTATAATCACTTTGAACACTGAAAAAAAATTGTTAATTTTAAGAAAATGATTTACTTCAATAGTAGTTACTAAATATTTCTTTAAATCAAGTAATGATTGCATTAGAATTAAACGAATTTATTCGTTTCGAAATAAATTTAGTAGTTTCAAGAAAATAATTTTTGACTTAATAAAATATTTAATAAGCACTATTGAAATAAATGTTTGCTTAAAATTAACAAATTTTTCTCTCAGTGAAGGAACATGCAAATAACTATTCAATTAGACTCCCTATTGTACATGGCACATTATGTCGATGATAGCACATTGAAACAAGTCATCATGAACTTCACTAAATTACCTTGTAATTAACTTCACTAAATTACCTTGTAATCGATAATGGAATACGTGAGAATAGTATTCGGAAGTTCTAGGAGACCATAGCTGGGCTCGCACCTCGGGCAGTGCTCAAATATGCTAAAGTTCACACATACGATGGAATCAGTGTGTAAATACCTACGTATAAGGAACAGTGAGTGAGGTGCAAAAGTTCAGTTCGCTGTGGAATAGACGAAAAAGAATTTTGCGTTATTCTACAAAGTACAAATCAATAAGTTGAATCCATAGTTAAGAAATAAAAATTTGTAGCTTTTACTTCTATATGTCAATAAAAACTATCGTAGGTTTTAAGCTACGATGTATGATTCAGAGATTTTTACTTTTTTTTAACAAATTATTGTAGCTTAGAACTATACGAAAATTCTGAAAATGAATATAAAAAAAATTGTGAATTTATTGCTTTAACAGTATTTTAGGAAATACTTTCTTTATAAATCTGCTGCTTAAGTATGAATAATATTTTCTTTTAGCAATTAATTTAGGTAAGCTTCTTTTCACTGTGAATTTCTAAGGGTATTGGGAATATAATCATATTATATGATTCCACCTACTCATACCGCTGAAAATAGAATATCAAAATTTTGATCGTGTAGTTTATCATAGAGTCCTAATATCAGGAATTGGAATTATAATACTTTTAGTTTTAAATTTGAAAAATTATTACATTTTACGTAAATAAAAAGAAATTAATTACCTTTTAAATTGACTAATCTTTTAAATTGTTCAAAATTATCTTTCGCTTCGATAATCTAATAAAATTTCATATTGTTCTTCAGAAGGATATTTTTTTATTCTTGCATGGCTATAATTATTTTAAAGTCAAGACATTTCACTTATTAAAATTTAATTCTATTTAAAACATGACATTCTCAGTACTCGTTTCTGCAGCGATGCACGCACCTTTTTGATTGTAAATGTGCACGGTAAGTTTTTTTTTTTTTGTTAAACGTTACATTTCTTCCGTGTTCCTTTTTCAAGCCTTTCTCTTCATTTTCGTTTAGTTACTCTGTTCGCTCGCCATTCTTCGGATGTACTCTTTGTTTCGAGAATCTTTGTTTCTCGATCTTCCTTCATATTCATTTGGATATTAGGTCACTGCATATCGAAAGCAGATCTATTATGAAACACGAGATTGACTTTGAAAATAAATTAAAAAAAAAAAAAGTAACTTTACTTAGTTTTTAATGGAGTCTCTTCGGTGCGCTATGTTCAATGCGATAAATATTGCAAACATTTTAATTAAAAAGTTTGTTAATAAAAAGTCAATAGCAAAATAAAAAAACACACATTTGAGTATACTACACTATACCAGTAAATATATCGCATTAAATCGCGATGTCATTAAAATTTAATTATTATATAAAATTATATAAATATATTAAATCAAAGTGACATCTCATACGTGATAAGAATGTTGCAATGAATTATTAAATTAAATAAAGATAAAATAATTATGCATTATTTACCAATAATCCATGAGATATACATACCACCCAAATCCAAAAGAAATTAAGCTCTTATTGTCTACTGTACATACTGACTGCACGCCTCGATATAGAAAAAAAAAATCATTTGATCCGACCTGTCAGCTTTTTTGAATTGCTCTGTCCGACTTTAACCTGGAACAAATTAAATATTCACTCGTTTCTTTAATCGAATTAAGCGTACCTCGTGTAAATATTCCAACCCCCAATGAGTCAGTGGCACACTGCCATTCCCGAGCTTCGCGAAAGCTCCGCGAAAGCTCCGCGTATATAGTATCTCGCCGAGCCGCTCCAAAAAGCTCTCCACCCCTGGAAACAAAGTGCGTGCCGCCTCGGCGCGTCGAAATTCGTTGTTGTATTTCCGCGGCGAACTGTTGCGCGCGCCGAAGGCCAGGGGGTGGTGGGGGTGCGCGCCGCGCGTCACTCGCGACCTTGCCTCGACGGTCGGCGACGAACCGACGTTGGATCTGTGTCAATGGGGTCTGCTGGTGGCTATATTGAATCGGCGGGATACTCGCCCCCTCCCCCCTCACCGTCGTTTTTTCCTACCCCCACTGCTTCTGCCGGGCTTTCTTTTGCCTCAATCGTCGCACTTCCTTTATCTTTCCATCACTGAACTTTTTGATCATTGGTGATACTGTACACGAAGGTACATCAGTGCGCTCTGTTGGACGTCGATTGCACTCGCGTGGTTTATCTATTTATCAAAAGGAATGGGTTATACCGTTTTTCAGGGTAAATAGGGGATGGACAATTTATGCATTGAGCGCTGGCGTAAGTAGGATAAATCGTTCGGAGTTTTGAGATCGTTCGGGGGTACGTAAAAGGAGGTTCTTGAAGGATTTTTATGATACTAACCATAATGAGTTATAATCTGCATACAGGCACGACCTACTATGTACATTTGAATAAATGATGTTCATCCACGTGCACTTGTTTGACGTTGTATAGTCGTCCGTTTATTTAGTAACTGAACTATTTTTGTAACTGTGCTGTAAAAAAACTTTGCGTGAATTTTAATGCAAATACTGGAAGTAAGTTTCGTCAGTGTACATGAACTTACATATAATTTAATTTAATTTACATTAAAATTAAAGTAAAATGTAAATTCGATAAAGTTCATGTACGCCGATAAAATTTGCTTCCAGCATTTGCATGAAAATTCATACAAAGTTTTTTTACAGTATAATTCTAATTTAGAAACTCTGAATCCTTAGAGAATAAGTTCCTATTTATTATCTTCATCACATATACTTTTTTCGCTACGTACTTTACAATTTTGTTTTTACTTTCCCATTTTATAGAAACGACTAATTTTAAATCAGTGTCTTCTTGACTTTATTTACTCTTTTACTAACTGAACTTTAACATGACTTATCATGCAATTAATAAACTGTATGAATGAATAAAATTTGCAATTAATAAAATTATACATTTTCACCAATCGAAATGAGAAAAATCATTGTTTCAACGAATTTTCTTGATAATACTTCTTCCAAATCCTTCCAATATCCGGTAAATCCATATTTCTCGATAAATCCAGATTAAGCGAGTTCCTAAACTCAGTTCAATACTCGAAGCCAGCGGAGGCAAGACTTTGACAAGCTCCTGTACTTCCACGCGAGTTCGATGGCAAATACGAGGCCGGCCGTAATAAAGCCGAGGAACAGAATTGCGTAGAGTTGCAGAAGGAAGAGATTCTGGACGATCGGCTTGTGCCTGTAGTCGGACGACTTCGCGGTGTACTACTGAGCGATTCTCCAAGTATCAGTGATCCCGGACTCAACCTATCCATTGGAATAACTGATCGAAACGCGGGACGAAAGGGGAGCATCGTGAAAACGCTACAAGGAGGGACGCGGCACTTTCACGTTCGCCGTTCTGTCATGGTTGAGGAATTGCTTCGTCACGTAAGCACCTGCCAATTCAATTTATGGAGTTTTACATGAGTTGGGCTTGAAAAGTTATAAAAATAGGATTTAGTTTGATTATTCCATTTTATTTAGTCTACTGTCATGATAAGTAAAGATTAGGTAAAATAGACGGATTTTACAAAACACAATTTACAACATATTTCTATTATCATTCTACGACACATGCAACGATAAAAATTTTTCATCTTCTTACATTTTTACGGCTTGAGTAATTGTATTGCAACAATTCGCTAGTAAAAACGATAACAGCCAGGAAGTAAGCGCTCGCCAAGAACACACCAAGCTCGAACATGTGAACTTCGGCGTCTTCTTCTATCTGTTGCTTCGAGCAAGAATTCCTTGCATATGCATATCTGGCGTACTCCCAAGCCTGATGAAGACCAGCTTCGAGGATTTGCTGAGTGAGACGGTCGAACCTTTCCACAAAGGGTGAATTACGCTCAAATGGAAAGGAACCAAAATCATACTGAAACGTGGGGTCAGCCAATTTCATCAGACGTCCCTTACTTAGGTGCTGCCTCATCAGCAACTTTGAGTTTGTATACATCGTGATGCATATGGCGCTTCTGTTGGCGACTAGGATCTCCACGCAATCCTTTGCACTCCCAATGGGTCGAGCTCGGGATTTTATTTCCCAATCGAGTGACGATTCGTTGGAGCGTATGAGTCTCTTCAACCCGTAAATCGGCAGACCAGAGTCGACGATGGACTGGACGGAGTTGAAGAGCTTCTCTTCGGTAATGAGTTTGATGTTCGTCAATTTGGCCAACAGTTCCGATGAGCAGGTAATGGACGCTACCACCACGGAGATGAAGAGGATTCGCTCTGCCAAACGACGAGGCTGATTCCTCAATGTCATACCGAGAAATGTAGCGATCACGGTCATAGCATTCCAGTGCCGTTTTGTTAGCTTCAGGCAGAATTTGGTAGCGAACAGGATCAGGAATATTGCTACGAACATAACGAGCTGGTGGAAAATGCTAAGATCTACGTCTACCTTTAACGTAGAGACTACTGGTACTATGATTACTAATTTGCTGTCATCAAGTGCCCTGCCAAATGGATGCTTATTATCGTGCAGCAGTGCACTGACCATCATGATAGGCACTGCATTGATAGTGCCGTTTTCTAACTCCATGAACAAAATTTCTAACATTTCGCTGTAGTTAGATGAATCGTAAATTTTGTAATCAAACTCAAAGTTGAATTTCTCAGCAAATATTTCGAAAAATGGATAATAAAGACCATCGACTTTCAGTGCACTACTATTCTGCGAATTTACGTTCAGAATAAATGGTTCGTTAAATACAGCTAATTTGAAAATGTACTTGTTCATGTTTTCCAACTTATTAGGAAAAACATTAATCGTACTTTCTAAATTACTTGTGTGATAGAAAGATTTTGTGAAAGAATTGTAGTTCGAAACTACCATTCGCCATTGGCTATCAAATTTGATAATTGAAAAATTAAGAAATTTCTTGGACCAAGCTTCTAATAAAATTGCCTTTAGAGCGTAATCAACTAAGACGTTTTTGCTCATCAGCAGAAGCAAACATTTGGGTCTAGTCAATATTGGTGTCAATTCTGCAATAAGAGACAATGTGCTATTCATCCTATTCGTGAAGCCTACAATGCTGTCATTATCAATTACAACATGTAGCGTTGAAATTCCTGAATATCGAAGCAATCGTGTTGTATTTTTTTCCCTAGACAAATCGACTAGAATTGTAGGATTTTCTTGAGATAATGTTCGAATGATGTGATTTAAAAAAATACTATTGTTTATTCGCCAACTTTTATTAAAAAATACCATTATTTGATACGGATAATTGTCATCAGTAAATGTAGATAACAATTGCTTCGGTATAGAATAGGCATTATTTTGGTACACCGATATAACAGTGACTGCAGAAATAAATGTTTTGAAATTCATGTTATTATAAAAGAAGAAAAAATATTAATTCCATTGTTATAATAACTAGCACAGAAGCTAGTAATATTTGTGCGAAAATTTTCTAAACTTTTTAACACACGACAATAAAACCAGAAAGTTTTTGTTTTAATGGAAAATCCATTGTACAGTGCAAGGGTATACTTTTACGTTCATCGTAAAAAATACATTAAGCTTAGACAACTTAAGACTTGTATCGTGTACACAATCTGACTATATAGACCTAAATTTATAAAATGTGTAACATTTAAAATCTTAGAAAGCAGTAAATTTCACACGTAACAAGTAGATTAATTTACAGTGAATGTTGCAATAAAAATACATAAAGTTTTTACTTTAAATTAATGTATAACACACATTCCACAATGTCATTCTTCCATGTAAATGTTTGAATTCTTGATATGATGTTCTGCCGTTCACTTCTAACACTGCACCATGAATCAGCAAACACTTGCACTTTTATGTAGCAAGCAAATTTCTTATAAACATCAATGGAATCTAAAATAGAAGTTTAGAAAATAAATTCGATGTTTTTCTTTAAATAAATAAATTAAATATATACTTTTTTCTAAAATATTAAAATATCAAACGTTGTTTATCATGAATACGGACACATCTGACTGCATTACTTTGTCAGCTCTTCGATGGTGTATATTCGCCATCCTTTGTTTACATTTCGCATGGCTTATAAGACGTTGATTTATTAAGTGTTTTCATATTTATTGCCTTTCGATTCGAAGCGTTTATATTTTCTATGTACGTTCTAGAATATTATATGATAATCATTGATATAATGCGAATGACTATTGATTATTCGTTCTACTAACATAAATTTATTGTTTCCTAGAACAAATTAGAAGTAACCACGAAAACAGTTCAATACTAGGTTGATAAGCTGTTGCGTTTTAACTATTCCACTGTTTATTTATTTTTTGTTTTACATAGTTATTTATTCATGATTTTTCAACACTAGTGATTCTGTTACACTAATGCATTAGTCATCCGTTATTATTTCGCGAATGAGATCGAAAATAGGCTAATTCGAAAAAGAAAACGACAATGGCCACAACATTAATAATAGTAACCAATAAACTCAATTCCAATATCTTGTCATTGTCACGTTCATCTTTTTTAGTGATTTCCGGTTGAACCTCTGAATAGTTAAGGCGTCTATTAACATTAGATGCCATAACTTTATGAATTCCAGATTCAAGAATTTTTATTATTATACCATTGATCTTCTCTAGAAACGGTGATGATTTTTCAAACGGAAACACCGAGAAATCATACAAAAATTCAGGTCCTGCAATTTTCATAAATCGACCCCTATTAGAATATCGTGCTAACAGGATTTGCGCATTTTTTAACGTTGTCATGCAGATGACGTTTTTATTGATGAATAACATTTCGGCGCAATCCGAGGCGCTAGCTATAAACTTAACTCTTGGTCTGATGCCCGCATTGATTCTGCCCATTCCTATCACTTGTTTTAAACCGTAAATTGGCAAGTTAGAGTCCTTTATAGCCTCTATGGTATCGAAGGACTCCTCTTCCCGTACGAACTTAATGTTCGTCAATTGAGCAACTATGTTCGTTGTGAAGCTTAAAGAAGCCATCATTGTTGCGAAGAAAATCAACCTTTCAGGTAGGCTATGTGGTACGCGTAGTGCTGGCAATCCCATCATCAACATCATCAAATTCAAAGGCTCCCAATTTTGTTGATTAAAATTCAGGCAATCTGCTGTCAACAGCAGAACAAAAATGACCGCAGGCAATATCAATATATTAGCGAACACCTTTAGTCTAACTTTGAGTTTGGATATCGGGATGATAGGAACGAGCAGCACTAAACTACTCCAAGTGATTGGAACACTACCCGAGTGGTTCGTACCATAGATCATGGTGCCGGACATCATCACAATCGGTACGGCATTGACTTCGCCAGTGGAAAGGTGTTTGAACAGATTGTCAACTAACTCACTGTAGTTCTTCGAGTCGTAAATCACGAAAATCCTGGTAAAATTCAGTTTCTCGGAGAAGATCGTAAAGTAGTAGTAGTGGAGGCCATTTATGATATGCGACACTCCGTTCATCGCAAATCTGACGTTTAAAAATGCTGAATCGTTGAAAACTGCTAGTTTGAAAGGATATTTGTGCATATTTTTCAATTTATCAGGGAAAATTGTATTTGTATCTTTGATACCGTCTATTATGTACTCGTTTAGGAAAGGATTATAAGTTAACACGGCAGTAATCCTACCGCGAATATCGAATATTGCGATTGTAAAATCCAGAAACTTCAATTCCCAAGCTCTTAATAAAATTGACTTTAGCTGATCCGCAATTGAATAATGTTCGTTAAAAATTAAATATAGACACTTGGGTCTGGGTGTGGTGGAGGAGGATGTTGAAAAAATATACAAAGTATCGTAGGTTCGATTCAGAAATATTCCACTATCATCCGCTCTTTCAATCATTACATAAAGCGTTGACGATTTTGTTTGTTGTAATTCTTTTAGAGTATAGTTGATTCTTTCAAGATCTATTAATGTAACTGGAATACGATCTGTCAATTTTTTAATAATATTCGGATGACTGAGGTTTCCTTGCACTTTTCGATTCAGAAACATGACTATTTGATATGGATAAACACGGTCTGTGAATGTAGATATAAATCGCTCGTTAAATAAATAAGCACTGATATTTAGAAATTTAAAAAAAATGAGTATAAAAAAAACAGCGAAATGCATGTTCTTGCTACTGATTTCTAATGTTGAATACTAGATTTTCTTTTTTACGCAAAAATATAGTCTGTATTATCGATTTTACCTATGAATATAATAACCTTTATAATTGCAATTTGAGCTGATGTTAATCGTTAAAAAATGTAAGACCCTTTTAGCTTTAACTGACTTTGGTGCTTATTAGCAAACCGACATATTATGTATTTTTAAAACTGAAATCCATACATTATTATAAGGAAATATTCTGTAAAACATTGAGGTAAAAGAAATAACTACTTTATAAACTACTTATAAAAAATACTTTAAACAAAATCAATATATTTATAAAACGTAAAAACTATTAGTTTGATTGATCAGCTGGATCCAAAAGTATTTTCCATTACGAAAAAAACAATTGTTAGTATGTTTACTCTATTTTGTAAGTATAAGTTTTACCCTAATCCATATTTTAATTAATGACTTATATACTTTAAAAGTACTAATTCATATTTCTCTTCTTTTATTTTCTCTTGTCATTTAATGTATATCCTAATGTAAATAATTTTTTCGTAAAAAAGAGGAACGTTTTACAAACACTAGATATTATTACAAAAATGTCTCTGGAATTTTCATGTGTAAAGGTAAGTTAGTTTTTAAGAAACTTCTTCGTAATTTTTACGAGAACGTTTCAATATTCATGTGAAAATAAAAGCAATTTTTCTACATAAATGTCCAACGTTTACAAATAGTCCCTCGATAATCTTTTTCTACGTGTGTAGCTTCACTGAAATTATTACGAAAAAAATCTTCCAGTGAACAAAACTTTAATTTACCAGTAGTAACAATAGAAATAATTATTTATAAATGACGACGAGATACAAAAATAGAACACTGATACTACAATATTCCCGTGTGTTTGCAAATCCAATCGCGATACTGGTAGACAATAGTGTAACCGCCGGACTCGTCGGGTTGCACGTGATTGTCGCATACCGACCCGTAAGATACGAGACCGACGAGCTCACTGTCGAAAATGACCGGACCACCGGAGTCACCCGCACATGCATCGGTGCCATTGCCACCTGCGCAAAACGAGTTGATGCGGTAGCCCAAGTTACTGCTGGCAAACATCAAATCATCGCAGGTGTAGTTTTCAGTCACCCTGAGCGTTGCGGTCTTCAGAGCAGGCCGTGTAGGTGTACCCGGACTAACAAAAACGAATATATTTTTTAATGGGATCGTACAGCTAAAAATTTTTTTTATAATATCAATTAAAATTCAATAATTATAACAGATTATGTCATTTACGTTGTAATTGTAAATTGTACGTTGCAAATGTAAAAGTCCGGGTACAATGTACCTGGACTAACAAAAACGACTATATTTTTTAATGGGATCATTAAAAAATTATACTCGCACCAGAAATATTGAATAATTCATCTTCACTAGTTATAGATACCTACAATTGTTTAAAATATAAACATTTTTTAATAAAAACCAACAATCCAATTACAAACTTTCTTATTTAATTTCCGTTTTACATGCATCATATACTCACATAGTATGGATGTGTTTTAATAGACACGAAGCTTACATTTGATATCGCTTCAAAATATTACATTTTAATACATAACTATTACATTCTAAATTGAACTTGATATTAAATTTAGCTGTGCCACTGGAAAATAGACTTGCTAAAAAAAATAAATAATATACGAACTTCATAATTATGTTTAAAATAATAAAATCAAGGTTGTAAACAAATATAAAACCTCCGTCGAATCTTGAATTTATTGAGAGCAACCATTCAACTGTTGGCCTTCCAAACTATTTAATACGTATGACTTAAAGACGATAATACGCGCTTATCATTGTGAGTCTAATTCGGACATGCGCATGTAAATAAAAAAATTATCGCTGACTTTTCAGCGATGTTGAACGAGTTTGCTTCTCTTATACATTCATCTCTTTCATAATATCGTAGCGTTGAAGTTACAACGAACTATAAAGGCATACCTAGTTAATGAAAACAAGTAAAATTTGCAGAATTTGTTATCTAACTTTAGTACTCCGTGTTACATTGAAATTTGTAGCAGTTAATTTATTGTGGCTAAACTTTGCTAAAAAGCCCATTCAGTTTGAAAACCTGATCCAGCCATACTTTAACAAAGTTTATTAATTTGTTGAGTTAGCAGTACACCAGAGTGTATTAATATATAAAAATAAATTTAAAAAACATAAAATATTCCTGTCAAAAATTCGTACTAAAGTTTTCAATAAGAACGTAAGAACCTTAAGAAGAAATTGTATCTGATATTTAAGATTTAATAAGTAATTATAGTAGAAATTTACTCAATAATTAGTTATTGAGTAAATTTCTACTCTTAATATTACGTTTACATAAAATAAATAAAATATTTTGACAAATTACAGTAAACAGAAGAAGTTTGCATTTAATTTATCATTTTATTTTAAATATAAATGATCTGAAATACATTATTACAGTAAAATATCTGAAAAATATCACGACTACTTTTAAATAATACTATTTAGTAAATTACCCCAATCACGCGCTACTAAATTTGATAAAGTAAAAATTTAAAATTTTGCAGACGTTCGATAAAAATGTTCGCATGTGAAGCAACTTTAAAAACATTAATAATATTGTTAAAAAAAATACAAATTATTTTCACACCGTGAGCGTAGAAACAAATTTCAACAAATCTTATGAATGTGAGTAAATATAACGCGTTCACGCTTGAAGAAGTAAAGCAACGAAATCCATGTATAAAAAATTAGTGAATTCCTGTGTGTTTGAATATCCAGTCTAGGTGCAGGTCGATTCGTTGATAAGCGCCGCTTTTTTCCGGTGGCTGGTAATTGCACTCGGGCCTGTAGGACACGAGTCCAGCGAGTTCGTTTTCAATTACGGCTGGACCACCAGCATCAGAGGGACAAGCGTCGAATCCGTTGCCACCAGCACAGAAAACATCCTCGTTGTAAATTCCAGGTGAGGGATCGCAGGTGTACTGCTCCGTCACCAAAATAATTACTTGCTTCAAGACTATAGTTTCTCCGGTCACATTCTACGATCATTTTTTTTAATTAATTTTTTTTTTATCTGAAGTTTACTTACGTTCATCTTGCAATGTTTACGTGTGATATACATTTTGAAGGTGTATTAAAAAAAAAACAGAAATATAAATATACGATAAAAATATTTTCTTAAATCATTTAGAATTGCTAAAAGAAGTACTTTTGCCAAAGGCGGAACGAGAGAATTGCAACTAATTCTACACGGAGAGAAATGTTGTAGTACAAATTACTATGTTCCGTATGAACAGTGCTCTCTAAATTTTAAAATGTGAAATTCACTGTAAAAATGTGAATAGTGACATATGTGAAAAATCGTTCACATATTTAGCATGTGGACGGCTTTTCACTTATTACATGTTACTATTCACAGTTTCACAGTGAATTTCACGTCTTCAGATTTACATTGTGGAATGTACTTGACCTATGACGGTTTTTACTATAAAACATACTAAAAATTCATATGTACATAGCAATTTCTACTATATAAATAGCATAATTTTTAGTACGTTTTATAATAAAAATCGTCATAGGTCGAGTATGTCCCATTGTTCCTACAGAATATAGTCATTTTTACTATAACATTTTTCTCCGTGTAGAATTTAGTTTTATTTTGTTTGTATACTTCTCAGACACGCCATTTATAGGTGATACTCGCAATCATCAAACTTGAATAGAAATAACTGAATTGTAAATCAATTACACTCTTTAAATCTGTAAATAGAAATTAAGGGTTAACCTACACCTTGACTGCTAAGCCCTGATAGTATGACTTTTTCTCCTGTACTTGGTCGTTTCGATCGAAGCTTAATGGGCTGCTGAAATTCACTGAACGTAATTGGCTCTTTTATCTGAAAAGAATAATTATGTATAAATAAATTAACGATATATTAGAAAAATAAAAATATAAATGATTGTTTACCTTGATCAATGCAACATCGTAACTGCATTTATCGCCAACTTCGTAATCACCGTGCACAATGACTTTTTCAATTTCGTGCATCATTCCATTTTTAAATTGTGTACTTAGGCCAGTACGAACATTTGTTGTATCAATAATAGATGTGCTGAATAGTTTTAAGATTTTTTTTTAATAACAGAATAAAGAAGAGGGAAAAATATATGAAATGTTTAAAATTGATGTAATCAATGAATGTAAAATATTAACATACTTAGTACAGTGTCCAGCTGTGATTACCCAGTATTCCGAAATTATTGATCCTCCGCAAAAACTGTCATTGCCGAAAGTCAAAGAAACCTATAAATTTTATTTATTTTAGATAAAAATAAATATCTATTATCACGATTTGCATAAACCATTCAACTGTATTCTCCTGCACCGTATGTGTACAAATTTAAATTTAAATATTTATTATAAATTTCAATGAATTTCTTTAAAAAATTGTATGCAGCCTGCTAATTAGCATACCTACCAATTAGCCTAAATAAATAATAAAATCTACTCACATAGTAAGGCGCTTCTTTAATTGAAATGGATTTTCCACTTGAGACGCATTGTCCTTAAAGAAACGCACATTATTCATATTTTTATTATTATTACACATTTATTTGCACCCAGTTACATCTTCACGTTTCAATAATTACCTACACAAAATAAACCTGACAAAGCGAGAAAAATCGATTTATGCATCGTTTCGGTGACCGGACTGTAGCTTTGTTTCACTTTGCGTCTGGCGAGCCTGAGCCCGATTGTTTGCCGTTTAATTCGCCTGTAGACTTAAAGAAAGACGAGGCCCCTCCGATGGCACAACATTTACTATCATTTACTTATCTCAAAACCTCCGTCTCACTCGTAATCAAAGTAAATACTTAATAAATCATGCAACGGTATTAAATACAAAAAGGCATTCCATACCTTATGTAATACATATTTTGACGAAATGTAGCTATAAATAAACTTGTTTATTTGAATCGGCATTAATTCATCATAGTTTAATTTTATTACATTGTAATCAATGTTTATAATTACAGTTACTCGATATGGTAAATGCATTCTTGATTGCGAATTTCACTGTCAATAATAAAACTAGATACTAGAAAGGTTCAACTACAAAACCTTGAATGATTAATAGGAACATCATTGTTGTTCCAATAACAATTTTATTTTTTTTGTGATTAAACTTCGACAACCATAGTCAAGGTGGTATACAGTTTCTTTGGAACTGTAAAAAACAGTGAGTTAAAAATTCGTATAAATAATTGTAAATAATATTATTACATATCTACAGTAAATTAAATGCAAATTTAATTTAATGCAAAGTGTGGATTTTTTTTTTTGAAAATGACTACTTTAAAACCTACGAAAAAGTATGGTATACTGAAAATTCCAGAAGATTATAAGAAATGTGCTTTCTTGTTTGTATCATTATATTGTGAATTACAGAATTAACACCAAAACTGACAAAATGTAATTAACTAATATTCCAGATCAAATGTGTCTTATCCAATACTTTTTACTATACAAACCTCACATGTAAAAAAATTTAAGTTAGGATAATGTTTACCCAAAGTTCATGTTTGGCGGTCGTTGATATGAACGTGGGCAATGAGACTAAATAATAAACGATTTTACAATACTTTATACAAACTTCAGATGAAGATTTTATTAAATTTAAAAGACATTCACACGACGAACGTTAAAAACGAATGAATGTAAAAAATTATTTTCTATAACTTGAGCGGTAATTTATTTTAAACTTCTATAAAATATATAAGAAGCAAGTTCGGTAAAGTCTTATTGTCCATATTCATATGAACGACCGCCAAACATGAACTTCGGGTAAACTTTATCCTAACTTAATTTTTTTTACGCGGGTTTCTGAATTATTATCATTCGAATAAAGTGTAAACCAGTAAAAATAAATTATGTGGACATCTTCTATCGGATCGAATTAATTTCTGCCAATGCCAGTATGTTTGAATATCCAGTCTAGGTGAAGGTCGACCCTCTGATAGGCGCCGCTTTCCTCTGACGGCCGATAACTGCAAGATGGTCCGTAGGACACGAGTCCGGCGAGTTCGTTGTCGATCACTGCTGGACCACCAGAATCGCCTGGACAAGCGTCGAAACCAGAGCCTCCCGCGCAAAATACATCGATGTCATAAATTCCAGGCGTCGGGCTGCAGCTGTACTGCTCCGTAACCGATATTCTAACTTGCTTCAGAACCATAGTTTCTCCAGCCACATCCTAATAGGATCATTATTTAAGTGCATTGTTAAAAAAAAACTTTAGAGACAATTTTGGCACTATTGTTATCGCCCCCAAAATAATGGTAGTATTTTGCATAATTTTGTCTATTCTGTACTATTGTTATTTAAATAAAGTGACGTCTATACAAACTGAAGTATCTTTTGACAGCTTAGATTCGATTTACGAATAATGTTATACGCGAACTATACAAGCTCATATCCACGGAAGAGTTTGATTATGCTCTACATTGAAAAGGTCTCCAAATAATATATCAAAGTTGCAAAATGTAGACGAATTTTTATAAATTATTCGTTTCTTTACGTCAAATAGTAATTGAAGAATTAAAAAGTATTTAGAGAAAAAATTGATTGAAATTTTTAAAATTTATCTAAATTTTATCATATCCGTGGCGGAGAAATAAAATCATTTTATTATATTTTAAAAATGGATGTTGAATAGTACTTACACCTTGACTGCCAAGTCCCGATAGAATGACTTTCTCTCCAAGTTGCGGTATTGTAGATCGAAGCTTAATTGGTTGTTGAAATTCGTTAAAAATAATTGGTTTCTTCAACTAAAAATAAATTTCTATATAAATTAATTTGCAATATAATATTTTGAAGTAAGCAATAATTGCCATAGTTACCTTGATCAAAGCTATATCGAAACTGGTACCTGCAGTATCTTGATAGTCACCATGTACAATCACTTTTTCAATCTCGTGCGTCGAATTTTTCAAATCTGTACTGACACCCGTACGAATTCTAGTGTCGTCGATAAGTGATATACTGAAAATATTTATTATTATAATACTCTTATAATAAAACGGCATCTAAATAAAAGTCAAGCCAATAATATTGTTGTTATGATTTTTATTAAGATAATTCTTACTCAATGCAATGACCCGCTGTAACTATCCAATATTCATCGATTATCGATCCTCCGCAAAAACTCTGATTACCTTTGCAAGTTAAAGAAACCTAGAAAAATATAGCAAATTACGATTCGCATCAATAATTACAAATTTTAACATTCAATTTATTTAGTATATTAGTAATGTTTTACATTAGTAAATTACTCACGTAGTAAGGCGCTTCTTTGATCGATATAAAATATCCGTGTGAAACAGCTTCAGCCTTCATAAAAAAACAAAAAAATTTTCTTTATTTTGTATTGGACAGGTAATATCTTAATGATTTATTGTACTACATACGCAAATTAAAGTTGAGAGAATAATAACAACGGATTTGTCCATTTCTGCTATGATCGTATCAAGAGTTTCCTTGAGACTGAATATCATCAAACGTATAAACGGCTAGTTTTTTAAGTTACGCTGCCTACTAGATTTTTATCTTATCTTTATGAGAAAAAAATAAAAGATCACGACATTGAGTTATGCACTGAGCTTTTGAGCAATCAAATATATTTATTCGAAAAGATTTAAGTGCTCGTTAAAAGAATAAATTTATTTGTTTATTATAAATCTACACGACAATGCAAAAAAAAAAATATTGCACAATTTTGTGACTTCAAACAAATTGGAATTCAAGTTAATAATGATGTGATATCTGTCGAAGAGTTTTTATTTAAAACCGTTACATTCATAAGTGGATAACACTGCACACTTTACCGTCGATTTAAACAACCTTCTTCTTTAATCGTGCAAAGGCTGCGTAAATTCTACTCGACAAAAGATAGTGCTTTAAATTTAAAGAAGCTTCACGAAGCCTCCAATTTTCTGAACTAAAAAATTGTATCCTTTATGGATAATAGAAAATCGATCAAGCCACATATTTAGCTTTGAAAGAACATGCAGTTTGTAAATTCCTTGAAATTCCTTTATTTTTTTATAAGCTTCTTCATTTTTGCAGGTGCATAGAGCTCAAAACTTTCAAAATCAACATCGAATATCCATAAAAGAAATTTTTTTTTTTCATCTTCAACATTTTTTACATTTTGCATAGACAAACTCTTTTACTTTAAGTTAAATTTACATATATATGCTGCACTTCAACCATCGCAGAAGCAATAATTACTTATATGTTGTGAAATATGCGGTGCAAAATATTTCTCTAATAGCAAAGTTTTATCTTCGTAATTGTGACTTCCATAATGAAAGCGATTGTAGAGATCGAGTATCCACTTATCTGAATGACAAGGAGTTGTCTTTTTAACATATTCTTCTCTCTAATTTTGGGATTTGGTTTTTTACTCATTATTTTCTTATTGCTCACGTGCATGGCACTTTGCATGATACCCGATTCAGTAATTAGCTGAATCAATTTATCAATTTTCTCGGCATAAGGGGAGGCACTTTCGTAGACATACGTACGATGATCTTTCCGAAAGGTAGGCTTAGCGAGTTTCAGCATCCGAACCTGGTTTATTTTGCTTTCGACTATCACCTCACCGACTTCATAAGGCATTGTGCAACCAACATATGCACCTTTTATGATTTTTTGTACGCAGTCCATTGGATTCGTCATCGGTTGCTTGCGGTTCAAAATAATCTTCAACTGGTCTGTGTCGTACTCAAATGGGAATAAATCCGAATAAATGGACAATCTAGAATTAATGATATTTTCGAAAGTATCGAAGTCTTCGTTGCCATAAGACATTTTTATTTCTGCAAATTTGGAGAAGAAAAACGCCGAGTATCCAAACGACACTAATATCAAGCTAATGTACAAAATGCGTTCTGACAACATTTTAGGTTCGAATGAAGCTTGATTGAAAAATTCGCTAACGATTCTTATCGCGCTCCAATCTTTCTTCACGAAATTAAAAACTCGAGCAGACAAATAGAAGATCAGCATAATTACTAATATTAACATACTATAAAAGATTAATTCTGTTGGAATAATAATTTTTGATTCATCCTGAATTGGTACCATGAAACCATAACTGCTGCTGCCAATCGATCGACCAAATATGACACGATGGTCGTAATTTAACACTGTGCTAAGAATAACATAGTGTGCTATCATGTTGTACTTATTCTCTCTAAGGT
The DNA here is from genome assembly GCA_018906775.1 of Sycophila sp. Sp_5. Lineage (NCBI taxonomy): Eukaryota > Metazoa > Arthropoda > Insecta > Hymenoptera > Eurytomidae > Sycophila > Sycophila sp. Sp_5. The sequence continues at coordinate 3,160,204 of JACCID010000021.1, forward strand.
CTATAAACCTTTCGTGAAAAAATTGGTCGCTATCGTTCATGAAGTCCTGGTAAATGTGATAATCGAAGGTAATATTTAGTACACCAGAAAAGATTTCTAGAAAATGTGCGGCACTACCAGTAATGGCCACTTTATCAAAATTCTGTTCTACGTGAATTAGTCCAGGTATTTCATAAGCTGGTACTTTCAAAGTATATCCATAAACATTTTTTACCTTATCTTCAAATAAATCAGGGATCAGTTGCAGTTGACTAATAAAAAGTCTTTTTTTGAAGGGATTGTAAGTAACGTAGCTGGTAGGACGATTGTCTTGCACTCTCAAAACCGTGACGTCTAAAAACTTAAACTTCCAAGAATATAACAAGAACTCTTCGAATGACTCATCGGTAGAATTTTCGTCGAGAGATATTAGGAGACACTTTGGTCGCGGTAATGTGGGAGAGTTTTTGCACAATAAAATCAAGCACCTCATACGATAGTTTAGAGCTATCATCTTGAATTATCAAGTTAATTGATAACTTCGTGAATTGTAGTGCTTTGGAATTCATTAAAACATTACTATTAACTTTGGCCAAATCTACTGTGGTAACCGGAATACTTAACAAATGTGTTTTGTAAAAATTGTCCAGTAGTACGTCCCCATGAAAAAAATTCAAATGTCGTGGTTTACATTTATTTATGAGATTCAAAATATCGAACATATTGATCGTCTTAGATTGGTAGTTAAGAATCATGTGGGGTTCTACGTAAATTATAAATGCAGCAATTATGAAATTTGACAACATTTTGGTAATTTATTATCGAACTCTTTTATAAAACTGGAAAAACAAGAGCTTTAAGCGTAAACAGGCAACTGAAACGTTTTTACAAGTGTATAGGTATAAATAACACGACCAAAAAGTCGATCATTGTAGTACTTAATTGTAAAAAAAGTTCTTGTACTGCAGATAAGAGGAGTCATTTATATTAAACATTCAATGATGCAGAGTGCTCTAAAATACCTTTTGATGCTATCATTTTAAAGCTATCTGTATGTCATATAGCAGTATATCAATCGTTTTAAATTTATGAGATGTGAAATGATTGGTAATTTATTAGACTTTATGGAAATACGACGAATATCAACGTATTTCTAACTTCTGAATCATCGAATAGTGAAAGTGACCTTCCAATATAATTCTACTTGCTTATTTTAATTTACCTTCTTTAAAATCTCGTTTTAGTTGCATTATCAAACTGATGATTGAAAATACACTGCTAATTATTAATCATTAGAATTTATTAGTCATTGGATTAAATAATTATATTTATAATTTTTGAATACGAATATTTGAGTGTTCAAATCTTGCAACAAGCAAGAATCTAAATTTATTAAAAATAAATAGATAAACTGATGAAGCAAAAAGAATTAATCATATATTGCATTGGTTGAAGTATAAAATACGCGTTCACTTATAAAAAACATGCAAGAGGTGTAAAACATATTGATTCTAAAGTTCATGCATTGAAATTCAACAATAAACGTAAACTTTTTAATAATATAATAAATTTATTATTACATGTTTAACAAAGTTTTTTTACAGATAATCTTCACGCTTCGTTGATCTTAACTTAAGTGTCTAATAATTTCAGAGCTGGGGCTATTAATATAAAAAAAATCGCTTATACAACTCCACTGCTAAATAAAATATAGAAATATGTATGACTAAAGGCACTTTCCCTGGTCGACCATTCAAAAAAAAATTACAAGGATGAGGGAATTATTTTATGGGAATAAGTCGCAGAATGAGATTCTTGGAAAGAAAGAGGAGAGGTCATACTTTTCTCGTATTCTCTCGCAGTAGTTGCTTAAGTACGTAAAAAAGAGGTGAATTGTACATTCGTTGAATTAATATCTTATCAGTAAATTCAGTATTCGATATAGTTTCAATCTAGACGAACATTTTAGTCGCGACTATTTGCTTACAAAATTAAATCTCTTTATTACAGAGTCGTCGGGTTTAAATATTGTTAATTTCCCCTCAAGAATCAAGCGATCAACCAAGTAACACTTTAGGTAATACAATTTTTTTTATCCTTTTATAAAAGTTACAACTAATTAATAAATTTTTACACGGGGTAACTCAAGATCGCTCGATCCTCAAGCTCGTTTCTTTATACATTCCTTCGCAGATCCTTGCAATGACGAACGCACCTACAAAAAAAAAACAAGTTTTACCTTTGATTTCACACTTTCAGGTAAAAAAGGAAAAAAAAAGAAACGTAGTTAAAAACTTAAACGCTACGATTAGAAAAGAAAAAAATTTACAAGTCGTCGAATCGTGGATCGACTTTATTCTCTATCACCATCGAAGTAACGATTTATTATCATCTACATGCGCAAAAAAGTTAATTTTTTTTATCAACATAAATCGGCAGTTACTTTTAATGACAATCGCAGAGAATATCCGCTCGAACTTATCATAAATTAAGTCATCGACTGATTCTCTCTTACAGTGACTTTCGCTACATTCGCTTCTATTCCGTATACAAACATACATCATCAGGCACTGCATTTTATTCCATGCTCCTTCGTCATGAAAAAAAAAATTACATTACAATTAAACTCTGTTTTCTTTATTTGTTAATTTTTTTTTGTCGAACTAATCTGAACGGATCGTTTGAAACGTCAAACTCGGCATCGATGTAAAGTGATTAGGTATCGTCGTTAACGTAAACTTATCAATAAATTAATTAAAGATTTACTGATCCCAAGTTTAAGTACATAATGCGATCGGCAGTGTTTTAACGTCGACCCTAAAGTTGCAGTGAGCTCAGCAATGCATTGATATTTATCGTATAAAATATAATAACAAATCTTACTTACAAAAGCTACTTTCTATAAACACTTTTGATATGAAAAATTTTGGGTTTACTGTTCACACATCGAAGCAGCTTTAAACTTTCTTTTAAGCTGTTCATTTTCTTAATCTCTATTGAAAATATCCGTGTGATTTGCATGTTATTCATTAAAACCTTTTTATTCTCCACAAATAAAAGATTAGTCCAAAGTCTTGCACAAGATAAAAAATGTTTTATTTCAAACTAGGAAGTTTTGAATAAGTGAAATTCCGTTTGTTTCTCGTCAAATATCTTTTATAAAACTTTTATCGACGATTAGCTGAGTATTCGTTTACTTCGGTCGACATTTCACTCATTCAACTGCAGAAAGAAAGATCCATTGTGTAAGAACTGCAATAAGTCAACAATACTTAACAAACTAGTCTGAAGCCACCCGGATATTTTCAGCGAAATTTACAATTACAATAGTCAACCGCTGACGTGAAATAATCTCCACTCGCAATGGATTCACCGCACCGCGCGATCCTCAGCATACCACCTGCACATAGTCATTACAAAAAAAATCCCATTGAAAGCCAATGGCTAGTCAATGCGCTTCTCATCGATCAACAATAAATATCAACGAAACTCTACAACCTTCCGGAGATAGTCGATTCACTAGAACGTACAGCAAGTCCCGAACAATCTCAACTGTCTTCATTAATTAAACATTCCACTGTCACTCGCGTATGAACAAACCACGCCCATCTGGTCTCCAATCACATTGGGGATTTGATAAAGGTCGCGAGCAGACCCGCAAAGCGCCGATTCGCAGAATCCGTCGTGTGGCAAGCGGTCCGGTTGGGGAAGCGAAAAAGTCGTCGGGAGGACGCAGAATCCTTGTAGAGGTGCACTAGAGCTCGGTGGTGGTCTCGACGGGACTCTGCTCGCCGAGGTACGTGAAGCCCAGGTGCGAGTAGTCCTTCCTCTCGCGGAACAGTACGTTGTCGTTGGAGGAGCTGGCGTTCAGCAGGTCATGGTTGTACAGGGGATTCAGCACGGGGGTGTCGCGGTTGTTGAGGGTGTTGCTGTTGCCCGGACCCGTGGGTTGGCCACCCTTCGGTCGACCCAGCGTCGTCGAGCGGCGCAGCGAGTGTGAGTCCAGGGCGCCGTGGTTGCCGACGATGCTCGACGCCCGGGCCGTAGTCGCAGCCTCCGAGGATACCGGACTCTGCTGACCTGTGGATTAAAAGAGAACGCTTGGTTTAGTGATTTGTGAATTTAGTTTCTATTTTTGGCTGATTGATAATAAGATTTTTTTATTAAAGTATATTATATGAAAGTCAGTTAAAAATTCAAATTTCGCGCCATAATGTAGCAGACGAAAAAACAATTAATTCGCTTATAACAAAGAGCATATATGAAATATTGAAAAAACCAAGAGATGTTTGCCCTCTGTTAGGTAACGATTTATCACTTTATAAAATTCCAAGTATGTATACAGCGATATCTCGACGAGAAGCGCTTGAATAATGTAAAAACAAAAAACATTTTTTCTTTTCTTTTTGAGATATTGGTGTACACCGAGAGAAAAACTTGTTAATTTTAAGCAAACATTTATTTCAATAGTACTTATTAAATGTGTTATTGAGCCAAAAAATTATTTTTTTGAAACTACTAAATTTATTTAGAAACAAATAAATACATTCAGTTTTAATGAAATCATTACTTGATTCAAAGAAACATTTAATAAGTATTATTGAAGCAAACTATTTCTTTAAAATTAACAATTTTCTTCAGTGTACGAATTTGGAATCCTCTTAAGAACTGACCAATGGCTATCACCGCTCAATAAATAAGTGAATTAATTAATAATAGCGATATTTTTCATATAATTTAGGATATACGTGTGTAGCTTATTTGATGTACATGTGAAAGAGTCGGTAATAATAAAAGAATATTGCTTATATTTACATTTAAAATCCGAGTATCTCGTGCTTTATATACTGATAGACACGAACAGTGACGTCTCGCACATAGAGATTTAAAATGGCATTATTTCAATCCAAGTGTGGACAAATTCTCAAAGCAACTTAATTTTACATTCATTTTACAATTATCTTTTAACACTCCGAGTATTAAAAAAAAACAGTTTTTGAATTCTCAAGTCATATACAAATTGATACGCAATTGTTTATTATATACTATATTATTATATTTTATTTAAGAATATACAGCACTCAAAATTATGTCGCATAACCAAACCCCTGGTTGTGCAATTCATTATTTTTCACTAGTAAATAAAATATCTATAATCATGTGCAATAAAAAAAGTGTTAAAACTCGTTAAACATCAACAAGTTCTAATTTTCCGCGCCTCTTATTCTTTCAAATCTATTTTTTAAATATTTAACGCCTGCATAGAAAACCACACGAAAGATAAAAACAGCAAAAGCATTTTCGAGTAATGACAATTTTTACATAACGAGCGTAAAAAAAGCTGAAGGCTTCTGCCTAAGCTTTATCTGATATCTTTGTTTTTGTTTGTCTGCAACATTTCTCGTTTTTTTTTTGTTTGTATCATCAGTGAAGAATTTTAAACTTTCATAAAAAAAATCAAATAAATAATTCAATAAATAATTCAATAAATAAACAAATAAATGAATAAATAAATAAATGAAGTATAAAATACGTACCGGTGCTCTCGCCGTTTTCCTTGGTAATGTAGCTGACGTTGTCAAGGCTGAAAGCGTGATTCTTGTTACTGAAATCGAGCTGCAGATCATTGTAGCTGTCATTGTCGTCGACGGGCACGCTCATCTGCAGCACCTGCGTCTCGTACTCCTTTAGATTCGGCTCGACGTAGACCGGGTCGTAACGTGGAACCACGTACATTCGCTGCATCCGCTCTTTGTACGCCTTGTACCTGCAAACGCACGTCGTATTTTAAATTAAATTCTCTTGGTCTGCTATTTGATTAAATTTTCAGCTTTATTGTTGTCGCAGCGTTCTGCGGCTTATACTGCGCGTGTACTGTGTGATTTTCACGTTGCCTGTACTGAGAGAGAAAAGAAGTAGTATGTAGAAATAAATTTTCGTAATACAGTTTTTACAGTTTGCCCTTGACATTCGAGAGTAGATAACTATTACACTTAACACTCGATAAAATGTATGACTGATCTTGTGTACTCTTTATTAATAACGGAGTAGACAAAGATCAGTCGTACATTAAATTATAACTCCTTTATTAATACTATTTTATTACTAAAACGTGTTTGAGACTTTTTTAGATGCTACGTAAAAAATATTACAATTATTCTAAAATACAATTCAGGATTTTGTTTTTTTTTTTCAATTATTCGAATAATTATTATAAGAGATATGCGTTTAAGAATTTTGAAGTGTACAATAAATTATTCAAATCGAGTAATTGAAGTTTAGGGAACAAATAATAAGGAATAAATAATTTGAAAATTCTGGTAACGATTATTTTCAGTAATTTTTTTTCCAATTAAATTTCAATAATTGTAGGATTTTACAGTTCTTTCAAAACTAATTGTTATGCATTCCTTATAAACAATACACAACTGATGTATGTACACTAGGGGTGTGGAATGGAATTTTTAATTATACTTCAAAAGAACCGTTTCCAGAAAATATTGAATAAAAGTAATAAAAATAATAACAAATTCCTGTAATAAAAATCCTAAATTCCATGCCCGCTAGGGAAATTGCATCCGTGTATACGTAAGCTAGAATATTGCAAAAAAAACCAAACAATATAGACTATCCATAAACAATTAAATTTCTACATTTTTTTGTATACTCACTGAAATGCTTTTAAAAAAATTCTCTCGATCTCTGCGATTTCCAATCATCGAGAAATAAAAGAAAAACGATCAAGTAACGGTGCCTCGATACTCGCTGCGAAAACAAAATCAAGGTCGAGCCTCGTGGCTTTCGCGAAAATCCTCCGCTTTCTACGTGCGAAAATTCACTTTTTACCGATGGAAACGCGCTGCTCGCGTAACGAGGCGTGCGCTTGGGTTACGTGAGGGAGATCCCCCCATTCTTTCAACGCAGCTTTGTATATTCCGCGAGTGAAATTCGCCTCCGCACTCGATATCACTGTGGCGCTGGCGGCCAATTTTTTTTGTTTTTTTTTTCTTTTCACCGGCGTGATTTTAGTATACCGATGTAACGAACAAAGCTCCGGCGAGATTTTACTTAAATAAATTTCATCTATTAAAAACCTGCGGACGCGTTTCGTCTCAAGTCAGCCTACACGGAAAGAAAAGTTCTAGTAAAAATTGCTATACTGTTTTAGTAACGTAAGGACAGACTTGACAAATAAAAATTTTACTAGAAAGTATAATAAAATTTGTTAGACTTACAGCAAATTTTACTACAAGCGTAGCAAATTTTACTATACTTTAATTTTAGTAAAATTTTTTTATTTGTTGAGTCTGTCCCTGCGTTAGAAAACAGTATAATAATTTTTACAAGAACTTTTTTCTCCGAGTACTGCACTCGAATTTATCAATGTTTTTTAAAATAAAATACTCTGTGTATACTTAATTATCCTCGACTGAAAGCTTCGCTCGAACTCGGATCCTTTCTCAAATTCTTCCTCGGATATGAGCGGATGCAGATTGACGCGTCTATTTTATCGAATTTTTCTCAACATATGCGGTATTTTCCTCAAACGCATCTTCGCAAAATCATTTTCTTGAGAAATCAAAATTTTTTTCAAGACCCTTTTTTGCGGTCGGAAACAAGAATTACATGAGTCCGAGGGTATTTTTTATGAAGGTCGGTAATAAATCATTAGTTTTTCCTTTGAGGTCCAAGTTTGTAACGAAATATTTCTTATGAATTCATTTATTTATATTTTTATTAATTATTTGTATGAATAATTGTTGAGTTTGTCTATTTATTTTGAGATTCCTTTTCTAATCATTTTTCTCGAAGAAATTCCGATTCTGTCAGTAACAATTAACCGGCTTTTGGGGAGGTTTGATTAAAAATTACATTTCACTTGGTTGATTAGTTAAAAGTTTATTTATTTGAGCGGTTTATGTTGCATAGGAAACGCATTTAGAGTTTGAAGATGTAATTATTGAAGTTGATACTGGCCGTACCAGTGCGAGAAATATACTAGGCGGAATCTGTGATCGTGCGAATTGTAGGCTTCGTTGACAAATACCAAATGTTTTAATTTTTTTTTTATTTTAAATTTGCTGTTTAAGAGAGAAGAGAGCGTTGAAAAAAACTGTCGCGGACATTTGTTCGCGTGATACGAGAAAATTGCATGAAATTACTGTTATCGCGAGTAATTAAAAAAAAAACATACATTTTCTGTGTCAAGTACGTTGTTTTCGCTGCTATACTCTTCTTTTTAACTTTCAAATACCGCGATGTGTTAAATAAAAATATCATAATATTTTCAATTTAAAGTTATTCTTTAATATGCAAATAAATCGGTTCATAATTTAAGCCTGTTAATACGCAAATAAATCAGTTTATAATTTAAGCCTGTGCCATAATACAATTTCTAAGTAAACAAACAATTGCGGTTAAAACTGTTAAAGCAACGATAAATCTCCTATTAAATAGAACTAATAATTCAATGTAAATACTGTATACCGCGAATCAATGACTACATCGTAGTGCTTCAGTGATTGCTCTTTATTGATTACATTTCAGAGACGCTAAAAATTCTTAACAATCGAAATACTAGTAGTTACAGCGAAAGAAATCGAAGTAGAATGATAAACGGTCTTGTTATTATGTCTCACTCGATTTACTCCGACAACGACGATAAGACCTTTTTCGCAAAAACTTTCCCAATCCATTAATCGCGGGATAAGCCGTAATCGCGAAAATCGCGGGGGAACGTCTCGCCGGTCAAAAGAATTGCATTTGCCGGGCGTGCGAATTTTCCACTCGGCAGAAAACGCATTAGAAAAGGCTTAGTTGTAGCAAGAATAACGAGACGGAAAAACAACCGCGTCACTTTCTAATGGGCAGAGTTTAGTTGCTTTTCATAATTAGACAAACTACAGCGCTGGAAAGTGAACGATGCTTGACGTGTCCAATTCTGCTTATTAATCACGTACGAGATCAAATTTAACATCACTAATGTTTGGATTTCACTTTTGTCACAAATCCGATTTCACATTCCACTGTAATAAGTTACAAGCGCGTACTGTATTACTTGTTTTTATTTTCTCCGGAATTAATTCAATTGCGACATTTTGTTGAAATTAAATTATTCGTTCTCACGCTGCAGATCTTGTATTGTTTAGTTAATTGACATAAGTGATATAATCATCTTTCGCTTAATCTGCTTTGCCGCGATTATTCAGTTACTTGCACTTGCTAAAGCGCACTAATCGAATTAACATATACGCGTTCGACCCAATTGATCAATTGACCGAATGCAAATTATTACATGATATTTATGGGAAATTCTGTAAACGTTGTAACAAACATTTTTCATTAATCAATGCTTAATTTTACAAGCAATAGTTTAAAAAATTGTTTATCTCACGTTTTTTCTGTAAAAGAAACATAAAAACAAATTTTGCTGACATATCTTAACGTGATATATAGTTTAGACGAAGCAATGGCAGTCAATAATTCAAACTGTGCATTAAATAATTATTTCGCGGATTAGACACTCAATCAACCAATTTAGTGGAACGATCGATACCTACATTAAAGAGACGTTTGCTTTGTACTCTGCTAATTTCAGTGACTAAAAGCTCTTACCGCTCTTTTAAGTACACATATCGTGACAATCAATTTTCATTGCAAAATTACCCGCATCTACCGTCTTTAGAACTTTCGTGCTGCTTTTTTTTTTAACTATAAATCGAATAAAGTGAGTCTCTTATGAATAAGTGAAATTCATTTCCAATAAATGAATATACAATTCGTCTAAGTGATAAGTCTTTCACTTATTCAACATGCAGAAGATTTATAACGTAGAATAATTGTATATTCACTCATGCAATAAGAATTTTACTTATTCAAATATTGAGAGTATACACGCGAAAAAAAGATCTTTTTATTTATAAAAATGGTGAAATAGTAGCTTTTTCAATTCAGTGCGTAAAATTCCCTTTTACGCACAGAGTTACATAAGTAAATTTACATAGAGTAAATAATTCCGAATAAATGTACAGTAAGTATCAGGAACACGGAAAGAAATTTTGAAACGTCAGGTTCTCATAATTTGTATAATATTCACATTACCATTGCTTCGAACGAATTTAATACAAACAATGATCTACAGCACAAGTTGATAATAAAATAATTCAAACGTGCGTTGAACGAATGCAGGTCTGTAATGGGTACATTAGAGCTTCGACGATGGTAGTGCCACACTCCTATGCTTCATGGCACCATCGTCGAAGCGCTGAGCACTTTCTTTGGTACTTGAAGCCATATCGACAAATTTACCAAGTGTAGTGATGCGAAATTTTGACTCCAGCGATACAAATTAAAAAATATCATAATTATACAATTCGTCATGATTTTTACTATAAAAGATTCTAAAAATTCCTATGTACATAGCAAAAATTGCTATTTATATAGTAGTAATTGCTATGTACACAGGAATTTTTAGTGTGTTTTATAGTAAAAATCCTCAAAATTCCTATGTACATAGTAAAAAAATTGCTATTTATATAGTAGAAATTGCTATGTACACAGGAATTTTTAGTGTAGTTTATAGTAAAATCGTCACAGTCGAGATATATTCCACTGTTCAACATAGTAATTTTTACTATAACATTTATCTCCCTGTAGGCTACAGAATCACATCATAGTACTCTGTCACTCCCTTTATGGTATTTTGAGAGTTCAATAATATATTCTTTCAGTGAAGTAATTACTTACGTGAATTAATTATTACATTAAAAAAAAAAAGAGGCAGAGACACGGAAACAAAAAAAAAAGGATATGACTTGTATAGACTCACCTGGACCAGGATACGCAAATGTAGATGATGCCGGCGATGCCGAGGACGAGGATGACGAAGGCGATGATGATGAGGGCGTAGGGGAACACCTCGCCGCTGAAGGCGACGGCGGTGTGCGTTCGCGCCGGCTCCGGCTCCATGACTGGCGCGTGAATGTCGACGGCCGTCGCCCGCAGCAGCGTCGACAGGTCGTACGTGATGTTCGCCACCGCCTGCCTCTCCAGTATCAGTCTGTCGGCAAGAAACAAAACCGAGCGCCTCGCTTTACTTACAGTGTTTTTGTTATTTTAATTATTAATACATTTTATTTATTTATTTTTTTAATTTTTTTTCAACTTTTTTTAGTTTCTTAACTGTTTATTTCTTAGTTTTTTTAAACTGTTTATTTCTTCCTTTTTTTCAACTGTGTATTTCTTAGTTTTTATTTTCAACTGTTTTTGATTAGTTTTTTTTCTAACACCACGCGATTTTCAGTTTGATTTTTTCACAACACGTAATGGGTACATACGCGGAGTTTCTTTTTTTCCTATTTTCTAAACCGAGGATAAATTCTTCATTGCTTGAGATTTGGAGCCTTTCGGATGGCTTATCTTGGCACTGGGTTAGCAATCGGCACGCGGTGCGTGCCTTTGCCGATGACTTCGCGGAAGAAAGTCCTTTCACTTAATTCTTTATATATGGGTTTTTACGGCGGAATTTATAACTTTTCATAAACTTTATTCCTGCACTTTCTAATCGATGTGATTTTATGAACTCGCCAATTTTTAGCGTGGGGTATACTGTCTTTATTTGGACGAGGAACGGCTCGACTCGTGTTTATTTAAAATTTGCAAAATATAGAATGTGATTAAATGAAGTATTGGCTGGGAACGTGTACATTTGGTATAAATAATGTGATGCTTATCGAATTTCACGGTATGCGTGCGAGGCTCTTGAAATTATCAGGTTTGTTGATCTTTTATGTAATGTAAATATTTGGTGTACTTCAGAATGCATACATAATTTCTCACTAGAAGTAATTTATTTGTGATATAATAAAAATATATTAATATTTATCTAAATTAATAGAGTTAGTTTACAATAAAACATTTATCACAAATTTTAATTTCTTATTAGATTAGATTGTAATTTTCTTCGTTTAAACAATTAGAAAATAAAAGGTAGGAGGTTGTACTGTTTAGACTTATAGATAGATTTTTCGGTAATAATTTTTACGAAATATTATTTTTTTATTTGAATTCCCGGCATATTTTGGCAATTACGCTTTGAAGAAAAATTAGATCTAGTTTAAAGTTAACGAACCTTAAGGTGAGCCTAGCCGAGACATTTTTCAGGGAAATTAAGGTAATGAGGCTCATTTGGAGGCTCTCGTAAAATATCTTTTTATATAAGTTTCTTGCAAACTTCTTTTTTCAACGACAATTTTAATGCTCCTACAACATTAAAGTAGAGAAAGCGTTTTTTTTTTTTCAGTTTTTCTGTATTTTTAAGTAAAAGTGTTATTTTTACATCCTTCGTGTACCCGTTAAAATAAGTAAATATTTATTTGTAATCAAAATGTTCACGAGGATAACGTAAACTTTATTTTATTGTTAAAAGAAATTATTACGAGCACTATAAATTATGCTACGACTAAAACCTTATATAAAATGAATAAATAAATAAAAATGTTGTGTTAATTTCCAAATTGATCCAGATCGCCCTTATTATTGATTTTAAGTATTGGGGAATGATTAAACTGAATCTTTTCTCGTGTCATTGATTTAAAATAATTTGTCGAGCGAGCAAACGTCGAGCGTTCACTTTTAAAACGGTAACAGCCGTAAAAGTGCCCCGATTTTTATGCAACCTAACAATGCACGAGTCCAATTTTTCATACTACGGGCACAAGAAGTGAAAGGAAACCATATTTACAATCGCAGTCAGATGCGGAATATTTTCCGTTTCGTTGGCTTCGCTCGATCCTCGACCTCGCTCCTACATACGCTTTAAAAAAATCCGAATGAAAAAAATCATGTAAACACAATTAAAAAATAAAACAAAACCCATACAAATTTTGTTACTTCAAATTTACTTTTGAATCGTAACGAAGTAAACAGTATAGATAATCAAGCAGCGTACATCTGCCCTCACGAAGAAACCGTACCTCGCCAGAACATTTGTCGTTATCTACAAAAGTTGCACCGCCGGGCGCCCGCAAGCTCCAGAAGACTCCCACTCCTCGAATCAATTTTTAAAATTTCACCATTAAGCCCCAAACTCCAGAGACTCCACACTCGCTACTCACAAACTTTTCCTCGATTCTCCGACTCAAAAAAAAAAAAGAAAAAACGTGCACGAGACACTCGTATAAATATTGCACTTTAAAAAAGCAGCGCGCACCAAAACAAAGCACACCACCGCAAGCTCCAGCCTCGAACTTCCTCCTCTCTCGCGAACATCCACGCGCCGACGACCCCAAAGGAAAGAAAAAAAAAGAATAAAAAAAAAAATCGGAGGAAATGAAAACACGAAGCCGCGGTGCGTGAGTACACACTTGACTCGAGCGCACCGGTTGTACGTCGACTGCGGCAAAAGCGACGTGGAAATTTCGGTGGGGCGCGTGCACACGCGAGCGATTATCGGCCTCGGCTTATCCCGAGTTTCTAGGCCGATTTCTAATGCGCGCCGCCGCCGCCGAGCCGATAAACTCCTTAACGAGCGGCGCGCGTTCGCTTTCTATATGCAACGACGACGGGGGGGACTGCGCGTGCACGAGCGGCGGGGACTTTGCTTTCGAAAAAATTTTTCGATGCCGAGAGCGCAAGGTGCACTGCGTGCATTCCAAAGCGCGCGATTTGCGCCTCCGGCTGCCGGGACGGATTTTCGTGCGGCGCTCGCTCGAGGGGGACATATGTATATATATATATACAGCGGTGTATATCGTAGGTACGATATTTTTCGGAGCGTTGCGTTTGGAGAGCCTGGGAGAATTGTTTATTGGATGAAATGTGCGTGAGATTTTAGACATTTTTTATGAGAATTTTTACTAGGATTATATGTAGTGTGATTTTTATACGAGGGGTATGATTTTATTTAGTTTATTTTCTTTTTCGTTTTTACTATTTATTTCTTGTTGAAACGTATTTAATGTAAGTTTAATTAAGGATTTTGTTAATTTTCATTTTTCTTAGAGTTTTGCGGATTTATTATAATTAATTCTATAATATTGTGGATATTGTAATAATTCATTGTCATGTGAATTTATGTGCATTGTTTATTGGAAGGTAATTAGTTTATTTTTGCTTACTTTTTTTTATAGTTTTTGATTGATGTTTACGTGGTTAATTCAATTTATGGAGATTCATTATTAAACAAGCTGCATTTTCATTATTATGCATATTTTTCGTAGAAGCAAAATTGTAAATTTAAGTTATTTTATTATAGAACGTTAATATTAATAATTATTTATTTGAAAATGTGCATTTTAGAATTATTTATCGTTTAATCGTATGCAATACGTTTTAAATAACAATGCAAATACAAATTTTATTTTATACCTCTTATAGCTTATTCGTTTTTAAAATATTTCAGTAAACTACAGCAGTAGAAAAATTGATTATAAAATAAATCAAATTCTATGTTGATAGTTTTTAAAGATGTTATCAACAATACTAACATAAATAAAACATATAACCATCTACTGCACATTCAACGATGATTAAAAAAAGAATAACAACGATGAAAAGGCAGTGTCCTTTCAGTATATAAAAAATAATTTAATTTAATAAACAAACAAATGTTGCAATTCTTCTTTAATATTTTCAGATGTTAAGTTCATCTGTCGGGGTAACTACACTGAAATGAAATTTGTTCATTTTAAGAAAACGATTTACTAGAATAGTACTTATTAAATGCATCTTTGAATCAAGTAATGATTTCATTAAAACTAAATGAATTTAGTAGTTTCTAGAAAATAATTTTTTGACTCGATAAAATAACACATCGTTCAATAAGTCCCAAGACTAACCCAGAGATTCAAATGATTCATATTTCAAAATGATTTTTGAAAAAAAAAGTAGTTTTCGTTGTTAGTCTCGGGACTTGAACGATGTGTTATTTAATAAGTATACTATTGAAACAAATGATTGCTTAAAATTCATAAATTTTTCTCTCAGTGTATAAGTTCAATTTCGGAAAAGGCAGATTAAGAATAAATGAGCAGAACCCACCTGTGCAGCGTAGTACTATTTCTCGGCAGGATCTTTTCACTCTCGGGGTCGATGGCGTAGAACCAGACGTCAGAGTCGTGAGATCGTACTTCGATGGTGTTGTTGACGGAAATGAGCCTGCGCGACTCTATCTCCTTAATCTCGACGAGGAGACCCGTTCTATCCTCGATCGCCCGGGCGATCTTCGCCCTGTCCTTCTGCAGCGACTCTGGCGAAGCGTTCTCCACGGTGAGCACGAGGAAATTGTCCGGACCGACCAGATTCACTATCACCGGTGCTTCGACCAGATTAGAGTTGTTCGTCGAGTTCGGGTTGTCCTTCGCTTGTACCGTGAATCTGTAAATAGTTTTTCGTTTAAGTTTTAGTTTAATACACTGAGAGAAAAAACTTAATAAAAATTACTATCGTGGCTAAGAAAGGAGTGACAGTCTTAACAGGCGAGAATTTTGTGTATGAAAAATAGTAATTTTGAGTACGAAAATTCTAAAAATTACTATTCTAATAATAAAAATTGCTATTTTGAGTATCACGGATTGCTACTTTCATACTAAAATGTCTCGCTCATCAAGACTGTCACTCATTTCCTAATCACAATAGTAATTTTTATTAAGTTTTTTCTCTCTGTGTAGTAGGTGAATTTTAGAAAATTCCATTTCTGTATATTCCTTCTTTTTTTCTTAAAAACACGTACTTTCTGTTCGAAATACGATAAACTGTAGAGTACATTCTCTTCGATTTCTTTTTTTATTTTCAGTTTACAAATACACTGAGAGAAATTTTTTGAAAAAATTACTATCCAGTCTGGGAGCGGAGCCACAGACTGTATTTAGTAAAAAAAATTACCATTCCCTATTATTCCCTAAATTTTCTATGTACATACAATTCTAGTAAATATTAGTAAATTTCTAATATAATTTATAATACAGAATGGTAATATTTCACTAAATACAGTCTGTGGTTCTGCTACCAAACTGGATAGCAATTTTTATTAGAATAGTAGTAATTTTTCCAAAAACATTTCTCTCAGTGTATGCACTTTTAATTCAAATGAATGAAGAGGAAAACGATTCATTGATATTGGAAATTGAAGATAAACTTTTTTTATGGTGCACAGAACTAGAAAGTTATTGTAAAAAGTAAAATTTAGTGTGATATGAGAATTGATAATAATAACAAGTTTGTTGAATTATTTTATCGAATTCGCACAAATAAGTTAACAAATAGTTTATGTAATGCGAGTAGTTTCACAAGCAGTTGTTAATGATATAACCAACCATCTGTTTTATATATATAGTTTTTAAAATTAGAACTGGTTTCTAAGGTTTCTCAGATCATTTCACTTTCAAGTAATCTCTATTTATTATTTTTTTTTGTAAGGAAATATCCTACACTTTTTTCTTTAAATTAATTAATTATTCGATGACTAATAGAATACCCTATAACTGCACATATTCGAAACAGTCAATATCGAATTACCTGAAGGGAAGTTCTTGAGGCTCTACAACGTCGAATGTGGCGGTTGTACGGATGATGCCAGAGGTAGGATCAATGGCAAAGAAATCTCCAGCGCGACTTCGTTCGGTATCGAATGCCAAAGAAAATTCAATCTTTCCATATTTACCGTTGTCCTTGTCTTGAGCCTTGACTTCTAAGACTGTCGTGTCGAATTTCGCCGACAACGGTACCTCGGCGAAATAGCGATTATTCGTCATCTCGGCTTGAGGGAAGACGAATTCTGGCTTATTGTCATTTACGTCTACTACTTGTATCTTTACCTGTGGATAAATAAAACAAATCGTATTATTTTTACGTATATTTCTGTAAACCGCAGTACAATTATAAAAAAAAAAATTCTTTCGATTGTAATTTCTATTTGAAAGTAATAAATTGTTCCCTTTTATCGAGATATACCCATTTCCTCACAACTGGCTGTTATCAGCACACGTGTAAATTGTGTACAAAAAAAAAAAAATTGACTCCATAATTTAACGTGGAATCCAAACGTGTCCCATTTTGGTATAGAATTCTTATCAATGAAATAATTACGATTATTTCGCTTTGAAAAAAAAAAGATGCAGTGCTTAAGTCTGTAGTCGAAGCCAATAATATTTGGACAACAGTGAGCAACGCAGTGGATTCGTTCTTTTTTGTCTATAATTCTATAATATAACTCCTTTCTTTTTTTACTAATTCAGAACTTAATTGAAACACGTCGAGTAGTTTTCTTCAAAAGAAAATTTAATTAACCACTTCTTTTTAACTATAAAAATCTAAAAGTACGTTTCGTACTGAGAACTAAAAAGTATCTGTTTGCTCTGCTAAATATAAAAACAAATTTTCAAAAATAAAAAATACATGGATCACCTTTACGTTTTACTTAAAAATCAGAAGGTACCTTTCTTCAATAAAAATTCATGGACCACCTCTATATACTACCTAAAAATCAGAAGGTACCTTTCTTCAATAAAAAATTCATGGACCACCTCTATATTCTACCTAAAAATCAGAAGGTACCTTTCTTCAATAAAAATACATGGATCTCCTTTACGTTTTACTTAAAAATCAGAGGGTCCCTTTCTTCAATAAAAAATACACTGATCACCCGTACATTCTAGCTAAAAATCAGAAGGTTCCTTTTTTCAATAAAAAATACATTGATCACCTTTACGTTTTACTTAAAAATCAGAAGCTTTCTTTCTTCAATAAAAAATACATGGATCTCCTTTACGTTTTACTTAAAAATCAGAGGGTTCCTTTCTTCAACAAAAAATACACTGATCACCCGTACATTCTGGCTAAAAAATGAGAACTTTCCTTCCACGAAAAAGCGAACAAATTTATTGATTAAAAAATGGGTACGTCCACGATCCTCTCCTCGTCCAACGACTCTCCACTGAAGTAACCGAAATACACCCACCATAGTAACATTCCTGCCGATCTTCACAGGCTTGCCCAGAGGCTGCAGCCTGATCTTGATCTGGTAACTCTCGGTACTCTCAAAGTCAAGTTCGCCCTTGCTCAACCAAAGCGCGCAGTTCCTCTCCTCCGTGACGTTGGCGTGGAACAGGCCAGCCTCGTTGCCGCTGTAGATCTCGCAGTCCAGCGGCGATCCGTCCCTCGCGTTGGCGTTGATCACACTGAGGATCTTGATGGAGGTGCCGGCCGCCGCGTCCTCGGGCACGTCCACGTTGTATGAGTCCTCGACGAAGCCCAGGCCGATCTCCGAGGGTGGCCCGGCCACGTGGCGGACGAATACCGGGACGGTGCTGACGGACGAGAGTTGGGGATCGCCGAGGTCATGGGCGCGGACGTCCACCTGGAACTCGGTGTCCGTCACCTTGCGCAGATCGTCGCGCACGCGCAGTACGCCGCTGTCCGGGTCGATCACGAAGTACTTGCCGGCCAGGCCACGGCCGATCACGTCGTAGCGCACCTGGAATTATTTTAAATGGTCTTTAGTCTTTTTTTCTTTGTTAAGATTTTATGGTTTCGATTTTTATTTTAAGTGGATTATACATTCGTTTATTCTAGACTGATCTTTGGCAAGAATAAATACCGTGTGAATTCACTTGAACAGTGCATGTGAAATTCACTTGAAAAATGTGAGTAGTGACAGTTAACACATGAAAAATCGTTCACAACTTAAATACATAAACGATTTTTTACGTAAATATATCACATTTTCTAAGTGAACTTCATATCTTCAGTTTTAGAGAGTAGAAAATTTAAAAAGTGACAAGACGTTACGAGCGATATACAAATATGTGAACGACTTTTTACATAAAATTTGTGACTATTCACACGTTCTAAGTGAATTTCACATTTTCAGATTTAGAGAGCAAATAAATAATTATTTAAGCTGAAGGAAACTAAAATAATTGTTACGAGAGATCTTCAAAAGGATTCATTATGTCGATGATTAATTAAGTACTTCTTTAAAATTACTTACATATATATGCAGGAAAATCCTTCTACTTTATCAATGAGGTACTGCATATTTTGTACATTGAGAGATCAATTTAGTAATTTCAAGTAAATATTTATTTCAATAGTGCTTATTAAATATTTCTTTAAAGCAAGTAATCGTTTTTTCGAAACTACCAAATTAGTTTAGAAATAAATAAATCAGTTAATTTAATTTTAAAGAAATATTTAAAAACTACTATTGAATTAAATATTCACTGAAAATTATCAATTTTTTTCAGCACATTATTTTCAAAATTAAATTATTGAAAAAGTAGATTCTCTTCTTGAATAGTAAATGCTTAGTTCACAGTGATAAGGATCATTTTGGCATCACGTTGTCAAAAGTCACGTTGAAATTTAAATGAATTTCACATTCTCAGATTCAGAGAAAGAGAGAGAGAGAGAGTCTTAAATCTAGAAACCCTAATTTACCTGATTTCCAGGGGCAGTGCCATCAGAATCGGTGGCGATCAGATTCACGACGGTAGCGCCGATGGGCACGTTGTCGTCGAGGGTCACAGGCCTCGGCACAATCGTGAACACCGGCGGAATGTCGTTGACGTCCTGCACGTTGATGATGAGTTTCGTCGTCGCACCCGGCAGATTACTCGTGTTTTCGACGGTGCCGATCGTCAGTACGTGTTGGCTTTCGCGCTCGTAATCCAGGCCCCGGAGAGTCTTTACCGCGCCGGTCGTTGGATCGATGCTGAACAGGTCCGTGTCGCCTTGCTTTATTACGTACGTCACTTGTTTCTTTGAGTCTGGATCGTCGGCCTGAATTTTTTTTTTAATCAGTTTTGATGTCGAAGAAATTATTTTAGGACGGAGTGTACAATTAGTGGGACGCAAGCTAAAACGGTTGGATTCAAATTTCACTCTTAGATTATAGTGAAATGCTCGTAGAGATTTGACGCTATTGGAGTCAAATTTGACTCGATATGAATAGAGTGATTTAAATTCACTCTAGAGTATAGAGTAAAATTCACTACTTAAGAGTCAAAAAATCGCTCTATTTTGCTTCATGAAGGGAGTTAATTTCACTATAAAATTATAGTGAAAAATTGACTCCATTAGAGCTAATTTTTACTCTATTTCACTACAGCTGATTTAGTGTGCACTTTGTTATTTGAAGAAACTTTGATTTTTCCTACGCTTAATTTTGTAAGAAAATAAAAAGAAACTTAAAATAATTTTTGCTTAAATTAACGATTTTAATGAGGATTCGAAGGATTGTAAAGTTAACCAGATAGACTATGAAAATAAAACGTTCCTTCATTAAAAAACTGTACTATTTTTAAATGCATTGAAAAATACATCAAAATATCAAATATTCTACTGAGTGGCACTATTGTATGAGAGTACTGTACTGATTTGAATAATGCATCTTATTAAAACGCATTATTTATTCATATTGATTACATACAATAGTACATGCATCAATGCATGTATTGTGTTATTTTTTTTTTAAAGAGAAGATATTTATTCGCCAAAATTCTCAATTTACTTACAGTAAGTTGTATAACCATATAATCCGGTACATTTTCTTTGACACTCGCTTCATAAGTGCTTTGATGGAAAATGGGAACTTCGTCCTCAACGTCGATCACGTGAACCGTTACGGTTGCAGTTGCCAATCTCGGATCTGGCGCTCCATCACGCGCTGTCACCACGAACTTGTACTCCTGTTTTAATAAAAGAAAAGTTAATTTTAAAATTATCTATACTGATCGTTAATATTAAAAAAAAAGTATAATAACAATACTGAATCGCGTTGAAATTTATTATAGTTTAGAAATAGTTAAGGGGGTGTACAACACCTTTAAATTTCAACAAAAAAAAAAACGACGTTTTGAATAATTCTACTAAAAAAATATAGGACCTCTAATTCCTAGTTGTTAATTGTACATGCTCGTTATCAGTACTTAAGGGGGGCACAACACTTTTGAATTGCAAAGAAAAAAATGATTTTTACAATAATTCTGCATGCATAATGTACATGCAGAATTATTGTAAAAATCGTTTTTTTCTTTGCAATTCAAAAGTGTTGTGCCCCCCTTAAGTACTGATAATGAGCATTAATAAAATACTACCCTGGTGATGCCCAGAAGTTAAAAAAGAAAAAAATACTAACGTGATTCTGCTCGTAATCAAGAGCGATCTTGGTGAGCACCTCGCCGGTGTCAGGATCGACGGTGAAGGGTATGTCGTCTGGGGCAAAGTAGGTAATCTCGGCGTTGATGCCTTCGTCGGCGTCCTCGGCGTGTACCCTACCGATGAGCTTTCGAGCCTCGCCTTCGCGTACCGTGAACTCGTAAGGCAATCCCTCGAACTCTGGGTTCTTGTCGTTAATATCCGTCACTTTGATGTTCACTGTCGTCGAGCTTGACAGGCCGCCCGTATCCTCCGCCTTGATTATCTAAATCGTGACATTCGTTAATTAATACTAAATATTTGTACTTGGCAGTAGGTGAATTTAGGCAATAAAGGGATAAATATGTACGCGAAAGATTATTATACTATTGAGATTTTTTAGGATTAAATTTGTTGACAGTCGTTAGAGCAGTATCCAAATAATTATCAAAATGTTAATAAAAATCTTGTAAATTGCTCATTTCTTCAAAATTAAATTCAATAATTATTAATTGAGTACAAAAAAAAATGTGTAATCGACATAAAATTTTTCTTATGCATTTGCTTAAAAATTACATATCACGTAAGTTTAATAATTATTTATGTTGACTTTCTCTTGATTATTTAATTATAGAATACAAATCCCGGTGTCATCCTTTTTATTTTGATCGATGTTTATTCTATATACTGTTATTAATAAATATCCCGAGGACTGCTATGATCATTAATTTAATGGTAAATAAAAGGTGAAAATCCTTATACGCATACAAAATAAAATAAATTAAAGAAAATTGATATTCGATCTCGTAATCGGCTTGATTACATTGGAGAAATATAGAATACATAAAAAACTGTGTAAACCGTTTCCACAGTAGCAGTATATTATCGATTACACGAAAAAGAAAAAAGGAATGTTTGTATATATTAAAATAATTGAATGTTACTTAATGAAGAAAAGGAATGCTTGCGTAATACGCTGAACTAATTGTAAAGCGATTATCAATTTTCTCTAACGGTTGTACAGGAGAGCGGATCGGGTTTAAAAGAAAAAATAACGAGAGCAGCATCCGCTTTCGCGTGATTGGTTTCGGATGACATTTTCATTATCAATTAACAGTACGGTAAAATGTCAAGTTCAATTTATTTCTCTCTAAACTCAAGATTTAGAATATTAACCGACGTAAACACGTTGGCAAAGAGTATACTCGTAGATGCAATTTTGATGTCAATGTAATCTTGCATGCTATAATTATTATGATGGTTAATTTGTTTTGTCAAGTTTATCGCTTATACATATTTTATAATGAAAGCTTTCAAAAAATAGTAACATTAAAAAAACAAATTCAAAGCTTTTATTATTACTTAAATAAATGTTTTTCTTTCTATTACTAATAATTTATAACTGTGGTTATAATTTAAAAGAAAAATAATTTACAAATAGATTTTATGAAAAATTATGTACAAATAAATGAAATCTTTCGTTCACACATCGTTTTACCACTAACCAAGAGGAAAAAATAAAAAACACGTACTAAAATTAAATTTTAATTTAATTGTTAAACAAGGATTAAATTTTCCCGCGCTCAAAAAAAAAAACAACAAAGTGATTCTACTTTGAAAATTTTAAATTAAATAAAAAACAGAATCATTTCATTAGCAACTCGGTATCTTTATGTAAGCATAACGTCATCTGGCACGAAACCAGCCACCGCATTTCATTCCTTTAATTTAATCTCGCTCGAGTAATTAATTCTCCTCTATGTGTAATCATATATACACGCGAGTCCAAGCAGTGCTCGCAGCAAACAGTGCCCCGCAAAAAGTCGAGCGAGTTACGACCATCGGGCGAGTGACTAGAAGCGGTCCAGAAAGAAAAACAGAGAGAGAAAGAGAGAGAGAGAGAGCGAAAAACGAAGTCATGGAGCCGGCGGGAAAGGAGACAAGAGTGACTTACCAGCTGGTATCGTGTGAGATCCTCCCTGTCGAGTTTCCTTATAACGGTAATGACGCCGGACTTGTCGCCGATCGCGAACTGCCGGAGGTCGTTGCCGGAGACGATGGAGTAGGAAACGGGATCGTTTTCCGGATCGACGGCCTAAGGTGGCAGAGAAGGGGGCGCCCGACCGGACGCGCCTCTTATTAATCGCCTTGCGCTTTGTTATTAGCATCTTTACGGTGGCGGCGCGTTTGATTGATTTCACCAGGAAGCGCCGCAGGAGCTCGTACTTCCCTATTTTACATTGGCATTGCCGCGACTCAAGTGCGATATACAGCGCTGCTGTATTTTTTTTTTTTTTTTTTTGACTTGTGTTATTTTCGCGGATTAAAATTTTCGCTGTGTTAGCAGATTTTTTTTTGAAAGTCACGTTGCCCTATATTTGCAGATTTTTTTGTTGACTAACGGTGGTGATAAGTGGGTAATATTGTACAACGTGAGTGTCGTAAATATTTAACGATGGATGGACCGTAAAGATGCTTGTTTTTTGTATGGATTGCAGAGAATAGTTTATTATTTTTTGCAATCTTGCAATATTTAATACTACAATTTGTCGAGTTATAACTTTCTTTTTGTATGAACAAGTACGTAAAGATTTAGAGATCAGCTTCAAATTATGATTTTTTTAAAACTTTTTTTTGTACATTGTACGTTACTACTGTAGTAGTCGTATTATCATCATTATAATAATTATCTATTACATAATTTTATGTTTAGAATTCAACATTGATATCCTTACTTACATTATAAGGAACACTTTGTAGTGTTTTTAAGAGATTAATCAAATAAACAAAATAAAATATTGATCCTTATTTTGTAGAATAATAAATTAGTAAATAGTAAATAGTAAAATAGTAAAAACTTAGATTTTTTGCAAAAAAGAGATTGTTTGTGACAATTTATCTTTAGTTAAAAAAAAACATTTTACTTTATGATTGTGAAAACTAGTTTGCGCCTGATAAAAAGTATCTTAAAACGAGACCATTCTAGTTGTGAGATGATATCTCAGTTTTGATCTTGATTACGTGAAACCAGATAAAAAATGAAGCCATTCTAGACCTCAATTATATATTCCAAATTCACCAACACCTATATTTCGACACGTAGAAAAACTACTGCATTCATAAAACAATTTTATTAATAAAACTTTATAAATTCTACTTTTTATTCATTTTATATCGTAGAATGAAATTGACAAGAAATAGTTGATTTTAAAGAAAGTTCATCATCCGCAAACTTCATCTTCTTTTTTCTCATAATATTAAGTGTGAAAGTAATTCACATATCAAGTAGAACGAACCAGTTTTCACTATATAAAAATTATAATATACTATACAAACTGAATTATGATGCAATCAATAAAATCCAAAGCTAATCTCCACATTTTTAAGTTGTAAGTACAACTATAAAAAAATCGAAAAAAAATCGAAAAAAATCGAAAAAAATCGAAAAAAAATCGAAAAAAAATCGAAAAAAAAAATCGAAAAAAATCGAAAATAAAATAAATAAATAAAATGAAAAATTCGTCACTTACGGTGATAGTAGCGACAGTAGAGTTGATGGAGGCTCCTTCGCTGACCTGCACCTCGTAGACCTGCTGCTGGAAGACGGGACTGCGGGTGTTGGGCCCGGGTATGACGTTGACCTCGACTATGGTCTGGGAGAACCGACCGCCGTTGTCGGTCGCCTGCACCGTGATGCTGTACTGCTCGCCGGCGTTCAGCTTTCCCACCGACTCGATCAATCCACTCTTCGGGTCGATTTTGAACTTCTGCAGTCCGTTGTTCGACACGTGATAGATGCTGTACGTTATTTGCGCGTTCGCGCCTTCGTCGTTGTCCGTCGCCTCCACCTGTTTCATTCATTTATAGTGTAATTTGATTTCATTTTTCAAATATTCGAAAATTTTCATGATCTAAATTTCGTTACCATTTCATCAATTATTACCGATTGTAGTAGTAAAAAAATTTGGAATTAATTTCAAGGTAGAAGTAAGTGAATACATCGATTAAAACTTCTTGAAAAATTGATGTAAAATAATAACGAAATTTTTGTATTTAATTAATGAATAGAAAGTGTTTAATCAAATTAGATTGAAATTGTAGCTATATTCGTCTCTCATGTAATTCTGAGGCAGATATATTTTCGGCACAAATTTCGACTGACTATTCGTATTTTATTTCCCTTAAATTAAAAAAAAGGTTTAAGCCGTTCTATTAGTTTGCACTTTACAAAGTTTAACAAAATTCAGTAGCCGCGAATTGCAACATCTACTTATCAATTTATGATAGTCATTTAATGATTTCTAATGTATATTTCATTAAAAAGCTTAAGACTATATATTATTATTATTAAGACTATAATTATTACACATTATCTTACAAATAGTTATAAGAACCATTAATATATTTTCGCTTTATCCGTCCATTCATCCGATTTATAATAACATTAACATTGATTAAAGTATTCACGTATTTTTAAATAATACCTTACAGTGTTTGCACAAAATTTTAGGAAGTATCTTCGATACCATGTAAATCTGAAAATGTGAAATTCACTTGGAAAATGAGAATAGTGACATTTAATAAGTGATAACCCGTTCACATGCTAAATACGTGAACGATTTTTTGCATAAAACATGTCACTATTCACATTTTCTAAACGAATCTCACATTTTCAGATTTAGAGAGTAGAAAATATACAAAGTGACAAGACGCTACGAGCGATATAATAATTTTCGCCGACACTCACCTTGATGACCTCGCGCTTGGTCTCGCCTGCTTGGACGGTGATGGGCGGCGTCATGGGCAGCATTGGCGCGTTATCGTTAACGTCGTTAAGAGTGACGACGAAGGAAAGTGGCGCCGAGGCGGCGACGCCGTTGCGTTCACGAGCCACTACCTGAAAGCGGAAGCGTCCGGGACTCGGTGGGTCACGGTCCAGGTTCTCCTCGTTCACCACCAAAGTACCACTTGAATCGATGGAGAAGAACGTCGTCGTCAACTCGAATGTGTACTCCGGCTTCGGATCTTCCGCGCCCTGAAAAAATTGCATTTTTAACATATTGCTTTATGGTTTTTGGGTTGAATTTATTTCGGAATATTGATACGTCGGGTCATGAGTTTACATTATCGAAGTGTTTAGAGTTGTTTTTTGTACAATTATTAGTCCGTCTTGCAGGATCTATTTGATGAACCCTCGATTAGATTAATAATCCACAGATGATACTTATTTTTTTTTAAACGTCACTTGGATTTTTTTTTCACTCATATTTTTTTTAAGAGAGAAAAGATAAATTTTACTTTTGAGTTTGGCACAGTGAAAAAAAAATAGAACCAACTAAAATATTAATAATATTTCCAAATAAGAAAATTATTTTACTGATTTATTTAAAAGGAGACCTACACCTAAAGCCTTTCAACAACCCCATTTATTTTATTTATTTACTGAATATGTCCTTTTGAATCTATAAAAAAATTGTTGCAATAATTTTAATAATTTAAAAAGATAGATTTCAAAATGTAAAAAAAAATGAATAAAATTGGTTTTTTAATTCTTGTATAGGGCATTACTTAATTAAGTAAAGAATTCTCTTCAATAAATTATTGAATATGTATCGATATAATAATTAATTATCGCAAAACAAAGTAAGGGAAAAATTTTAACGTGCAAATTAGCTTTCCACAATTTGCGAAACCTTTCAATTTACTCAATTCTGGTGCATTGAAAGTTAATATCAAATTTACTTTAGGCATGTATTCGATATACTGCCGTTCATGTTACTTTGATAAAAATATCGATAAAGCAATATCAATAGAAACCATATTTTTAAATCAATAAAATGATGCGCTTTTTTATAATAAATTGTACATAGAGCCGTCGTACCTTTTCAGATTGGTTTTCCTAATGAAAATTGAGGGTGATGGAGTAGAAGGGAAATACAAGCAACTGATGTGGTCCATGAATAAAAGAATAAAAATAAATTATTTCGCAAAAATTCCTATTCCACATCAGTGAGAAATAAAAATCTATACTGGCACGTAAAATTGATTGCAAAAATGATCGTCGAATAACAGTAGAACGCGAAAATAGATTTTACAAATAATTTCAAATTTCAATGCACTGCTTTGTATTTCAATTTTTTATCTATTTTTTTTACTTTTTCTCGCTCCCTTTGATTGACATACAACGGTAACAATACAAATCTATAAATTCTGCAAGACGCATTTTGAATGGCATCGTAATTATTCATTTGATTTCGCAAAAAAAATCCTATTCAACAAATAAATCCGAAACTCATTGTCAATCAAAAACTTAATTAGTATAACAACAAATTAGCACTAACGATCACAATTTTTTTTTACATTCACGTTCCTCTCGTGCACCTTCTCCAACAGCAATTAAAAGTAGTTCAAACTTTAGCGAACCGGCCCCGAGGCGAACGCGAAAAATTGCAGCCTGCGCCGAAAAATTCGGATAAGAACGACCCCCAAAACTCGAACTGGACGCCTGGCGTATAGATAACTAAAATAGGGATGAAAAAAAAATGGCAGGAGACGGGAGGGCGACTGCGTCGCGCGTAATCTCGGCGACATCACGGGCAGTTAACCCACTTGCCGCGAGGCCGCGTAACGCGTCCGCATAATGGGGGGGCCAGGCGCCCACTTTTCGGCTGATTTACGAGCTTTATCGGGAGGACTCCTCCCTCTGTTAATTTCCGACCCCGTTTTCCGCGCAGGGACCGCTGCGAGCAGAGCCGTGCAGGCGCTCCGGCGAATTGTGTCAACTTTTTCGGACTCCATTATGCCGCATGAGAAGTTTGATTTTCGTACTGTGCGAGTCCGAATGCAGTTTTACTCTTGAGCTTGTTTTAACATTTTTTTTGTTGGATAAGATGTTTATTGAAAAATCAAGGAAATGAAAAATTTATTTGAATAATAATGGTATCATAATACACTGAGAGAAAACACTTAATAAAAATTGCTATACTGATTAGGGAACGAAGTGACAGTCTTGAAAAGTAAGAAATTTTAGTATGAAAATAACAATTATTAGTTTTAAAATAGTACACTGAAAAAAAATTGTTAATTTTATGAAAATGATTTACTTCGATAGTACTTATTAAATATTTCTTTGAATCGAGTAATAATTTCATTAAAACTAAATGAATTTGTTTGTTTCTAATATAATTTAGTAGTTTCAAAAAAAAAAAATCTTTTGACTAGATAAAATATTTAATAAGTACTATTGAAATAAATGTTTGCTTAAAATTAACAAATTTTTGTCTCAGTGTAAGTTTTAAAATTTCAGATATTAAAAACTACTATTTTTCACTATAAAAAATTCTTACTTGATAAGACTATCACTGCTATCATAACCACAATAGCAATTTTTATAAAATTTTTTCCCTCAATGTAGTATTATTATAAGCAATGACCATTATTCATAGGTTTTAACATTTTTTAAAAAGTTTATAGATTTAGATAAGTAATAATAATTTGCTTTTGTACGTGAAGGGGAATAATTCATCAATTATTAAAATTTTATTACTATAATTAGTAATAATTTTCTGAACTCTGAAAGATTATTTTTCTACTTTGATTAAAATAGTCTGCAATACGTAAATGAATTAACTGAAGAATAAAGTTATCAGTATAGTTCAAAACTGGTAGTCGCTTTATCGGTTGCTCGTTAATCGACCGGATGTGAAGGAGGAACGATTCTACTAATGACTCTATTGTAATGACCATCGACCTTTATTTTTAAATTTTAATTTAGTACGTCGGAAAATAATAACTATACGTGACATAGGTATATCAGTAGATCTCTAGATAAACATACATATCATAAATAATTAAAAGAGTGTAAAATTTTTCAAGAATTTTGATTAGATCAAAAACAAATAAATTGACTATTTTGAAATTAGATAAAAACACAAAATGTCCGGACGTCAGTCAATTTAACATACAAAACATCCATCATTGTCTAGTTTTGACAAATGACTGCTTATTTTTCCGAACCATAAATACTGAAATTCTATCATAAAAGTGCGACTTACCAAATCGGCATCCGAGACTGTGAGAACGATAGGATTGTCTGCATTGTCTGTGACCTTGGTGCCCACCGGAGCATTTTCGTCCACGAAGCCCTCGATCGAGGAGGCCGAAATCACCGGGGGATTGCTGTCCACCGGCTTCACTGTGATGCTCAGCTTCGCGGTTGCCGATCGCTCGGCCTCCGAATCCTCCACGGCCTTTAAAATCAAATTGATCCCCTTCAATTTTGTTTCCACTTCGCTTCACACGTATTCCCAGTAAATTATCAGTCGAGGGGAATTTAGATTTTCTGCTTTATTTCCCCACAACATTTCCGGGGACGTGTACCTTTTTTTTTGCTATTTACGAATGGCATGCTCGGTTGGATTTAATTGTAATATAATTATTTGATTATTTCAGAAATAATATGAAAATAGTATACTGAAGTATGAAAATTATCTAGATTGACGCAGTATCCTATAGTAGATAATGTAGTATAATAGAATAGAATTTTATTATTATATATTAAACTCCTCTAAATTTTTTTCAGTAAATCAGCCTGTATCCTTCATAGCAACCACCTCAAGTCATTTCTCTTGCAACACATCCAAAGAAACCTAAAGAAAACCTTAATTGCTCACACTGATAGAAAAGATCAAGTCTCCGCGCTTTTGAAAAATAATTTTTTCATGGCATTTGAATGAAAGAAAAATGCTATAGCATTAAAGAAATATTTCTTAATAATACATCTTTAACAAAGAAAATTCCGTGGAAGACTTAATAGTTAATGCACCGTTTCCTTACACCTACACTGAGAGAAAAAACTTAATAAAAATTACTATTGTGGTTAGCAAAGGAGTGACAGTCATGATAAGCGAGAAATTTTAGTATGGAAAATAACAATTAGTACTCAAAATAGCAATTTTTATTATTAAAACAGTAATTTTTAGAATTTCGGATACTAAAAATTACTATTTTTCTACTACTTTAGAATTTCAGATACTAAAAATTACTATTTTTCGTATAAAAAATTCTTACTTGATAAGACTGTCACTCGTTTCCTAACCACAGTAGCAATTTTTACAATGTTTTTTCTCTCAGTATAATACCTTATGCCTTTGGACTATATTAAAAGCGCACGGCTTCATATTAAAGACACTCACTTTTGGAAGGATCAAAGGATCTTTTCTATACAGCGCACACAAAGCGAACTAATCTCAAACGAAAGAACAAATATCGAAATATTCGTAAAAAACGAGAATTGTAAAATCATTGTACAATTGTATAATCACCTTGATGATGATGTCGAACTTCTTGGTGACAGTGGTGTCGACCGCTCGGATCTGCTTGACCGCTCCGGTGCTTTGATTGATCTCGAAGAAATCTCGGTAGTTGGCGGGACTGCCGCTGAGGAACGAGTAGCGGATGGGCGCGTTTATGCTGTCCATGTCGACCGCCTGGATCTTCTCCGGCGAGATGTTTAGGATGCCCGACAGCACTCCGCTCGAGACCTGAGGACGCCGGGGGCGCGGAGTTAGAACCGTTGCGGAGTTCATGATTCACCGAGATGCACGTCGACTCGTTATACGCGAGAAACGATCTCGAGGGAGATCTGCGTTATCTTGCATTACACTTGGAAAATTGAGTTTCGTTCGACCGACGCCCTCGAGACACCGATTGACGATCTCTCGAGCTTCATTAATAATGCAGCTTGAACGCCGGTATTACATTTACATTTGCGTTCTTTTTAATTGTTCTGTGCGGTATTTTAGATTTTAGAGAGAGTTTAGATAAGAATTATCGTGCATTTTTCTTGAATAACGGGGGAAAAATCCAAGACGCTTCGAGCGCAGAGCTTTTTTTTTCTAGAAATTTGCATAAGCATTTTTTGAATTCTCGCTTCCTTTGGCTAGAGCATTTATCAGACTGAGAAGGGATATTTTATTGCTATGCAGTACTATAGATTTTAGATAGCGTTCTGATGAGGTTCGTAGATTTATTAAAATTGCGACTGTTTAGACTACTGTTAATCAAAAATTTTTTAAAGATAAATAAAATTTCTTGGTAATAAAAAACTAAATAGAAACAGAATTTATAAAATATATCGATTTAATTAATTATCCTAATGATAATTTAGTCATTTCACTAATTATTATCAGATTAAAAGATCTTAGAGCTTTTTTTCTTCCACAATAATTTTTAACATTTTATTTTTATAATAAGAATTTCAAACAACTTATTATTTTTGTCTAAAATTCCTTAACTTAATAGTATATCAATGTGTTACTTCGATATATTAAATGCACCAAAAATCTTTTTTCCAATACTCTCTACAGATCTCTCATAAAAACTGAAAATGTGAAATTCCTTTGGAAAATATGAATAATGACATATTTCATGTGAAAAATCATTCACATATTTATCATGTGAACGGCTTTTCATTTATTGAACATCACTATTCACATTTTCCAAGTGAATTTTACATTTTCAGATTTAAGTACATAGTAGGCTCGTGTTCTATTCCACTTTAAAAATCTTTCATCAGAAAAAATTGTTA
The DNA here is from genome assembly GCA_018906775.1 of Sycophila sp. Sp_5. Lineage (NCBI taxonomy): Eukaryota > Metazoa > Arthropoda > Insecta > Hymenoptera > Eurytomidae > Sycophila > Sycophila sp. Sp_5. The sequence goes on from JACCID010000021.1 coordinate 3,191,906, forward strand.
AATAAACGAACATTCGCTTTATCGAATGAAATTTAATAATCTTCGCCCAAATTATACGGAATTAATAAATTAAAAAAAAAAAAAACAAATAATCCAACGCAACGAACTTACCGAAGCAGAGTACTCAGGATTAATGCAGGCGCCATTGAGCAGCATGCATCCCTGATAAATGAAGGATGGATCCTGATCGTCGTCGTCGCGTATGTTGACGGTGAGCGTCGTCGTCGAGGTGAAGCGTTCCCCCGGCTTGATCGCCCGGTCCTGCGGCAAAAAAAGTTTCGTACGCTCTCGTTAGTCGGGCGAGTAATTACCGTCGAGCGGCTGTTTTTGTTCGCCACGCCGATCGGGTATAGAGAGACTGACGACTTCTTCCTCCGCACTGACGGAAGCAACTCAACGAAAGTCGCTAAGCGAACTCTCAGCGTCGTGTTTTGCCGTCATTAAAATTAACGACCGGCAGTTTTGAGAAAACTCCGGCCTTTTTTTTTACGACATTGTAATAAGCGGCGAACAAGTTACTGGTGCAGATGCATTATAATAATCACGCATGAACAATTTTTACGTTGCATATTGGTAAACTAGAGGCTTCGCGCGGTTTTGTTAGCAATTACTTTTTCGCTTTTAAATGATCTTTTAGAGAGCAAAACAAATCTTGGAAATAGACAAGTTACTTTTGGCGATTCTTAATTGAAATGTTAAATTCGCGTGGAAACTCTTCTAATTTTCGCGCTATTTATCCATCAAACAATAATGCTTTTCAGTAATTATTTTACGTAGTATATAAAAGTTCTTTTACAGAGTAAATTGTAAGTACTGGAATAAATTAATTACTTTAGTGATTTCTTATTAGAATTTTCGTCATTTATCCATTCAATTTGTTCCTTTAGAGTGTCGGGATTTGAGAAATTTAAAAAAAGTGAGTTTAGTTTAGTTTTGATTAATGAAAAAAACATATGACGCCTACAGGCGTCATCGGGGCCCTCTAAAGATTAAATGCTTCTCAACATCGTACCTTTTAATTTTTAAAGAAAAGGCTATATATTGCACGATTTTTTTATTACTTTAAAATAACTCAGTAACAAAAATCTTAAATATAAAAAAAAAATTGTTACTGCAGTATCGCAGTAGAGAGCTGCTGCGAGTAAATAATAGAGTGCACTGCCTCGTGGAATTTCATTTGCGAGTAATTTTTGGCATACGACATCCCCTCGGAAAGGAGAACGAGGCGAAATCGAGTGAAAGGGACAGCGAAAATCATACGGCCGACTGTGGAATAAAGAGATCTCGATCGATCCGCCGACGGAGAGATCGAGAATCCAATCTCATTATTGGCGGATTTTGCATCCAATCGGCCGGCCGCTGCCATGTTATTTCGCGCGATTCCCGCAAAATTATCGGGTAACCAGGTCATTCGAATGAAACTTGGACGCCCTTATTCCGCTCCTTTTTTCCCCGGCGAATGCAACCGGCAATCTCGCGGAATCCGATTTTCGACCTTATGGTTCTCTTGCCCATTGAATTCCGGATGCTTTTGCCCTGCTCGACGGGGGAGGGGGAGGATGATTAAGGAAAAAGGATACTATAATGGTTTTGATTGCTTTTTGAGTCAAAAAAAGTGAAGAGCTATTTTTAAGTTCAAAACGGAGGCGAGTTTTGTTAATATTCATGCGAAGGTAAGAGATTTCGCGGAGTTTATAAATCTTATGAATTATTCCATCAGCTATATATAATCGGGAATGAGTTATTGTGCTAATTTACACGTGCTCCCGATCTCAGCACATGAATAATTAACATTCAATTTCCATAACATAGTTTATAACGAGTGATAATTTCGTTTAATATTACGCTATCAATTCTCGACTTAATTCTGATTAAATTTTTTTATTGCAGATATTTTAACTTCCTTTTGCTATGAATTTTTTATAAAGGTAGAAATTGTTTTCTTTTATTTTGATTTTAAAGTTAACGACTAAAATTAAATTTTTTTATCAGCAGTTGGTTTTATAGTTCATTTTGGTTCAGATGTATGCAGCTGCAATCGATCAAATATCACATACACCGATACCATCTTCTGTTGTTCTGCCGTTGATTGTTTCACGGCAAAATTCCGTTTTTTAATTTTAGTGTTCATTCGCGAGGTATACGAGGAAAGCCTCGCGTATCCAAATCTTTTACTTCTCTATTTCAAACAATAGACTCCATTTCCAACTGTGTGATTACCACTGCATAGTTTATTACATTAAAATAAAATTGTCGCTTTTTGTTACCATATCTCTACATCTTTCATTATAAATAATTTATCTGAGTAATTTAATTTTGTTGTTTTTTATATTTCGATTTGAGATACGAAAAGAAAAATACAATTTCAAATATGTGCGGATATAGTAATTGAAGAGGAAAGTAAGTAAACTTTTTCCTCATAAAAAAGTTTGTAAATTCTCAAAACCGTAATGAAAACAGTTTCTGTCAATGATCATCGTATCGCAAAAGTTTTTCAACGCAGTGCCATAGACGTTATGTCGATAAATTTAAAAAATTACTCTGAAAACTTTGTTTTTCCTGACACTCGATGCACAAGTTTTCAAATACCCAATAGTGCTTCAACTTAAGAACTTCGCCTGCTTCCCGATTGACCTCGCGATGCTTTGCAATTTCATTTGTTTTTACTTCTCGTTCGATTTCATTTGAGCATTTCATAACTCTCCTTAATTTTTCCGTCTTCATCGCAAATAAACCCAATTTTTCATTTTAAACAAAATTCGTAAGTAATTTAATATCTCGACTGAGATACAAATCTTAATAAAAAAAGTTAGTCAAGTCGATGCAAATAATAAAATCGACTCTTGCATTAATAATCGTACACTGAGAGAAAAAACTTAATAAAAATTACTATTATGATTAGAAAGGAGTGACAGTCTTGACAAGCGAGATATTTTAGTATGGAAAATAGCAATTATTAGCACTCAAAATAGTAATTTTTAGTATTAAAATATTAAATTTTTAAAATTTCTGATACTAAAAATTACTATTTTGCATATATAAAATTCTCAGTCACTTTTTTTCTAACCACAATAGCAATTTTTATAAAGATTTATTCTCTCAGTGCATTAATGCAAGATTAGTCAATTTTATTATTTGCATCAAATTTTGCACGTTAAAATACACTTATATGTAACAATATTGCAATATCCAAGCTCAAAGTTTTTTTTTTATTTTTTTTTATACCTAAAAAGGTTGAAAGTATCTTTTTTATAGAAGAAAAAAAGGAAAGCTCCTTAAAAAGTCATAGCACACCTTCCAGCAAATGAAAAAGCGATACAGCTCCTCGTGGCATTATAAATCGCTGGCCTGAAAGCCTCATATCGATTTAAAGCCCGCCAAAGTGCACTTTTGCGTATCGTCCGATCGTACGCTCTTATCACAGGCGAAGGCGTAACCGACATTCCGCGGACTCGCGGTGCGCGGAGATGCGGAAATCGGGAGGGAAGGGGGAGGGGGGATTCCCCCTGCGAACCGTAAACTCGAGTACGCAGCGTACGATAATGACGACAATGGAGGAGTGCAGTCTTGCGTTCAAGGCAAGGAGGATTCCTTCTTGGAGCTCGAACTACGTGGTTTCAGTTAAAATACTGTTATTGACAATATTATATGAAACTTTCATATTACTTTTTTCTTTTGTTATTTACATGTAAATATTTTTATTTATTTATTATTTTTTATTAAACTTGAAGGTAATAAAGAGTCGTTGAAATGTTTACGTATGAGTTAATATACTTATAAACTTTAAATACTTTTTGGTATGACCCAATCTGATTAATCGAAGGAACTCTTTAAGGAATTACATTTGTTATTAACAATTTCCTTTTAGAAGTAATGATAATCAAATATTTTCTGGCTAAACACTGACTGAAAAAATAATTCTTTGTGTGCATGCAAAATACATGAGGTTTTTCGAAATATCAATACTAGACTTTTGATACCATTTAGATTTTATCACTATTCTTTCCACATTTCTATTTATATTTATAAAAGACGTCCTTTGATGAAAATCTTATCATTTTTTCCTATCGATGAAACCACTTTTTAAATATTTTGTATAAGAATACAATGACCATTTAGTATGCAAAAAAAAGTCATCTCAGAAAATAATTAAAGTGATTTGACAATATTGTACGTTTTTTGTTACTGATTGCAGCGATTTTTTGTAAATAATACTAGCCGGAATAGTACATTTCGATACACATGAGGGAAAGTAATTTTAAATCTCGTGGGAGGGGAAAAGGTTTTTTTCGACACAACGTGTGCAAGATATTTATGAATTTGAGCGAGAGTGCGCAAAGTCGTATCTTTGCCCACTGCGTGTAGAAAATTAATAAATTAAAAAAAAACGAGCTTAAACAAGCCATGGTTTATTAAATAAAAAAAAAAACAAACAAAATTTCGAAATGATTCACGCTTAATTTATTAAAAAATTCACAGGCAAACTTCTAGAATGAATCAAAAATAATAATAAACATCATAACAGCACATCTCATTGTACAATAATTCCAATAAAAACCACAAAAAATTTCCGGATCAACAATCCAATTCGCGGAAGGACAATAAATTACCCAGCAATAAATCGGTATAGAATCCCCCATACGAGGCTTCCACCGTGCAGGATCGATCTCCCACGCTCCATCCAATCCCCCCTCCCCCCAGCGGCGTCGATTCCCGCTCCATGCCCGCGAAGAAAAAGCACACCGGTACCAGTTTTCTAATCAGCTGCGCACAGCGCCGGCCGATTTACGAGAAACCGAAATAACTCATCTCCCTCGTAAGTCAAAATCCACTTTGGAGATTGCGGCCGGCGATAGGGGGTAAGGCCAGCGCGAAGGCGTTTTCAATCGCAGCCTCCTTTAATTAGCCCATAAATTAATGCGCCGCGGAAGCGCGCCTCCCGATCGGCCGCGGCGACGCGCGCGATAAGGATCTGGCGGAGGCAATTTCGCGCGACCCACGCGCTCGCTCGCCCAGCGGCCCATTGTCCGCCGGGGATTCCTGCGTTTGCGCACCGCCGATGTCGATGCTTCCTGCTTAGGAAGTTTCGCGATTTTTTTTTTTTTAGTGAAGAGGGGATCTATGGTTCGCTGCTATGTTAACGGGTGTTCGCTTTTTTTTTGTGGGGGTAGTATGGGAAATTAAGGAAAATGCGCTTTGAGTGTTAACGATTGGGAAATATAAGCTCTTTAATAAAGCCTCTTTGCAAAATAGTCTTTATTGATTAAATTTATTTACTTTTGTGTAGTTTTTGGGAAGAAACAATATTTTCTTGGTGTAGGAGCATCGGATAAGTTGATTGAAAAGAAATTTTTTAAATGAGTTTATATCATTTTTATTGTTATTTCGGTCCTGACTTGTTTTTGAATAATTTCATTACGATATAATTATATCATAACAAATATATAAATATATCGTAATATAATTATTAAAAATAAGTCAAGCCCAAATAAGAATAAAAATGATATAAACTTATTTAAGAAGTTTCTTTTTTTATTACGATATATTTATATCGTAATTCGAGAATTAGCGGAGCACCTTTTTTCTGTAAATTTTAATCAGAAATAGATGAAAAATTTCAAGAAGAAAATTAAATTGAGATAATTAATATAGTACCATTAATTTTTTTTGTTTTAAAAATCATTTTCTATAGGGTTTTGTAATGGTATGTACACTAATTTTCATTATTTCCATGAACTAAAAATGAACTAGAATATGAAGAATTAAGGAGCCGAAAACAAGAAGCGGTAATTACGATTTCCGCGTAAGATTCACTAACAAGTTTTTGCATCAAACCAAGCGTCTACGTACCGACTTATTCGATATACTGTTCATAAGCTCTATTATGCAGATTACAAAAAACGTACATATTCTTTGACGCTTTTTTTTATCCCGAAAAAACAGCAAAATTCATAACAGTTTGGTTTCACAATGGTTTTTGAAATCTGTTCAAGTCATTAATTTATTCATTTAATAAAGATCGCATAAGCAAAATTACCCTTCTTTAAGCGTAAGCAAAATCATTAATAACGCAATTATAATTTTAAGGCATAAATTTTTATAAAAATAAAAATGAATAACTAAATTTGAACGATTACGTCTCAAAAGAAGGCAAAAACAGATAAACACGAAGAGTTAACAACTTTTTGCGCTCATCTGATTCCATTCTCCTCAATTCCGTAATGCGGAAAAGGTTTAGGCTCGGAAATAGGGTGCTTTTCTCCGGTGCGCGGGTAATAACTCGCCGGGGCGAGCAGATGTGCTCGACTAACGTGCATCTCGCGGTTCACCATGAAAGTAATTTTTGATCCGGAGCTGACTAATTTTCCAGGCAAGATTGCACGAAATTTTTTAGCTGCCCGAGGAAAAAGGGACCGCGGAGAAACTCTTCGCACTGCAGCGACTTTTTGTCTCTGCAATTAACGACTGCGGTGAACTCGAAGCTCCAAAAAAAGGCGGTGGAAACACTTTGAATGGATTTATCAAGAGTTTAACAATTAAATTTTGATAGTTTGCTTTATTATACGGCAATGCATTATTAAAACCTTTATTCAGTATTAATTTCACTTGGGAGTAATAAATTGATCTAATCCTTACGGCAATCTAACTTCTAATAGGAAATTTTCACAGCAATAATATTGTTGCATCTACAATGTAGACTATAGCCAATCGGTAAACCACCAAAAGCTTTCCCTATATATTAAACACCGAACTTTAATAACTTTCTACTAAGCGACAATAGCAAATACTTATTCTTCGTAGACTAACAAAACGAAGATTTTTACTATAAAAGTAGTAAAAATTCCTATATACATAGCAATTTCTACTATATAAATAGCAATTTTTGCTATGTACATAGGAATTTTTAGTGATAGTAAAAATCGTCATAGATCGAGTATGTCCCATTGTTCCTACGGGATATAATAATTTTTACAATAACGATTCTCTCCGTGTAGAAAGCTAATATAAATTTTTCGATTAAATTTTGTTTTTAACTACATTCATTAAAAATTAAAAAAAATATATTTTTTCCAACTGGTCTTTGTGAAATTGCCATCCTCTACTCGGGTTCTATGAAAAATTAATACACGAAGCTCAACAGTTGCCTATTAAGCGACAATAGCAAATACTTATCCTCCGTAGACTAACATAACGCGTGATATAAGCTACAAGATTTTATTTACATTTACATAGAAAACTACTATAAATTTGTCGATTAAATTTTGTTTTTAACTACATACATTATAAATGAAAAAAAAAATTATTTTCTAACTGGTCATTGTGAAATTGCCATCCTCTACTCGCATTCCATGAAAAATTAATACACGAAGCTCAGCAGTTGCCTCAGATTAACATCTACCACAAGCCACTACTTCCTCCCCATTAAATAAACAAAAAATCTACCTGAAAAGAACAGAAAAAACGATCGAGAAGCAAGAACACAGGTGTCAAACTATTTCTCATTAAATCCGTAGAATTACACGCTCGAAACGAATGAGGCGCTCGCTGAAACGAGCCCCGGCCGCAACGAGCCCGGTACTTCATCCCAATGTTGCCGAGCGTAAACTGGCGACCGACACCCCTCCAGAGCGCCGCGTCATTAATACTAGACCGCGCGAGGCGCCGATAGAGTTATCGCGTCGGGATTGCCGGCGATTTCCACTTCCGCGTTGGAGTGGCGCGGAATGACGCCTTCTTGTGGCGCTGCACCCGCGGCCTCCATTATTACCGCTTTTTCCGTGTTTGCCAGGGCTAAGCACACTATCGTGTAATCACCCGAGCGATCGTTTTCTTTATATTATTCAGGGCTTGCGATGAAATCTCTCTATTGCGTTTTTCGGGGGCGCTTCGTGAACAGGATTTCATCGCTTACGAGCAGCCAAGCAGATTACGTTCTACTTTGTGTTATTGCGAAGGATTTTTTTAGATTTCTTTTGCTGCAGTGTGTAAAGAGTGGTGCAAGTGTTTTCAACGATAGTAGCGATTGCTCGTGTAAATACTTTGTAATAATTATTATTTTTTATAGTATTTTCTCTTTGTATTTGTAGATTTGACGATTGATAAAAAGTGCGATATTTTTTGCGTAATGAACGCGTCCATTGATTACTGTAATATCTTTGCACAGGAAAAACAGGGTCAAATTAAAATGACGATATTTCTTTTAATTACTTGGACGTTAAATAAACATGACCTAATTCTATCACGTTCTTTCAGAGAAATATTTTCTTTTACAAATATTTAAAAACAATATTTTTTCAGAAGAATTAAGTTTTTTTTTGGAGTACCGTATTATGAGAAATAAATAAATACGACAATAGAATATTTTCGAGAGAAAAAAGAAAGTAATAAGTTTTCTTGGATAATTGACCACTTGAGAATATCATATATTAATTCGTAGAAAATCAATAAGTGCCTACTTATTGATTTTATTGATTTTATGGCTAGTGCAATAATTGTTTACTTAAATTAGTAGCAACTTGTTCCTTATAAATACGTAAAATAGCAAAGGCTAAATACCTGAGCTAAAATACACCTGAAAGCACCAAGGACTACTGTATTTTCTTAGAGCGTAGTTCCGATCAGTTGTAATTCGCAAAACCATGTGGGCACTCGCCCTTTTGCTAATACTCACTGCAAACTATATTTTGGCTAATTCTCATGTGAGTGATTACGAGTGGATGGATATTTTGATCGACCAGTTGGCAGAACAGTGCAAACATCACGAGGCAGTGATATTTGTGAAGGATTTAAAGGCAGAATTAGCGAATAAGAATCTTCTTCTTCAAAAAGTGATGAACAAACGCTTAACAAAAATCGTCGACTTGTCTATGATAAAAAATAAAATTCGCTTAGTTACATCCAAAAGCTCGTCAATTTACGTTTTATTGCACCCGTTGGAAGACTCGAGGAAAAACTTCGTTGCAGAATTGAAGGAAGTGAAAGATTACTTTAATCTCATTGTTAAAATAACACCAACAACCAGACGACCAAACTGCGTGGTGATATTTCTTGTCACAAGTAATTCATATTCCAGAAAATTTCTCGAAGAAATTTTATTGTACGCCTGGTTGCTCAAGTTTTTGGACATCACCATCATTGTGAATGAAAAATACGATACCTCGTCGCATTCGTACAATCCGTTCACGAAGAAATTCAGTGCCGATCATCTTTCTAAAAACCTGATCCTTTTTCCGGACAAAATGACAAACATGCAAGGCCACGAATTATCGATACCCTTTATCGATTCGTTACCTTACGTAAGGAAAGTAAGCAAGGACGAATACGACGGATCGGATTTCAAGGTGATTAATATTTTGAAAACTACCATGAATTTCAAGCCGCGCCTTGTTGATTACGGCGCCAACATTCAGGCATTGAAACGAGCCGTCCGAGATTTAGAAACAGGCAATCTCAATCTTCTTCCGTTTACTCTGTTTGCATCTCATTATTTGACGTACAAAAATGACAAAGTGGAACGTGGAATCATCTGTACATTCGACAGCTACACCGCACTTGTGTCTTCATCTTTGACCGAGAAGCAGGTTTACATCTCCTCTGAAATCTTCTTATCTGTATCAGTGGAAATCGTCAGCATAATGTCGCTGGTCATTCTAACTAATTGTCTAGGGATCACTAAAGAATTTCCGAATATTCTGGTCATTTTGTCAATGATCTTAAGAATATCAACGAGGAGAACACCTCATAGAGCGGCCGACAGAATAATATTTTTCTCCATATTTTTCCTGTCGATCACGTACTTCGAAGAGATATATGCCAACATTACAGCATTGAAATTCAAAATTTCGACGGTGAGTTTAGACACTTACAAGGATGTGGATGAATCTGGATTAATACCGTACGTAGACGAGGGAAGTTATCAGTGGATATTTAACAATTCTGATCATTCGCTTCAAGCTATTAAGAGGAGGACTCGAATCAGTTCTGCACATGAGTGTATCAGGTATATCTTTTTTCAAAATTTTATATTAATAATTTATTATAACTATTCTGTAAGTTAAGTTGAGAGATTACATTTCTATTTTATTGTATTTATTAATAAGATACTATATAGTAGATATATACGAATTTTATAGGCATCTACGAAATGATGAAGATGTCATCTGCTTCTTATTCGCAAGCAAAGGTGATATGTACGTGGAAAATAGCACACGCACCGATGGAAGTGTAAATATTACATTTGCCAAAATTCAGTTTTTAAGCAACGGAAAGAATCTTGTTTATGAAATGGCGTCACCCTACGTGGATAAATTCGACAAAGTTGTTCTAAGAATAATGGAAGCAGATCTATTACATAATTTTCATGCAAAGGAAAAAATTAAGAAAAATCCGATAAATGATTCAAATCGTGTTCTCAATAACGATTTGCTGAAATTGTTATTCAAGAAAATTTTCATCATCGGTTATACTGCTTCCAGCTTCGTGTTTGTTTTGGAGCTTTTGATTAATTTTTTAATGAAACACGCAAACCACCGTATAACGAATATTTTTAAAGAATCTGCTATTACGCTCTACTGAAAAGAAAGTTATAAAGGCATTTTAAAAAATTGCTCCTAGTATTTTAGCTTAGCGTTCTAATTGTAAAAATTTATACTTAAAAATTGTCTTAAAACAGCAAAATGATGTAAATACACTACTAAACAAAATATGAATATTTAAAAGTATACACGGAGAGAAATGTTATAGTAAAAATTACTATATTCCGTAGGAACAATGGGACATACTCGACCTATGACGATTTTTACTATAAAAAATACTAAAAATTCCTATGTGCATAGCAAAAACTGCTATTTATATAGTAGAAATTGCTATGTACATGTAGGAATTTTTAATATTTTTTATAGTAAAAATTTTCTTAAGTTGAGTACATCCCACATAGTAATTTTTACTATAACATTTCTCTCCGTGTACCCAATCCGGGTATCGCACATTGTTCTTTTTTGATGTCAGCAAATGAAACCCTGAAAATGTGAACAATAACAGGTTGCCTTATAAAATTCGCCCACATATCGCATCAGTGGACGAATTTTGATTTAAAATGTGTTATTGTATTCAAATTCTTCAATTGAATTTCACATTTTCAGATTTAGATAACAATAAGTTACAGAAATGAGGGTACGTACGGAGGCGAGAATGGTGACGAAGTAACGCTGGGTCCTTTCGTAGTCGAGGGTGCGGTTGACGGTGACTTGACCCTGATGAGGCAAGTTGATGCTGAAGTAGCCGTAGCCATCGGCCGTGGTTATTCGGTCACGGCCGACGCCGTCGCTGTTACCAATACCAGTCCCATCGCCCTGCGCGATTGAGTACTCCACCAGACCGTTCACGCCTGCGTCCGCATCCGTCGCCACTACATTTTTAAAGATCGTCGATCCCACTGGCGTTAACTGGTGCAACAAAAAAATATGACGTTAATAGGGATATGCAATATGGAAACGAATGGATTTCCTAATTTAATTAAAAGGTTTTTAATTACTGAAGGCTATTCTAAATTTTTTTAGTATTCCGTTTAATTTTTGTTTTCTACCGTGTAAATCTGAAAGTGTGAAATTCACTTGGAAAATGTGAATAGTGACGATTAATATGTGAAAAGTCGCTCACATGCTAAATATGTGAACGAGTTTTCACATAAAATTTGTCACTATTCACATTTTCCAAGTGGATTTCACAATTTCCGATATATAGTTTTGTTTTGATTCAAAATATTTATCTTCATATGAATTTTATTTTTTTTAATCATGCTCACTGTGTTTTTTAAGTAATTCCTGTTCATTAAAAGTTTAATATAACTTTTTCGTGAGTATTGTATTTGCAATTCACGCGTAGGTCGATATCAAGGTCTGTATATATAAAATGCCTTGTTACAACAATACGAACACTCAAAGTTGTTTATGTTAACTTAAAATTGTTAATTTTGATCCGAAATCTAATAAACAGAATGATCGTCACAAAATAACCATCGCTTTTTATAACTAAATTCCCTTTTATTCTTTGTTATTAATTTGGTTGATATTTAAATATAAAAATAAATATATAATTGAAAATGCTACTACAAAATAAATCGAAAACGTATAGAGATATTTTATACTTAAAAAATTTTTTCAAAACATTTTTACAAAAACCTTCGTAGGTTCTTTAGAAAAATGTATACGTTCGTAGAGTATTTCGTAGTACATTAAAGCAAGATTTATCAGATGGGCAGCCTGTGACCAAATTGAAATGGTACCATGTAAAAATGACTGGAGTATTTCTCTCCATTTAACCGCGACAAATAATTCCACGTTTACTCCCAATCGTCCAATTGCATAATCCTGTCCGTCGAACGCATTGGATTAAAAATATCCACAAGTCATTAAGCAGAGATATTTTACGCGCAGGCAGGAGATCGTAAAAAGGACAGCGCTTGTGTAGAAGGCCTCAAGGTTTCCGTTATACTATTCACCCGTGAAATAGCGACGACCAGGGGGAATAATTTCAGTCGGGCAAAAATCTCACGCCTATTTTTCACCTCCGAAGAAGCGAAAAATCCGTTGCCCCTCTCTATTCATAAATAAATTCACGGGGTTGCAAATCCCGAGACGAGATGATATAAGTATCACGTTCGATCGTAAATACGCAGATTAAGAATCAGCGGCTTGCAGAATTTATTCATATATATATCTATACAACCTTCGAGATCCCAGTGTAATTTAATTGCCGTACCTCATACCCAGTGTGCACCGCATTAAATCCAATCCAATCCAATTCAACGGGCATCCGAATAGATCGGGAAAAAATTTTAATTAAAAATCCACTGGACCGTGCATCTAAATTAAATTAAACCCAGTCGCCGCGAAAATAACGCGGGAAGGTGTACGCTATTCAAAATAAACTAAAACAAACAAAAAAAAAAAGAAGAAGCAGACGTATAAATTTCAAATAAAGCGGAGGAGCAGCAGGCGGAAAAAGGGGAGCCGCGCCTCGGTAAATGTCACAAGAGCAAAGTAATACGAGGCCGTAACATCAAAGTAAGAGGGGCCTGGAAGTGCCGGCACTCGCGGTCGCCTAATTTGAAAGCCGAAGCGGATCCGACGAAGACGACGATCGGCCGTAAAAAGGATTATCGACTTGGCCCCGCGATTGATTCGAATCGGTGAAGAGGCGTCCCTTACCCTCGTGAGATAGAAAGAGCGAGGACGATTAAAAAAAAAAAAAAAATCGACGAGGGGCGGAGGCATAACGAGCAGCACCGGTCGTTACGGTTTCCTACATTACACCTAATGGAGCCGCGCGGCGCGTAATCGGCGCGCGTCAGGCCCGTGCCGGTTTCGTATACATTCGGGCACTGTGCTCCGCGCCGCTTTATTTTATACGCCGATCGAGCGCGAAGTAATGGCTCGGGGACACGAGGACGAGCGCGGTAATCGCGAGGAAGTCGTTCGCCGGGATTGCCGTCTAATTTCGACCGTCGTTTTGCTACTTTGGCTCGATGTGCACGAGACGCGCCGGCGGGACGCTTATTAATTTGAGAGCTCGAACGATTTTTTTTTTACTTTTTTTTTATTTACTGAAACCAGTAATAATTACATCTTTGGAAAATTATATAGAGGTAAACTTAAATTTACCTGTACATAGGTTTGTTGGGATTTGTTACTTTGTTATTTTTTAAAGAAAAGATTTTTCTTTTTAAAGAAAGGGCAAACTTTAAGGGTTGTTACTTTTTTTTTTTAAGAAACGTATAGACAAATTTATTGTGCCTGTTACATCCAGCGACTTGCCTGTCAGAATTTAAAGAATGATAAAAAAGAATTAATAAATAATACACTCGAATATTTTTTTTTTTTTTTGAAACTATGATTTTTTTTTTAAATACTAATATATGTAGTTTTGCGAGAATTTTCTTTAGTTTACTAATTAAAATTTAAGGATCAATTAAAAAGGGATCGTCAATGGTTGACACCTCGTATGATACCAATTAAATCCTTTTATTATCTGGTCTAGCTATTGGGAATATCGTGAAAGACAAGTTTTCTTAAACTAGTTTGTACCGTGTAATGAAAATTTTTTTCGCAATAACATTCTCACTTTTAATGTGTGAAAAATAGATTGCCATAAAATTTCTTTTGCCAATAATTTTGTCACAATTTACTTTCCTTGTAAAAATGATTAACTGTTCTATTAAAATGTATCTTAATTAAATGTATCTTAAGCCTTACGATTATCCGGTATTCCTTGTACATAGATATTAATTTGCGAGTGACTTTCTTTTTAAATGAGAAAATATTTCGCTAATAAATTCCATCACAGTCTTAAATGCAAATTAAATGGTACTCCACTGACAGTAATAAATGTAACGAAATCCTTGTAAATAGCTGTTCCTTTTATTCTAAACGATATTGTCTAAATCACAGGGTATAAGAACCACGAGACAGAAGGCTTTCGCGTGGCTTAATTTTATGATGCAATTCAGCCACCTGAACAAGATTCTACGAAATCCAACTGTGAGCTCATTGCCTCTTCCTCCTCCGACTACCTTTTTTTTCTCATTTCAGCTGCAAACAAATTCAACCAGAGCAATTTAAAAAGAAAATAGGAAAAAAAATAAATTCAACTGCTAATGAAGCCTATACATTCCAAATAGGACATCAGATTAAAAAAAGCTTAATTTTATTTCCGATTTAATTGCCGCATTGAGCGATACTTTTGAGTGAGTAAGCTGCGGCTTTTATTTCATAACAGGATTTCGCTAAACCTTGACCTCGATCCACCAAAGTAATGGAGATCCCTTAAAAATAAAATCAAGACTTTCTATCTGAAATTGGATACGATACATCGTTTGGGGAACGGCGAGGGTATACCGGAAAACGGTTTATATCGTGTATCCGTAGGGCTGGAAATTAAGTCGTTGGGAATATAAAGAACTTCAAAATAAGAAATAAAGAAATTTTGTGTACATCGCGCGATCGACTCGTCTAAAATATCGCTATTGTACATCTCTAATCAAATTAGACTCGTTTTATTCAAAAAGAAACTTTGTAATTTGATAACTTTCTATCCTTACTTTCTTGTCAAGTTAAATAAATAAAAATTATCGTATGTAATTGTAGAAATACAATAAATAATAATTAATAATATCTATTTAAATAAATAGGAGTAATTCATGTGTTTTTAGTAAACTTATTTTAAAAATTTTAGTTTTTTTTTTAAAAAGTGTCACTCACCTCCGGAACAGTCGTTTCATATGGTGTATTGACGAACTTGGGTGCATTATCATTGACGTCGGAAACTCGCACAATCACGGGAATCTTACGGTTGCTTCGTGTCGCTCGTACTGTACAGCTCAGCTGAAATTTTCAACCCATTTATCACCATTCATCTTCATTATTTCTTGTCAATATAAAAGCTTAACATTTTTTGCTACTAAAGTTCTGTATCATATTTTCCCCGGCTAAAATGTATAACCATCATTTTCGAAAAAGAGTGTTTTTTAAAAAATCTTTTCGCATTTTGGGTAACATTTTATTACACAGAAAAAAATTTAAGGAAATGATTTACTTCAATAGTACTTATTAAATTTTTCTTTGAACCAAGTAGTGACTTCATTAAAACTACACGACAAAAAAAATCGTGAATTTTAAGGAAATGATTTACTTCAATACTACTTATTAAATATTTCTTTGAACTCAAGTAATAATTTGATTAAAACTAAATGAATTTATTTGTTTCTAAATAAATTTGGTAGTTTAAAAAAAATAATGTCTTGACTCAATAAAATATTTAATAAGTACTATTGACAGAAACGTTTGCTTAAAATCAACAAATTTTTCTCTCAGTGTATATTCGAACAAAACTTTAATCTGCATTTATACAAATTGCTGAAGTAATAAAAATAAAACACAATTGAAGTATTTAAAATTTAGCTCACTTTTAGCATTATATAGTACTGTAATGCTAATATCCTACCGAGGACGTGACTTTAAAAACAAATAGATACAAAAAAAACTTCACTACTCCAATTCGTGGATCAACGCGTAAGTCAGTCTTAAAAAGAGGAGTTTCACGTTTAAACCCGACGAAAGTCCGGATACTTAGAGCTGCTCTAAGTGGGCGAGCTTCCGTACTCTCCTGGCATTCCCAAGATCACGGGGTCGCGTGCCGACTGTCCCTTCGGTCACGCGATGCTGTGCCGCTTATCGCCGTCCTGAATTTCTCCCAGCGAAAAGTACAATGGAATCCACTCCTATGAGAGTGTACAAGAGAGATCGCGGGCTTATCTCGGCCGGATCGTCGACTGGAGGCTCATAATTTGCCTCGCGGAGATGCGAATTTCAGGTAGGAACGTAATTCCGTTGAAAGTGGACCAAACCGGTCGACAGGTTCGCTCGACAGAATTCCCTTCGTGAAAAGCGACCGCTTGGAGTTACACGAGCTCCGCTGGTGAAAACGAATTTGATATCGAGCGGCTGCTCGTTTACCAACGAGTGGAGTGGGCGAAATGGTAGATCGGCTTTTTATGAGTTTAATTAAAAGATAAATTTTGTTGATAATTGTTTTAATGAATGGATTATTATAATTTAGAAGAATGCTGTGTTGGTTTAGGCACACTTCCATGAAAAGATGACAATATTGGCGAAAAACGTAGAAAGTTACTTTTAGTTTTGAGAATGTACATAATGTTGCGAATAAAACATAAACTTTTATAAAATAATTCGTAAATTTTGATGAGATCGTTTGATGAAAGGAAAAAGTTACCTGTATTTTTAATTATAACGAGAAAACTGTTCTATTAAAAATGTCATATGCAGCCGGGATTCGTTTAAAACTAAGTAAGATTTATTTGAGCAATTATAAAAAAAATCCAAAAATCGTCTTAAATTTTTGGATCACTTTTATAAAACTGATTCTAAATACTATAATTTTTGCAAGAGAGTAGGACTAATCTATATAAAATAATTTCTCCTCAACACTCTAATGAACTGAACCATCAAAAAATTTCGCGATCACAGCTGATCCTTCTTAAAAACCATCAAAGCAAATAATCGCAAGTGAGACAAAAGCCACAAACTTTTTATCCTGCGACATGAAAACCGTCAGTATTTTCACATAGGTAAATGAAAAAAAAATCACATTATTACGAAAGTAACTCCCGCTATATTACATTACCTCCGGCTCACCCGAACCGCATTGACAGGAGCGACGAGCGCGCGGCTCCGTGCGAAAGCTGCATCCGCCGAAAAAAGATCGGTATCCGGCCCGCCGAGCGTATCTGCCGGCGCGAATTTTCATCTCCGTGTGAAAATAAGGCGATCGCGCCGCCATCATTACGTAAACGAGGAACTTCCAAAGGTACCGAGCCGCGCGAAATGCAGACACGTGGATAAGCGCGGCGCGCCGCTCGTGAGGCGCGATGACCCGGCGAGATTAGGGAAAATTCGCGATCGCCGCCGCGAATTATGGTAACCCGGCCAGGCCGCTGCGAGATGAGGAAGCGCGATCTCCGAGGCGCGCGTCGGAAGTTTTACGGATCGCAGGCCAGGATTATGTGTTTAACCCTTGCCGAGCTCATCGCCGGTCTACTTGTGCGTCAGTGTCGTCTTGGGTGTACAAGGCTCGTGAATAATTAATTTTCTTTTGTGCACTGAGAGAAAAACTCAATAAAAATTGCTATTGTAGTTAAGAAAGGAGTGACAGTCATGATAAGCGAGAAATTTTAGTATCGAAAATAACAATTACTAGTACTCAAAATAGCAATTTTTATTATTAATATAGTAATTTTTAGAATTTCGGATACGAAAAATTACTATTTTTCTACTATTTTAGAATTTCAGATACTAAGAATTACTATTGTTCTACTATTTTAGGTGTTTCTCAACGAACGTAAATTAAATCTGTGAATGCGTAAAACGTAAATACCCTTGTATAGATAAAAAAATCTCCCCGAGATTAAATCTATTTTAAATAAATTTATTTTAATTTATTCTTATCAACAAAAGAAACTCATATTTAACTAAAAATTACTATGTCGATAGTATTTCAATCTTTTCTATGAACATTTTTTTATTTAAATATGTCAAGTGCACGGCAGAGAAATTTTAGCTGTGTGGAATTCGATCCGGCGTATAGGAAGGCGCGCTCCAGTGCAATTTCGTCGGTCAGTACGCTTTTTTTTTATCCCCGACCGCAAGTACTTTAGCTCTACTCACCTGAAAGACGACGTGCGAAAGATTCTCCTCGTCCCGGTCGAGGGGCCGTAAGAGTCGGAGTTTCTTCCCGACGAGGGTAAAAAGCGGCTGCCGGCCGGCGGCGCTCAGCTCTAGGATCGTCTCGTTTTGCGGATCGCCGTTCACCGGCAGCTCCGCCGGCACCGTTTCTTGATCGATCGCTGCAAAGGCAAACAGAAATTTATTTTTTTCGCAGTGCGATTGATTTTGCAGTCACACGCTGAACACAAATTGGCAATCTTCAAAAAATAATTGCTTCAGTAGTGCCTACTTGTTAAATATTTATTTGAATCAACTAAGTGTTTCTTTAAAACTAAATTAATCTATTTATTTCTAAATAAATTTGGTAGTTTTGAAAATATATTTACTAGATTCAAAGAAATATTTACTTGAAATCACTAAATTGATCTCTCAGTGTATGTAAATATCACTTATCGACGCTACATTGTAAAAATATCATGAAGCTTATTTCTGTAAATCTGAAAATATTAAAATTCACGTAGAAAATTTGAACAGTAACATTTTGTTTGTGAAAATTCCTCCACTTGTTGAATCGGTGAAAGACTTTTGAGATAAAACGTGCCACTATATTTCTCAATTTCGAGGTGAATTTTACATTTTTAGCAGAGATTTCAAACACTGAATTAAAAATTAATGAGTCACAGTAAATGTTGCACGGAATTATAATAATTTTTATACTAAATGTAATATTTTTTACTTTGAATTTTTTTAATGGAATTATTTGTGTCTTAATATGTCGTATTTACTTTTGCATCAGCTTTCATATTGTATCGTGGATAAAAAAGACGTTTTAAATAAATAAATTATTGATTTAAAAAAATAATTTTTTCAATCAGTGTTCGTAATTTAAAAAAAGGAAATTGCCTTTTTAATTCAAAAAAATTTTAGATACACTAGCAGGTCTCGTTGATTCAGATTATTTCCGTACAACGTGCAATTTGTGCAAGTTGCGTGTAAAATTATTTTCAGCGCATTGCGGTATAATGAGAAATAACTAATCGAAAATTGGAGGGTAAGCAGAATCCGATACTTAGATTTTAGATTCGAAAGAATAAAAAATGTGATAATCGGGAAAAATTATCTATTCATATTGATCATTAGACTGCGGCTGAATGTAGTAGCGCATTACTTATTGAATGAAAAAAAAAAGCCTATTAATCATTAGTCTCCGTAAACGTTTGGCTATTCATTCCCGCGAAATCAATGAATATCAAATTTCCGTGAAAAATAAACGACCGCATTATATTTATCAATACATTTCGATGACTTTCACTGATCAAAATCGTTGGATAAGCCTTTAAATTCCACTTTGTTCGCTTTATTTTTCGATAAATCTTAATTGTCGTCAAAGCCGCAGTCTCACCAATCAAACATCAAATGAACACTCGATACGAGCGTAATACGATACCCCGCTCGAGCGACGAAACGTTTAATATTTACTACTTCGTTTTTGCGAGCGAAAAAAATTTAACTAAATAGTAGGATGCGCGAGGGAGCGTTAAAGGATCGTTAATCTAAAACTGCGGTGTTAATTTTATGGGCATGTCAACAATAAACGGGGAACGATTCCGGAAAAGAAGAGAGCGTTACAGTAAGTATGACGCAAAACACGAGTAGGAAGAACGAACCCTCAAGCCGGTTAATTTTCTCGTGTAAGTACTAAATGTCTGGACGCGAAGAAGTTAACTGCAATATAATTAAAACGGAAGAAATTCCTTTATAATACAGCGAAACAATTTCGCAAATTCACGGTGTCTACAGCTTTAAAAAGATTTTTCTGTAAGATTCGTTCGTCTTAATCGTTATTTAAAATTCAACCACTTCTTTATGTAGCAACTATAGAAAAAAAGATATTTGTCTTATTTTTTATTCGTTCGATAATATTTCATTTTACTATTGTTTCTGATATTGTATATGCCATTTATTAATTATATTATCTTTTGGTATTAATTATCAATTTTATTACTTCTCTTTAAAATTATTATTTTAAAGACTGAAATGAGGGACGTAGGTGCAGACCAGCTGGGGTCCTATTACAAAGTAAACAATTAATAAAATTTGTGAACATACTAATAATTTTATAATAAAAGCTTGATTCTTCATTTGAATAGTAAATACGCTTTCGATTTATATTTATAAATAGATATAATTCGCGAATAATTCAATGATTACACTTTAAAAAACATTGTTAATTTTAAAGAAATGATTTACTTCAATAGTACTTATTAAATATTTCTTTGAAACAAGTAATTTCATTAAAACTAAATGAACTTATTTGTTTCTAAATAAATTTAGTGCAGTCAAAAAAATATTTAATAAGTACTATTGAAATAAATGTTTGCTTAAAATTAACAAATTATTTTCTCTCAGTTTACTTATTCCTTGTTCTTGTTATTGACTTCTGCACTACTCTAGAAACTTTTAACACTATTAAATTCTTTTGAAAGTATATATTTTGCAATTTACATTGTACAATCGCATTTTACAAATGTTATTTATCTACATCGTACATATACTGTGTTTATTACAAAAAGTGTATAATAACGTTTTCTAAGAATGATCTTAAAAAGTATAAAATCTGATCTACAAAGTGAATAAGTGAAAGAAACGGAGGAGAATGGAGACCTCGCGATTCGCGCATTTCTGTCGCCGCTGGAAGCGGTCAACGTGAGATAAATTCGAAAAATTTCTTAGCGGTAAGGCAGTTAGGGGACCGTTAGCGGCGCGGGGCCACGAAGAAACGTGGAAAATGTCGCGCACCGAGAGCGAGAATAAGCTGATGTCCCCGGGAGACAGATGGAAGCGCGGAAAATGCGCCAAAGAAGCGCACCTCTTCGAGCGCGTGAAATTAAATAAATTGAGTGAAAGACGATGAAAAAAAAAATAATTCGAAGCTACGGGCGCTGCGGATGTACCGTTGCCAATGTTGTTTGTGTTCGCCGCGTGAGATTTATGGACACTCCGTTTTTACGTTATCAGTCGCTGCAATTTGTTAAAGTATCAACGCTGTGTGCTCCACTTAAAGCGCAAAAACAGGAATTACGCGGTGATAACTTGATTTGGCTAAAAGTTGAAAGAGTGCACTGCACTTTTTTTGATTAACTGCTGCTCAAGATTTTCTTCTCACATTATATCGGCCATTAATCAAATTTATGGAACGTGTACTAATTTGTAATCATAATTTTTTTTTAACTTTCTGAGAATATTTTTTTTAAAGGAGATATTAGCCTCATAAAATATCAGATGTAAAATCTAATAGAATTTTATAACACTTACTTATTTTATTTTCAAATGAACTGACATTAGAATGAGAATTCTTTGAGAATAATTTTAGACTTTGAAATAAAAATACTTTTTAAACTTCTTAAATTTAAGTTTCTCTATTCTAACACATTGTTTAAAAAATTTTTGAAAAAACAAGGAGAGCATATTTTACTTTTTCTTCTTTAACTATGAGAAACGCGTAGTTTATATACCTCCGCGAAGACAATGCTAAGCGGTTATTAAAATTTTCTGAGAAAAAAATATTAGCATACACCATAAAATCGCCTTATCGAATTATCAAATTAGACTGCGATTATCTGCAGCGTGAAAATCTAATCCACTGCTTCCTGATCTCTCTGCCCTGTGCTCATAAGCGTTAAATGAAGGCCCTTGTCTTCGTGAAATTGAGTTGCACATGTAACGCGAACAAAGACGCGCGCCATGCATTATGCATGTACGATTCACCAGAAAGAGAGAGGAGGAGGAAGAAACTATGGGAGACCAACGTAACATGTGGATGTTAGTCGATGAAAGGGTTGAAACGGAACAAAATTGCGCTTATCTAAAAATATTCCGTGAATTACCAGTCATTGTTTAAATGACGTGCATGAATTTTTTTTATTTAAAAGTCCAGCTAAATGAATAGAATTTCGAAAAATCATTGTCGAATTTGTGAAAGTGTCCCTTAAAAATCGATAGAAAGGATACTTATTGATTTAGGTATAGCCTCGCTCTTTATAAGAAATAATAATTTAGTTATTGTAATAAAGATTTTACTTAGAAAAGCTCGAAGCATATAAAACGAATTATGATGTAAATAATTTGTTACATAAAAAATTATTAGCTCTGTAATTATAAATTTTGTACAATATAAAGCTTCAACCATTTAATTGTTACAAAAAAAAAGTAATTTTACTATTTCAGTAATGAAACTGGAATGATAACTTTAATATACATCGTAAATCATATTTTTCTCCAATTTTAAAATCTCGATTTGTAATTTCAGCGCTTGATAACGATTGCATTACTCTCAATTCCTTTCGTTTTATGACACTACAAATCATCCGATAAATAGCTAGGATCACTTGAAGAAAAAAATTATCACCGTAGAAATAATAGTAATCCAGTTACGTAAGCTCAGCAGAGCCGAGGATAATCCAATTTACGAATTTGTACTTTCTAATACAAAAAAATGCTAATGCATTAAAAATGCATTATCGAATATTTGTGCATGTACGATAATATACTTACAGTCACCCCTGCTTTCTTCTATATCGAGTATGATATTGGACTGGTCGATTTCCAACTCGCACAAGCCTGCAACAAAATATTGTTATTCCCGATTAATTTACATTTTCAATTTCGCATCTGCACTTGCGCGTTTCATTATTAAATTTCGATGATAGTAAATAGTTTACACCCCGAGATTACTAAATTTACATTTTGTATCGCACTTGCTAAGCTCTACGTCGCGAAAATATCTGGTTTCATATTCATTATAGATAAATTTTGAATTTTGAAGTTCAGCAAAAAATTCAGGGAGTGGTGGTACTTGCACTATAAGCTTTTAGTACAAGAAAATAGAGTGGAAATTATCGCCGTTATTTCAGTTCACATGATCCCAGATTTTCTATGAAATTAATTACACTTTCATTATAAAGGGAACAATTTGTAGGCATTAATTTTTAAAAATACTTTATAAGCTAATCGTTTTTTTTATACCAACAATTTTTTATATGGAAACGCTACACATACCATTTGCAGTTTTAAAACAAAAATTCAATTTAAGCGATATTCAAGGGATATAAATCAGGAATCTCCAAGGATACCGCGACTTTAAAGAAGTATAGAGGCATCCTCGAGAGGAAAATCGAATGGTGACGCGAAATTCGAGAGCATTTAAATTTCACTTAAAAAAAATCGTTCGCTCTCGAGACGCGCTGCTATTATTCACGAGGCGTCCCGCGCACCTGGGCATCGTAAATGTGTAAGTTATGCGGAAATAAAGTCCGAAGCGGACCGCCGCGCGAACGATTAACGCCGCGATGCCGTAATGAGAAAAGGGAGCCTCCCCCTCCTCCAATGTAATTATCGCAGCGAACCGAACCGGTTCGAAGGTGTTAATTCCATAATTTCACGCGCCCATCACGCCGCTTTTTCTATAAATATCCGCTTAATTGCAGAATCGGTTTCGCCCGGCGCGGATTTTCACGTCCGGAGGGAGGGGATTTCCCTTGTCATCTGCGCGCTTCTTGGGTATTAATTGTAGACTGCGCGAGATGAATATAATGCCTGCAGATTGATTTTTTTTTTCATTTTCGTTTTGCGAAGGAAGGGACGAGGCTTACTGATTGAATGTTTGAGAGAAATTATAACTATTTATAATGGAGTTGATAAGATTGTGTTTTTTTTTTATCAATTTGATTTATTATTGTCTGTAACTTAAATATATGTAAATAAAACAATAAATATTTTTTATTTTTACGTTTGCATTTGTATGTGCCATCAAGTTTCTCTTCTTTAGTGTTTTATTTATTTTTTTTTATTATTCTTCAGCTGTCATAAAAGCAGCACATATCAATGAGTTCTGTAAATAATTTACGCTTTGACGCATTTTTTTTGAGAAATTGCGTCTTAAAAAGTACTGAAATATTTTTTTACGCGGTATAAATTTTCCTCTAATATTCGTAACACAAATAAGGAAGTACTATATACATGGTTCGTATAAAAAGTTAATTATATAAATAAGAATTAAGTATCTGCTTTCACAGAAGAACAAATTATTCCTCTTAAAATTTATTCTAAACAATATATCAATAAAATGCACATTGTAGCTTATACTGTTCTCCTCTCGCAATGGAAACTCATATTCGCTTTATACGAAAAATAAATAAAGCATCAAAGTGAATGAATCAAAGCATCGAGGCGAAGAAAAAGTGTTATACCGCCCATATCGCTTGAAAAAAAAAAGATAATAAAAAAGAATCTAAATAGAAAGGGAGTAATTGAATGGAGCCATTAGTTGTTTCTGACGAAAAGTAGCTTTTCAAATAAAACGCTCGACTCGTTTGAAATTTAGATGTATACGTTCACTGCGCTATTAATAGATCCACCGATTTATGCACTCGATCCTTTCTCCCGCTCGATGGATGCTCCCATAGCACAAAGGACCGGCGGATTAAAAAGTCGCCCATTGTATCTAAGGTTGAACTCGAAGGATAATACCAGCCGGCAGGTATATACATATACAGCGACAGCTATTTTCAAACGGTACCATATCGCTCGCGCAAAGCGTAGAAAGTCGCCGATGAGCGCTATTCATTGCGCTTAATGCGATTAGCAGCGAGGATTAATTGTTTGTTTGCATTTTTTCCAATGGAGATTGACTGAAGATTTAAAGAGGAAGCGCTTCATTCGTTGGAGCGCTGCGCGCAATTTTGCGATAAGGTGTGATTTTGCACTGTAATTAATATGTATTTTTTATTTTAGTATACCCCACTTTGGCATGTATTCAAATGAACGAAATAAATTACGAGGAAGTTTTTTTTAATTATGCACTGTACCTCTCATGAATTCATTACTTTCATTTTAAAGCTACATCGTTTACCGAAATTCCGCGTGTATATATCTAGGAAATAATAAGGCGTTGTTTGCTATGATCTCAAAACGAGCCTGAAAATACAATCAAACTTTGAAACTCGTAAGTGAAGCATAATTTCATCGCTCAGTGTGTTATTTTTGCTTTCATTATGGTAAAATATTATGGTAAAATATAAAATTCATTATGATTAAAATAAATGAAACGGTACAATTGGTTCATGATCTACCCTGTTTTATTATTCTGCTTCCATTTATCTCTTGTTTTTGTGAGTCGAAATTAGTAAGTATTCATAATTCGACGATGTAAAAATAATGAAATGCTTCTCCGAAGTGTACTGCAAGTGTCTTAGCAATTTCACAAAAATAGTTTAAGAAATTTAGAACAGATGAATTTTCGATATGGCAAAATTTTATTTCATATATAATTAGTTTACATATTTTTTCCTAAACTATGAAGGATAAACAAACATTCGAAAAACTCGGTATGTCTAAGTAATTTTTATACCACAAATTCCCACACTATATTTTACAAGTCATTGTCAGTCTTGTCTCTTACACTTTATTTCGAGTAACAGTTTAAAAAATTAATTTCACTTTCCAATAATATAAATATAAATAAAAAAAAAAGTACATCGACACCACAAATTTCCCATCCGCATGAAATCGACCGTACCGCTGAAAGTAGAATTTCCATCGTCTGCCATTAGACAATAGACAGTAAACTATTATATCACCAATCCGTTTGTATGGAAAGCACTTGTACGACCCACCGGCGGCGATACCAAAGGCAGAAATACATTTATTCTCAAAAAAAAGGAACCGCGACTGTGCAAAAGCGTCCACGAGAAAATGCCAACACGCGTGGTACTGCGGAGCGTATCGATACAATTTCTGTAATTGCGAGCAACGAGGCAAGGAGAAGGAGAGCACAATAATATCCAAGAGCTTACGCAAGCCCGGCGTTGTGCAACCCCCGCGCGCTTTTTTCTAGAGCCGCGCCGAATTCGCCGGTGCGCTCGAAAAGCGCCGACCCTATTTTCCGCGAATAAATTTCCAATTACCAATCTGTAGTGGATGTGTAATTCGTGTGTCCCCGGTAAAACGCAACGTCGGCAATTAATAAAACGAGCGGCGATTTTCAGTACGATTGGGATTTGTGTGGGCTGCGGATTTGCGCCTACGTCGATTGGTAACAGGCGTGAATAAAAAAATCCGCTGTGCAGTCGAATTTGATTTGATTTATTTTTTCAATTTTACAATAGGAAGGTAAATGCTAAAAATTTAATTGTAGGTCATTATATTCGATGGTTTAATTGAGGATTTATTTACAACGAGCGACTGTTTTCGAATTTTTTTATTTTCACGCGTTTGTATCATACTTTCATTTATTTATTTTTTTTTAATAAAAATATAACTACATTTTTATGATTGGTTATTTTGTAATAGGCCTGTGTTATCGATCGGTATGCTTGCTACAGAGTAGACCTCATAAATTTTATTGAAATTTCATTCGAGTCTTAGAGGTGAAAACATTAATATTTAGTAGAATTGTATTCATACTACAAGATTTCTACGATACATGGAATCAGTTAATAAATTATATATTAAATAAAAATCATAACACGTTTTTTTTTTATTATTAAAATTAGTGCATAGAATTCTGTGGTAATTTTGAAAAAAGGTATAAGTCACATATTTTCGAAATCGAGATAACACTATTTTTATATTCTTCAAAGGATAATATAGCGAATTTTAAAATATTTTTTTGTTATTATGTATTTTGTATATAAAATAATAGATTAGCGAAAAGCATCCCAATTACTTCCCTGTTACAATTAAACATAAAATTGCAAGTATCTCGAAGTGATGAAAATATGACTTGCACCCTTTTGCAATATCGCCATAGAATTTTAATGAAAAGTATTATAACAGAGATTTTGCAATGAAAAAAATTCAATTTAAAATAAAATATTCATTTTCAGTGCTGCAAATTAATATAGTAAAAAAAGTCTCATCCGATATTCACCTTCTAAAATCGAATGAGTGAAACTTTACGAAAATTAGTAGAAGATGCTCCACTAATACCTAAATCGTGAACTAATTTTTAGTGAAAATCCACTAATTACAGTAATTTTTCACTAATTGAACTTTAAATTGAAAGACAACTGACAAATAAATGCAACCCTACAAAAAATTCAAACAATTAAATTCGATTCTTGGAAAAAATTGCCATAATAATTGCAGTCTTAACAATCTCTTAAATCGTGGAACAAAATTTTCAAATTCACTAGCACAACTCCTCTCAAGATCATCAGACTACTCATAAAACTCGCTCAAAGCCCGAGGCAGCAGGTCGGATTATGACGAGGCGGTTCAAACGCTGCTCACGAACTGAAAAATTTCCTCAAAACAAAGCGCTCCCTCGACATTAGCCTCTCGCCATCCTCCGCCGCGCAGCAAAAGTAACGAAAAAAAAAGAAGAATAAGACGCCAAAAAAAAAAAAAAAAGAAATTCGTCGCGGACAAGGAAGGAGGGCTCGCGAGTCGCCGGGTTGACATTTACATAATACTCGCGCGCGCTCCGCGAGCGAACAAAAGAGCGAGCTGGCGCTCGCTTAAAATGCGCCGCTCGTCCACTTTATCTCTCCGTTAGAAAGTGCGCCTTTGGGAGCAGCGGCGCGTTTTAGAAAGCACCCACGCGCGCGGGGGTCAGGGCGCGAATCGCGCGGCCCCGCAATCTACTCGCGCGAGCGCTCGCCTTCACCCGTCGATTTATAACCGAGGTCGCGCCGATCCGAGAGGACAAAGGCGATAGGCTCGTCGCCGCCGGGGCTGCGAGCTGGGGGCAAATTATTTTGGGATTCTGTACCCCAAGGACTCTTTTTTATTTTGTATTTATTTATTTATTTTTTTTTTTATGATAAATGGGTGCTTTTCTTCTTTGGCTGCAATACATTTTCTATAGGACTATTGGGCGGATGGTGATAAACGTATTTACATAATAAATAAATAAGGAAATGGAATTTTATACGATGTCGAAATGTTGAAGCTTGTTAAAACTTTAAGAATTACACGGAAAAAAATTAATGAATGGAAAATAATAAGTTGTTTTTGATTAAAAAAAATATTTTTTCTAGGTTGCTATAGGTTCATGAATATGCATATTGATAAGAAAACTTCTGAAAGCGTAGGCGTTTGTTAATTTGATTTTTTTCATGTGATTCTGCTACCTTTATTGAATCAAGTATGAAACTATAATTACTGTTAGACTTTGGTGAAACAATTTTCTAATGAGTTTTTGTAATCAGTAAAGTCTGTCAGTAATAAATTAAGGTATTTGCGAAAATAATGAATCGATTATTGCCGAATATTTTATAAAACCTTTCCTTTACTTATTTTCAGTTTAAAAATCATTTAATTCTTCATTTTTTTCTAAAAGGAACATTTTTTTAACATTTTCTGCTCATCTAGTGACTAGTTTAATTAATAAATAATATTTAAATTAATTTTTAGTTCGAACTTTTTATTTTTAATTTTGGTCTAGAAAATGTTACTATACTGCGTGGAAAATTATACTCCAACTTCTTCGTCTCAATATTCGCTGATCTTCAAATTTATTCTATATTATTCACAGAACCAGTCTCACAATTACATAAAACAAATATAAACATAAGCGCAAACTCCGTCCTGTCCAGCCTTGACAAGTATTTCTACAAAAAGTCATCCAAGCTCGAAAACTTCGAAGAAGCCGTCATCAAGAGGTCGTTAAAAAATTCACGAGCAAACGCATCTCGTCGACAACGCAGCGAAAGAATAAAAAAAAGCAAAAATAAAAAGAAAAGCTACCGGCGGAGGGCGGCGCGCGAAAAAAACCGGCGAAACGACCGCGAGATTAAAGAGCTCGCGGGCCGAAGTGACGTCGCATTGTTACGGAGGCCAAAGGCGCCGCCGCGATGATCTCAGGATTTATCGACGATATATTCGCATACGCAGGAGGCGACCCTTTGTAACTACTTTGTCTTTCTCTACCGCGTCTCATTCTGACGAGGCGGCGATTTTCCTCGCAGCTTTTGATTTATATCGGATCGGTCGTTTGTCAACGCGTGCACACACCGATGCTTAAACGCGAGGCGTTCGACTATCGCGCGTATGTAAATATGAGTCGTGCCTTGTTATTGACGAGCGGGAAACAAAGGGATTGAATATTGATGATTTCCAGGTGAATTTTGGAAGCGGATTTATTTTTAACGCGCGATTAACATTTTTATGTCTCTAAAGGATCGGTATTATAAACGAGCAAAAAACATTTTTATAATTTATCGGTGAAAGGTTCAGAAGGTTCGGATAACCGGTAAACACATTTTCAAAAAAAAAAACTGCATAAAAAACACATTCTGCAGAGTCCACGGGAAAAAGCTCGTCTTTTGGATTCTGCCGAAGAAAAGCTCATTTCGTGAGCTTTCAGAGAATATGTAGTAAATTTTAGGTGATACCGGAAAAAAGCGCAATACGTGATTTTAACACGAAACGAAGAGCACATTTCCAACTTCCAAAATGCGTTTATTTCGAAGGATCTTCGAGAGGGCCCCTTTTTCTCAGAAAAATCGCGGAATGTGTTTCCTTCGTGAGAATCTTGCGAGATGTGTTTTTCTCCGCGGGAATATCGCGAGATGTGCTTTTCTCCGTGGGCATATCACGAGATGTGTTTTATTCTGTTAAAATTCAGCGAAAGTAATTTTCTTCGCAAGAACATTTCCAAAAGTGGTTTCTTTGGGGCATAAAACTTCCAAAGTAAGTGCTTCTCGCGGTAGATTTAATTTGTGCTACTTTATCGTCGTGGCAGAAAAATTGTGATCTAGGTAGCAGGATACATATTGAGCTACTTTTTTAGTAAATATCTAGTTAATTTAATAAATAAACAATTTTTTTTAATAAAATTAAAATTAATAAAATATTTTAATTAAAGAAGAAATACTGTACTGATCGTAAAGAATTGAAGTGTAGTTACTACCTAAAGTTGAATTAGTGAAAAACTGTTACAATTCGTGAATTTTTTTCTGAAAATTAGTGGAAAGAGCTTCACAATTTAGGTATTAGTGTAACATCATTCACTAATTTTAGTAAAGTTTCATACTGTCAGAAGTGTTTTGGAAAAATTACTACTATTCTAATATAAAATTTACTATCCAGTGTGGGAGTGTAGCCCCGACTGCATTTAGTGAAAAACTTAATAGAAAATTTTAGTAAAAAAATAATCATTCTGCATTCTAAATTTTACAACAATTTTAATTTGTTTACTAAATGCAGTCTATGGCTTCACTCCCAGACTGGATAGTAATTTTTCCAAAATATTTCTCTCGGTGCACTATCTCAATTTTAGAAGATAATGTCTACGATTGTATATGACGCACTAGTCACTCGTATTATAATATAATTCCAAATTTGAAATAATCCTTGAAAACTAAATTACACATAGCAATCTACTTCCTCTTACGGCAGCGAATTGAAAAATCTTGCCTATCAAATTTCTCTACCCTCTCGAAGAAAAAATAAACGAAAATAAAATGACCATGTACAGCGCGAGCATTTTCGGTGCGCCTGTAATTACATCCGACATTCGTTATTCAATCGATGCATAATGCAAGCTCGCAGGCGTTCTATGAGAAACGCGAACACCACCGCGCCAGATGTTAATTCGTGGCGCACACCCGTGAATTACGGCGCGCGCCGAGCGATTTCCGTTTAGCGCGCGGCGGCGGAATTCGCGCGTGATTTACTCGAGAAAGTCTAGCGTCTGGCCCGGGCGAAAGCGAAAAAGCGCGCCCCGAGTGACAAGTGTGCGAAAGCACGGCCGCTGCACTCTCCCGGCGTCGCGGTTTCTTTTACTTAAATTGCGTTTAAGCGTAATGCCCTGCGCCGTTTTCTTTTTTTTTCTTTTTTTTTATGACGGCCTTTGTCTCCCGGACGAGGCTTTTGATAAATTGTACGCTTTTTTTAATAGTTGAACAAAGGACCGCTTTTTTCTTTGAGAAATCGGCGTTTTGTTTCGAAAAGTGAGCGAGGCAATTTTTATTTTTTTGCACTAAACGTCGATTTGTTGAATATTTTACGTTGCGCGGGTCAAAATTTCTGCTTTATGATGGCGTATCGTCGTAAATTGGGCGTGATCGGTATGAAAATGGGATTTAAGCGATTATTTTTATGTTTGGTTACGAAATTTTTTTGCTAATAAACTGGGTCTATGTCATATTTTACTTTATAATCTCTCCATCAGATTTGAAAGTGAAATTTATTACTTGCACTGCGGCCGTTTAATGTTTCACATATTTCCAAGCCAAATCAGAAGACACGTAGCTATGAATTCATATTGCATATTCGTAATGCATCGTTATACATAATTTTTTTTTTTTTTAGATTAATTCTAATTTTTTTTAATGTACAAAAATTTAAGAAACACGAGGAAAATATGGTAACGATTACTGTGAATGCACTATTACGCGAATATGAGCAATTTTATAGAAATCGTTATCATATAATTACGGACCAGAATCGATAGCTATATAAAATTGTCTATGAACTAATCTAGCTGATCGTGAAGTATATGGTAATCGTTACAACATTTTCTAGATTTTCGTAGGTTCTTTTTTAGATATTACTTTAGATACTTGTACATTTTACTTCTTCGATTTTCTCATCACAAGTGCCTTATACAACACGTTAAATTCTTTTCAAATCGAAAAAAAATTAAACTGAATGGGACGCAGGTTAAGAATAATCGAATAAATCAAAATTATATATTTTAACTGATTTTATTTAGTGAGGAAGGTGACGTCAGTCTCCGAGGACTGCTGTCTAAAAACTGAGCCTGAAGAGAGTCTGAACTGCAATCTGCATTTTCCCAAATACTTTTATGAAGTAATATATAAATAAATAAAGTAATAAATCTCAGCTTCCTCTTTTATTAAATAAAATAAGTGTCAAATAATCTAACACTGAATTTAACAACTACTACGAACAGAATAATAATCACTCGATTAAAAACAAGTCCTTATTTATATCTCTCATATAGTAAAAAAAAAAAAAAATTGCCAGAAAAGAAATCACGATTTGTCACATCTGTAGACACTTACAACAATAAGAAGCCTACCAAACTTCCGTCTGAATCAAAGGATCGTTCATTTTAAGTGCTACACGCACCCACCCACACTCCGCTCAGTCACTCGAGTTCGTACACGTGTACGTGTGTCCACTCGAACGCACACCACGGCAGGTGTTTCAGTGGCGCGATGAGGATCCTGGAGTGACGGAGCCGCGCGCTCGTGACGTAAGTAATTGGTGAGCACCGATGGATTTATGCCCCGATGAGGCCAGGATACGCGCCTGTCGCCGCGCACCGGAAGGGCGGGGGAGGGGGGTCGCTTCTATATACCGCGCGGAGATGCCGACCGTAGGTGGACGGCATTCCTGTTGTCCGCGTGCTTTTTCTCGTGGCAAAATAAATCGATGCCAGGCACCGGATGAACGAGCGCGGATCCCTCTGAGCTTCGGGGATTAAGGGAGACGACGAAATGCCTGATTGGTCCGATAAGTCTCATCTGGTATTTGTTAATTTTTCGCCGGAAGGGCGGGAAGGCGAAGGGATTAAATTTGTCGTCTGGACGTTCATTAATCTGACGTTGATTATGGTCTCACGTTTTTTTTTTTAATTTTGATCTTGGTCTACACTGAAAAAAAATTGTTAATTTTAACGAAATGATTTACTTCAATAGTCCTTATTAAATGTTTCTTTGAATCAAGTAATGATTTCATTAAAACTAAATAAATTTATTTATTATGATTTTGCTGGATATTGTAGTATATTAAGTACTACTTTATTATTAATGGTATTCGGTGCATAAATGAACGTTTAATATTTAATATAGTCACTGAATTAGAGAATTACTGAAGCTTCAGTATTTATTTTTGATGAACGAGTTATTTTTACTGTTACGCGATTTTACGAAAAACTTCTAATGATTTGTCATAAAATTTAACAGAAACATAAAAAAATTTGTAAGTACTACTAAATTTTTCTAATATTTTATTTATTATATAGTTATATTGCAGAGAATGTAAACAGGAGAATGTAATTGGAATGTGATTAGGATTCTGAGTTGTGGTTGTAACAATAGACTGTAACTATTGTACTGACGAAGTGACACCGTCATCCATACAAAAAGGTAAGATACAATCATATGTTTTATTAAAAGTTACTCAGACTTCAAGCTTCTACTAATGATCCATTCATATTTATAGCGTAAGAAATTTCTCAGAGTGATTTTGTTTAAATAGAATAAAAGAATACTTTCTAATGTTAAATCATGATCAGCACACAACATTCTAACGAGACTCACCTTTCGACGCCACGATGTTTGGTAAAAAAGCGATGCACATAAATCCGATGATGCATCTTGTCCAAAACGTCTGCAAAACAAAATAAAAACTTATATAAATAACTTATTGTATTTCCACGATGACTGCATTAAAACGTCGATACAATCAATTATGAATATAAATAACAGTTTAAAAGAATCCAAATATTCCTGATCATCAAAGCTTTTTGATTAATATTTTACTGTTGATTGTTTTATTTTTATTTACTAAATTTAATAAACGCAACAAATAAATAAATTAATTAATTGATCTACAATTTTTGAATAAAACTGCTTCTCATATTTTTTTCATTTTTTTTTAACTACACTGAAAAAAATTGTTAATTTTAAGGAAATGATTTACTTCAATAGTACTTATTAACCCATTAGAACCAATAGAGCAGCCAAAATTACCTACAGAAACATGACTTGATCACGTTTTTTTTAGGTCAGTCCGGAAATATACGCGTCGGTACTAATGGGTCAAATATTTCTTTGAATCAAGTAAAGATTTCATGAAAACTAAATGAATTTATTTGTCTCTAAATAAATTGAGTAATTTCCACAAAATAATTTTTTGACTCGATAAAATATTCAACAAGTACTACTGATATAAATGTTTGCTCAAAATTAGCCAAATTTTCTCTCAGTGTGTATACCTCGTGTTCATCTCATCTCGCGAGGACAGACAAATAATTAAATAAACAAAAGAACACCTCCTAAAAAAATTAACAACGAATCCTCGACAAGCCTTCGGAAGCCCACCCCGAACCTTTCCAGCAGGGCCAAAAAAGGTGACACCGCGTAAGCGCGCCGAGGCAATTACGCGTGGGCTTGCTAATAATCCGGAACACGATCTCGCGGGCTTTACAAGCCGAGGCGCTTGCACAATATTCGCCGGGCCCGTTCGAGCGTGCATTAATTATATCGGCCGCGGTGGCGCGCCGGACAATGAATTATCGGCCCGCGCGGTCGCACTTGTAAGCACGCCGATTTTTTTTACTCCCAACGCGAACACAACGCCGATAATTGAGACGTCGTGCGGTCGGAGCTTTTACCTCTCGCGCGACGCGTGTCGCCGGTAACTTTTTTATTTATTTATTTTTTTCGATTATCGCGGAAAAGTTACTGGTTCGCTGGTGAATAGGGGGATCAGTGTATCCGTGCATTGGTGTATTAATTGGGCCTGTGCGCTCGTTGGATTTAAGGGTCTCTCGGTGGAAAAATTGTCTGGGCTTTCGATATGCATAAGTAGATACATGCCGAGTGTGGTAAGACATTGACGTTTGGCGTAGGATATTAATGTGTTGGGTGTGGTGATTTGGATTGCCGAGTGATTGCGATTCGACATTTCTAGGAGAGAATAGCTTACGAGACTGTCGATTTATTTAACGATATTTAAGCTGTATTAAGCTAACAGACGATAAATAAATATAGTAAAATAAATATAATAGATTATTTGTCCTATGCATAGCAGGAGTTCCAAAGTATCTACTTCTAATATTTTGGTGATAATTAACAATTTATTACTATATCTTAATTTTTAAACAAATAATTCTTATGAAAAGCACATCAATGTTTACTAGTATAAATAAATAATGATATTATTTATCCTAATTATTTACACTGATAGAAAAGATCCTTTAACCCAAAGTCAGTGTGTTTAATATAAAGGCGTGCTCACATTTAATATAGTCCAAAGGATAAGGTAAAAAAATTGTGCATTAAATATTAAACCATCTGCGGGATTTTCTTCATTAAATATGATCACGCATTAATTATTAAGATTAATATTTTTTTAATGCTAATGCATACTTCTTTATTTCAAATACCATCTAAAATTATTTTTCAAAGGCGCGAAGACTTTGGGTCAAAGGATCTTTTCTGTTTTCTTCGTTAAATATGATCGCGCATTAATTATTAAGATTAATATTATTTTAATGATAATGCATATTTCTTTATTTCAAATACCATCTAAATTTATTTTTCAAAGGCGCTAAGACTTTGTGTCAAAGGATCTTTTCTATCAGTGCATGTATATCTATTTTTAACACACTTTAATTTTAATTAGCAAATTTCAAACCACAAGTTTTATACAAATAACTGTTTTGAAAATGACAGTAGTATAAAAAATAAATAAATAAATCTATCACTTAATATATTAAAGTCGAATTTTTGTAGATGTAATCCGCAGATATCAGCTGTTTTCGCATTGGACATCGTTAAACAGCGAAAAAATGAAATTCACCGGACTTTGCACAATATAAAGAAAACTTAGTAGGAAACAGGCTTTCACTCGGTAGCCTGGAAAAAATCGACGCTCAAAAGCTGCAAAGCTACTCGATCCGTCTTCGTCCGGCGGCTTTGAGGGGATTCGCGTGGTCGGTAGCCTAATGAACTCGCTCGAGTGGGATGTAAGCTACGCAGGCTGTTAACCGTTACTAACGAGGGGAATCGAGAGCCTGTGGCTTGGAGAAAGTTGAAAATTTTATATTTTGTGAAAATCGAATTTTTCGAATACCCTGAATCGATCGTAAAGCAGAATAAAGTACACTGGTGTGTAAATTTTTCAAAACGAGTTTTACAAATTTCTTCATTTTAATATGTTTGTTAAATTTTTTATACTTTCTTCGATGTAATTATCCAGTATAAGAAAAAAAAATACGGCAAATGTAAAAATATTATAAAATAAAGTAAGTTTAGAATATTTTATGTGAAAGTGAATATGCTTAGTTTATTGTACTCTTTGTTAAATGGATTTATTTACTACATTTATATCCAGCAGTATTATATTATAAGACTTGCTTAGCTGATATTGTTACTTTATAGTTTTAAGTTTATTGTAAAAAAGCTTCGCCCGTAGAATTTTTAATAAATAAACAAATAAATAGAAGTAGAGGATATCTGTACTTTTATTTTTACTGTAAATTTTTTTAACGCAGTCTGTGTAAATCAAAGTAATTTCAGCATCCATTAGATAAAAAAATATAGTTCGCGTCCTGCAGTCATCAGTAAAAAAAGATTAAATTTCCTCTGGTCTACGAAAAATGGCCGAAAGCTTCCGAATAAATACTGCCATATTTTCTCTGCACGGTTTATTTGAAGAAATAAAACTAAAAACACAATAAACGTATATAGCTTCACAGAGATGCGCGCGCTACTGTGATTTCAACGGTGAATATGTCGTTGACAAGTGACGTTAAAAACGTCGCACTGCGTAAGCAAGACGGATTTCAGCGACTGTCACGCCAAAAAAATGTCAACGGTTTTAAAGCAATTTTCAGTGAAAATTTTTTAAAAATTTTTTACAAACCTCGCCCTTCCGAAAAAAGATAAAAGCTCGAAACCATAATTTCACTTTTACTTTGACCTTCCAATATTCCTTTCTATAAGTAAATAAAAAATAAGAAAGACAACCGTACATAATTTCACTGAGGCACAATTATCTAGTAAAGAAAAAACTACTATATACTATTTGAGGAAATATTCATAGTATGGCATTATGAAAACAGTATTGTACTGTGCAATAAACTTGGTCATAAATAAAGTAAAAATTACAATATTATTTTGAAACTTTTTTTATACAGTATGGTGTATTATTTTTTTCATGACCGATATCTCATACACTTGAGTAATGTTTACTACATTTATGGCAAATTTTAATCTATATTTTTCTGGATAAATTTACATCAAATTTGCTTTTGCCTCAAAAATATGCACTACACTGACAGTAAAAAAGGGAGAATCTCCTAAACGAGAATTTCCTTTTTCGTTAAGGCATTTCTCTTTTTTCGTTCTTGAAAAAAGGAGAAATTCCTAATTTATAAAAAAAGGATAATTTCCTACAAGTTTTTAGGAGTTTCTCCTTTTTTCTATCAGTTTATCTACTTATCCCGCATATAAAACGTAAAAGACATCACAACCTGTTCAAAGCCATCTCAGCACTTAACAACGAGTGTCGATATCGACGTCGGCAATGAAAGCGAACGGGTACATTTTGATCGAGGCACCCAGGCGTCGATCGATCGATCAGCGATCGCCGATCGATTTTATCGATCGGCCGCGCGATAATTGCGCCGGCGGCGCAACAATCAATTAATTTTAATTACAGCTCGGACGCGCGAAAAATCCCTCGGTAAGGCACTTTGATGGGCAAACTAGGCGGCCATTTGTCATCGCTGCCGGCGCAGGACCGCGATTTACCGGATCGACCGGCGCTGCTCTCCACGAGGCGCGAAGGCAATTAGGAGGAGGTGGTATTACGAGGATCGAGGCACGCGACCTTCCAGTAGGTTATTGCTTCGAAAATGACTTACTTTACGTTTTATTTTGTCCGTACATAATTTTTTGAACTTTTTGTTTATGCAAGGAATTAATGTTGTTATTACAGTTTTTATCTGCGATTAATCATTATATAAGGGGATTCTAATTTTTTTAGCGGGCTATTAAAATATTAATTGAATTGGCGGTTTTTATGAATACTCAAGTGGTAGGAGTGTAATGCAATCGTTTACATATTCAGTTGTGTTTAAAATTCTATGAATTCTAAACGGACATTTTTTTCTTACACCTCGTGGTAAAAGAAATTAATAACGAGTCAATTTTGATTTATTACATCTGCCTGCTTCGCTTGAGAATGGCGCATAAAATCGTTATCTACAAGAATCGACAATTTTTTAGCTGCATAGCAAATATGTATTTTATATTTAACTGGATCATGTGCACGGGAAAATGTGGCTTCGCGTTACATACAGCGTCACAACAAACAATTGAAAAACAAAATAATATCTACAACTCGACCGATCACAGCACAAGAAATACTGACTACAATGAAAACTGCGTGGATTATTTATTTATTGATACTTTAATACTATTTTTTATCATAATTGTACTAAATAAAAAAAAAATTAATAAAATTTTTATGACGCTAAAACAGATTTTATTTTTTTATAAAAAAACTAAAACAACTGCGATTATTTAATTGATATTTGCTAAACCGGTTAACGAATGCGGGTTATCTTTATATTATATCAAGAGAAATGCGGACTACAATGAAACCTCCATCGATTTTTTACTTATAGATTTTTCTTGACTTGCAACGAAATAATAAAATAATTACGACCTGACAATATATTCCTTAAAATTTTTTAAGAATTCTATGGATTCTTAATTAGAGTGTAACGTGTGCACACTACAACCTTCACTTTGAAAATATAATTTTATGTTTCATGAAAAAAAGTTAATACGCTTTAGTGAAAGAATAAAACAACAGTGATAATAAAATCTCGCGATCATAACAAAAATAAATAATACACTATTCGAGTGCACATAAAAATTCTACCAAAAATTAAATTCGCCTATAACAATTTAAAACTAACCACGCGTTTATCAAATTTTTTGCTCCGCCGCACAAACTAATAACCGCACCTGCGGCTCAATTGAAAGTCTTCCCTTCCTTATTATCTCGCAAAAGAGGCCCGAGCAAAAACGATCGACGCTAAAAGGGAACGCTCGGCGTCGGCTGGAAAATAAGTCGTTCGCCGAGGAATGCGAAACCCTCTCCTCGTTATTTGCATAAACCGCGCAGGCGCGCGGAAATTTTTCCGTACCCGCGGGTCTTCCTTAAATAAGCGAGCAATCCGGTCGGGAGAAAAAGGGTCGTGGCATCGGTATCACGGGGGCGCATCGTTAGGAGGGGGAGGAGGGGGGGGGGGTACTCTTCAGGTGAGAAACGCCCCTCGCAGGGTAAGAGGAGAGCGATCGTGCCGCCTCGATAGCATTGTTTTCCGCGTGAATTTTTCTCCCTCGCGAAATATGAGCAGGCAGGGATATTAGCATAGGCCCCAGACACACTACCCCGACGACTCGTCGTCAAGGTCCTTCTCTGGAATTTGCAGGCTTTTCTATAGAAAAAAGAAAGGAAAGGATGATCGAGAAAATTTAAGGCGATGCGAGCTTTATCGCGCGTACTTTTTTGTTTAGGTTCTTTAAATTCGAAAGGAGAATTTTGTACATTTTTCAAATCTTGTTCTATGCATCATTCATGATGTGTTGCAGCTCGTGTAGGATAAAAACGAGTATTCGAGGTGCACTTAAAATCCGGTATAAGTTTGTAATTTCTTCAAGAATATGTAATTTGACATTTCTGAAGTAATAATGTATGTAACGTTTGTGTTTTTACGATATTTTACTGTTTACAACGTGGTAATAGTTGGAGAACAATGACTTCAAATAATTCTGTAAAGTTTTAGTAACATTTCTTTTTCTAATTTTACATTGTAGCATCCAGTATTACTCAAACTATTATGTAGGATATTATACACAGTGACATATGTATTTTTGTTGTATACATTGTAGCATCCAATATTACACAAATGCAGTATTACTCAAACCATGATGTATGATATTATACACAGTGACATATGTATTTAATTAATTATTTACGTTATATTTTTTTTTACATTCATTAAAACCTACATCAATTTTTATATACACTCATTAAGGCAATACCCCATATAAGATTAATTGAACGGCGCTTTATTATTAAATACTTTTCATAAGAAAAGCCTCAAATTTACGAGTCGAGCACCTTTAACCTTTGAATAGTCTTTAATTTAAAGAAAGCTGCATTTTAATCACTTAATTGATTTAAAAAAAAAAGTTAGAACTACTAAGCTGATAAATCTCGAAGTAATGCATTGAACCGCTGTGTTATTTCACAGATTGGCCTGTTTTAAAATAAAAGTTGCATGAATCACTAATTTTTATGAGTGTTGCGGCCTTATATTTGAAATATTCTTCAATCTAAAAAAAGATTAGCGTTAACCCGTCGAATGATTAAAGAGTAAAGTTGGAACTACTGACCTAGACAGTGTTAGAGAGGGTACGGTATCCCCTTAAGAAATAAATTGTTCTAGTAGATTCTTAAAAAAAAATTCTTAATTAACTTTTTTCTTGAAATAAAAACAATATTTTTTCTATCTTCATGAAGATAAATGCAACAAAGTACAGAGGGTCTTGTAATAAAAATTAATCATTTT
The DNA here is from genome assembly GCA_018906775.1 of Sycophila sp. Sp_5. Taxonomy (NCBI): domain Eukaryota; kingdom Metazoa; phylum Arthropoda; class Insecta; order Hymenoptera; family Eurytomidae; genus Sycophila; species Sycophila sp. Sp_5. Next base: position 3,232,499 of record JACCID010000021.1, read on the forward strand.
TTTTCCATTACATAAAAGCGACTGCATTTCTATCAACGCCCAAAATTTATAGCCCGTTGACAATCGCCCGTGCAACCCTCGCGCGAATGCCGAAAATTCGACGCGCCCCAATTCCCCGGCGGGCCATTTGAGGGTTGGCGAGGTTCGCCGCGGGTCGACCAGCCGTTCTTATCGCGCTTATCCGCAAAGCCGCGATTACGCGGGCGAAAAGGCACGACGAGACGAACGCGTGTGCGCCGCGGCTTTTCGGTCGCCGTTGTATATGCTAATGGAAGGCGGCGCGCGTCGCATTAACTCGAATGAATATTGATGGTTCTATCCTGTACCGGCGGTGGATTCCCGCGCCTGGCGGCTTGCCCGCACTTTTTTGTGTCCACGTTGGGATAAAAAATTACACGCTCCTGTCCCTCGCCTTTCAGTTTATTTATTTTATGTTATTCCGTTTTTTTTTTTTTTTTTTGCGTTGGCAATGTAAATTTTGTATAGGGGTGTATCTAATTGCGGCAGACTAATTTATACAGGCGTGAGCGTGAAATTGCGCTTATTTAAATGAGCGTTCGTTTGATTAGGTTGTTATCGTGATTATGGACGAGCTTTAATAATTCAAAGGCTAATAATTGCCCGGACGAGGCGAAATTCAATATTTGTTGGTTCTTGACGATATGTTTAGACGCGCAAAGTAAATTGGTTCGCGTAGACATATATTGAGCATCTTGATTACGGAATCAATATTGGGCAACGATTTTTTTGTAATTCTTTTTCGTTATTTAAATTCTTCGCGCGTAAACAAATTTATGTTAGGATAAAATTTACCCAAAGTTCATGGGCAATGAGACTTTACCGAACTTGCTTCTTATATTTTATAGAAGTTTGTACAAATGCAGGATATAAACGGGTAAATTACCGCCGAAGTTGTAGAAAATATTTCTTAACATTTACTTGTTTTTAACGTTCGTCATGCGAACGTCATTCAAATTTAAGAAAAATTTTATCTGAAGATTGTATAAAGTATTGTAAAATTATTTATTATTTAGTCCCATAGCCTATGTTCATAGGAACGACCGCCAAACATGAACTTTGGGTAAACTTTATCCTAACTTAAATTTTTTTACGCGGGTTTTTATGGAAAATGGGATCTTTCAACATTTGTGGCGAAGTTTTTAAACTTAGTTTCGTTCAAGTCGCACGTGACTGATCGCAGTGCACACAGAGAGAAATTCTCTAGTAAATTTTGCAAGGTTTATTGTCCGCACAATTTTATCTACGAATCTGATCAACCTTTCTACGTTACTGCAACTTTTTACCCATAAAACGTAACAATTATTCCAAAAGATTTTTGTAAACAAATGTCAATGTGATTTTTCTTAGTAGGTCAATTAAATTCTTGAACTTATTTATATAAATAATAATCAAAACTTTGAGTCTCGTTGTACAAATTAAATAATCCCATTCAATTCGTGTAAAATTAGGTAATCCCATTTAAAACAAAATAAAATTAAATTAGCTTATTTATTGTTAATGTCTTTAATTGCAGATTATTAAAATATTATTATCATTTGCATAAATCAGATTCTTTCATTCAAGTATTTTTCTTTCTATCTTTTCTTGATAATTTTAATCGTCAAGATCAACTACCCAACGGAAATGAACGAGGATGTTCGCGCTCCGAGCTCCCCGGAGGGAGGATCCGAGTGCCGATGACAAGTGGTCTTCCGCCGCTGGAAGCGAGCCCGGGCGGTAATGAATGGACACCTGACTCGAGAATGTCGCGTGGGTGCGCTAACCGCGAGTCGATGCCGCGCAGTTGCGTGCGAGTGAAAGGCACTGCGCCATGGATCTCGGCTTTTTGATGAAAATCCACGTTGCACCTTTGATTGTATGCGCGAAAATTAAAAATTCCTCAAGAAGCTTGCGTCTCTCAACAAAGGTAAAATGTGATCTTTTACAATAGGCGGAAATACTTTGAACTGTCAGTACGGATAAATCTAATGAAACGTAGAAATTTTATAATTTTATAATTTTACGTATCAAGTTGAAAGACCTAATATCAATGGTACTTAAAAGTAAAAGAGTCTTTACCACTCTGTTAGGTGACTAATAGACACGATACACTGAGAAAAAAAAAATTGTCGCGAAAATTTAGAATGTTTTTAGTGACAAAATTTAAGGAATACTGTATAAAATTTACGTCATAAAATACTTGCACTTTTTGCATTCAGTATTAGTCTTATTTAAATTAAAATTTTCAAAATTCTTATTTTTGGAATATGGTAAGTAAACAGAAAACATTTTCGTTTATAAGTATTTTGCAGCTCTTAAGTACTGCAGCTTTTCATGCTAAAATAATGCGAAAAAACATAATCCTTGCAAGCACTGTACATTTTTATGAGAATATCACAGTAATTTTCACGTGAATTTTTCGAGAAAAGCTCCATAATTTTTATGTAAAAATTCTCGTAACCTTTACAGAGCTTTCCTTGAAAAAAGATCCCTTAGAATATATCAGAGCTTGCAAACTGGTTACGTTTTTTACGTAATTATTTTGCGGTAGACTTCGTCGTAATTTAAATGAAAAAGTTCTCTCAGTGTACACTATATGCCATTCTAACTACAGTACGCATAATTTATTATTTTATTTACTATTTATTTTTTAAGTAACAAAATTACACTACAACTTAAATTAAAAATCTTTTATCTAAATCAATATAACCGAACGGCAGCAAAATGATTTTTGCGCTTAAATTTACAACGATAAGTAACCCTTTTTCCATTAAATCCTACAGAAAGAAGCATCCAGTACTCCCGATACACCATTCTAACTACAGTACGCATAATTTATTATTTTATTTACTATTTATTTTTTGAGTAACAAAATTACACTACAACTTAAATTAAAAATCTTTTATCTAAATCAATAACCAAACCGCAGCAAAATGATTTTTGCGCTTAAATTTACAACGATAAGTAACCCTCTTTCCATTAAATCGTACAGAAGCATCCAGTACTCCCGATATACCGATAATACGTGCAGCTATGGCCGATGCCCCGGCAAACACATGCCCATTAAAATTTTTCGTGTCGATCGAAGTTTTCGCCATCGTCAGGGTCCGTCAAATGCCCTCGCGATTTTCGTATCGAGCGGCTTTCTCAGGCTCGGCCCAGTCTATCGGTCTTATTAATCTGGCGCGCACGTGCCCCATCGGCTTATCTGACTCGGAAGCGCGCCGGCGCGTCGGGGGCTTACGAAACTCCGCGTGCACTGGCGCGCCTCCGCGATAAGCCCCCCGCGATTTACGAGGCTGGTCCGCGCACGGAAGTCGCACCGTTTCGCTGGCCACTTTTTTATTGTCGGCGCTTCGGTTGTCATAAGCGCCGATCCCCGGTTTGCAATTTTTTTTCCTACGCCGCGGAGCTTAACGGGGCTCGCGGAAAGTAACTGCACCGGCACCTGTTCGTATTGTTATTACGATCGGTTGTGAGGGTAGGATAATTGCTGGACATTTGGAGAAACTGGATATATTTATTTTATCTTGTTTCTTAAATAAACACAACAGAGATCCATCTTTACAGGGAATTATATAGTACAACCCGTGTAAAAAGAGCGCAAAGCGATTTGTCAAAATTATGGCACTTTTTAGTTTAATTTATAGATAAAAAGTCTTTTACGAATGTTAGAAGATTTTGAGATCATTTTAAAATGTCAATATTTTAAATTTTATGATAGCAGAAATTACAAGAAAAATGAGATATTTACTATTATAAATTTGATTGATTGTTATATGCGTTGTTAAAAACTGATCTTTATTTATAATAAAATTTAAAACGCTGACATCTTAAAGTAATCTCAAAATCTTCTAATATTCGTAAAAGACTTTTCGTCTTGAAATGTACTAAAAAGTGCCATAAGTTTGATAAATTGCTTTGCGCGTTTTGTTTTTTACGCGGGTTGTACTATAGAATTTTTTGTAAAGATTTTTATCTTAAATTAGACTAAAAAGTGCCATAATTTTGATAAAACATTTTTCGATCTTTCATTGATCTCATATTTTTTTACGCGGTGGCTACGTTATACACATCAATAAATAAAATTTTCGATATATTTTATTGCATCGAATTTAAAATATGCTTTTTCTTTCGAAATTCCCTTCATTTTATTTTATTTGAACATATACTCATTTCTAGCTAATCAAATTTTTAATCATAAAATTTTGTTTTTGATGCATTTAATTACGTGTTTACTGAATGAACATTTAGTATTAGTAATAAAGAACTTTCGATTATTTGGATTATACAAAGTAACGCAAAATAAAAGCCTACGCACTTTTAAATACTCAATATTTCTAACTGTACAATTAAATTGAGTTTTAATAATTCACTTAATTACACAATGTTTTATATAAATCTTCAATAAAAATTCCTACAAAATGAAACAATAAAGGATTTGGAGATTGTAAAATTGAGAAATAACGAAGAATAAAAACTTAAAGTATTTTCACTTAACTGCTCACACTGACTTGATTATTGTTAAGCGGGCGAAATTAGTTAAAATAAGTGACTGGCATTGTGCTACCTGCTCCATTGTATCATATCGTCGAAATAGATCAGAGTCCGTTGCATTATATATCTCAATGTTCACAATGCGTTGCGACCGATATCCGATCTCCACGCACTCGTTATCGAGCCTATCTCCGATCTCTTACAGCCTCCTATATGAATCTCGAGAACGAGCCTTTGATTTTCCACAAAGAAAACGTCCTCTTTCTGTTGATGTTTTCATGTCGTCCCTTCCATCTCCTCAGTGCTGCATTTAAAAGCGCTATACACGCTTTCTACGATTTTCAATCCATAAACTGAGATTATTTGAAAACCTTCGACGTTAAAAGCGATCTAAAAAATCTTTTTCCACTGGCAATGGAAATATCCATCATATTTATCTACAAACACTTCGAAGTTCAAGAACAAATGAAGCATCCCATCTATCATCCATTAACGAATAAAAAATGTTATATTCATAGCGAACCTTTGAAAAAAAAAAAAACGTTTTCACCGCCTATAATTCAAGGCACGTATCGAAAGTATAAAAAGCAAATGCGATCGATTAGAAACCACGTAGGCATCATTTACCCGCAATACACGAGAGAAAATATCCAGTAAAATTCAATAATATAAACACAAAGGCAGGCTCAACGTGCGCTCAAAGTCAATCACCCGACATGCAAATAGTTCGCGATCACAAGAGCAACGTATGGAATACAAATTTTCAAAGCCCCGCTCGAGATCACCTACATACTCGGCAATGAAGTCCTCCAATAAGGAGCGGAGAAAAAAGGAGAGTAAAAGAGCAAAGGAAAAAAAAGCAGAGGGAGGATGATCGATAACGACTTTACAGGTAGAATAAAATGAAGCGAGAGGGGGGGGGCGGATAGGCAGAGAGGAAAAAGGATCGATCCTGGTGAAATTTTTTCCGGGCACACCCATCGAGAGCTAATCAACGAGCTAATCGCGTAGCTCTACAAGACTCTTCAACATCCTGTCATCTCTTTTTCGCCTGGCCACGGCTCTTCCGCGGTCGAGGCCGCGCCGCCTCGCGCCAAGGGCAGGTGCATCCTCTCTTTCTCTCCGCCCGCCAGATATGCATACATTATGTACGCGCGAGCGTAATGCGTTACACGCCTACGTGCGCACGGCGCGCGTGCCTGTACCTATAAATCGGCCGGGCATTAAGGTGCGTTTCCAGCACGCCAGGTGTGTGTGTGTATATATATATATATACACGGAGAAAAGCGTTATACTAAAAATTACTATATTTTTTAGCAATTGGATGACACACTTGTAATATGAGAGAAATTATTATGTTTTATTCTAAAATTTAATATCATTTTAGGAAAAATTAATAAATATTTGTTTAATTTTTACTATGCATATTGTAAATTTTAAAATAAAATATGCTAATTTTTCTGATATTACAAGTATGTCCTTCCATTGCTAAAAAATATACTAATTTTTAGTATAACATTTTTCTCCGTGTATATACTCTCTAAATCTGAAAATGTGAATAGTGACATTTAATAAGTGAAAAGTCGTTCACATGCTAAATGTGTGAACGATTTTTCACATAAAATATGATACTATTCTATTCCTATGTGATCCTATTGATGGTAAGAATAAATTACCTGTTAAAAAAGCCTTTCGAGGGCACTAGGGAAAATAGTACAGTAGTACAGGGGGTCAAATTCTAAGCACCTTTGGCCTTTTGGCATTTTGCACAATTTTGGATAACCATCGAGTTATTGTTAATTAAACTCACTAATACAGGGTGTGTATACAGGCATGTACGTGTGCGAGTTTGTCTACGAGTATGTGTGTGCGTGCGCGTACGTGTGTGTGTGCGCGGTTGCGGTTGAAAAATCACGTGCCGACGTCGGAGTGGATGATATATGAAATTATGATTTTGTTGATGGATGCATAGGACATGATAGATGCTACAGGACTTTAAAGGTAACTATTGTCGTTCTCTGAAGATGAGCCTTCTTCTTAAAATTTTATTGTGCTTGTGCATTCCTGAATTTTTTTTTGAGATGTTGACTACTTGGCACCGAAGTAACGTGCGTTTACTTTTGGGTACCATAGGCTTAATTCGGGTTCACTGGTACGATGTAAAGAGATATTTTAAAATATAATTGACGAATAAAGTTAGAATACTCTGAATTAGTATGGGATTATTCACATATACTACGCATAAAATTAAATTACCAAAGAAAAACAGTCGATTGTGCGTAAATAAACATGAATCTTTGAACTATAATTCAACTGAAATTAAAACCTGGTGCTATACATTAAGCAAGAACTGACCACCTCTAGAAACCTCTGAAAACCTCTAGGATATCGCTGCATTTTTAAATATTTTCTTCCAGGCCCATTGCGTAAAATGATATATTGCAAAAGCGTGGCAAGTAGTTACAGACCGGACTGGTCAGACGATAGATGCTTTCCAGCTGGAACGTTATTTCCTTCATCCAGAAATCCTACGCCTTCTTTAAGCGCGAAATAAATTAAACAAAAAATAGTATTTAAAATATCAGTATCGAGCGCTTTAACGATCCAACGACAATCGAGAGTAAATAATCAAACTTTTAAATTCCATCTACTTCCGCGCATAAAATAGCACGATAACCGACGATTCTTAACGGATGGAATCTCATTGTGCAACGCACCACAATAGGCTTGGATCGGAAAATATAGCACCACTCACGCAGTACACGTGCATCATTAGAGGTTACGCTTGCACCGTAGGAGGCAGAGCAGGTTGCACCGAGTCCGTTCTACATCACCGACGAGTTATCCCTCGTAATTAATAGCCCATCGCGCTTACGAGGCGATCCCCCGCTCCGCATCATCCACTCGGAAAGTGGAAGCTGTCTGATCCGCTCTCGAAGAGAGAAAGACCAAAGGAGTGAGTAAAAAAAAGAGAGAGAATGACAGATGAGGAAGAGAGAGAGAAGAAGAAGAGGCAACGGAGAAATAAGAGAATGAGCGAGAAGAGAGGATAAGAAAGGAATTGAGAGAGAGAGAGAGAAACGGTTAGCATGGATGCGGGCTATTGTGCGAGCGGCAGCGCGAATTCCGTGTTTACGAGGCAGCGAGTCGATGTTTACGAGGGGCAGGTTAAGGTCCCGGCGTCAATTGTGTGGGGCCACCTTTACGCCGGTGCCCTCTGGTATGATAAAAACGCGGGCTCGGACTCGCGGGTAATGATCGGAGCATCGTAAAGCCCGAACAACGGCTGAGAGCGTTGCATAATTGGTACCCCACTCTCTGTCTCCTTCTTCCTTTCTCTCTCTCCGCGGATGCCCCGAGCCGTGTTCACAACGGTTAACCGCGCGTTTCGACCGATGTGCATGCACGCCCCGTCACGGAAGAACGCGGCCCGCACCTGTCACGCTAGACCGGCTCTATGAGGCTCAATTTTTTCGCTCGACAACGCCGATCACTCGAAAGTGCCCGCAGTGAACTTCTGGACCCCGAGACCATCGCTGATTACCGATGCGGCAGTCATTTCGATGTTTGTACGAGTGTAACTTTTTTCAAACTTACTGATAAATAGCACCTGTTTTGATAAATGTTTATTTTTTCATTTGAGAATGCGGGAGATATTCATTTAGAAAAAAGAATTTCAAAAATTTACGGAAGCTAATTTCGTGCGAAGAGCTTACTCAGTTATTCGAGCATAGGTTTATTAATTATGCCATTTGAATTTTAGATTTTATTTAACTTTTAACAGGGTAAAAAGGTTCTGGAATTCATTGGCCACTTCAATTATATCTATTGACTTCATTGGGAAATTGAAAGTTTCGCTTAGGTCTTTTACACTACAAATTATAATCGAATCTGATTATCGTTTATACTTTGTAGGTCACTTTTATACTACGATACTAAATTTATTATTGTTTTCTATATTTTGAATTTGTAATTTGTATTTATCCTGCTTCAAAGCTTTCTTGAAATTTTTCTGAAAAGATTGCGGATACGAAAAGAACATCCTTTTGATAAAATGATCTCAATGTTTTTACACTTTTCTTGATAGTTCCAACTTACTTTTTTTCAATAAAAACTTTTACTTCATAAGCTTTCACATGTATCAAAGTACAACCCACTACTCGTATCACTTTTACTCTTACACGAGACTTTCGAGAAAAATAAATTGTATATAATATCGCGCTGCATCGCACCGTGAAGTTATCGATCGAAATTTCTAACCGCAATTAGCTCCAGCAAAAAAATACGCCAACGAAACAAAAAATTCAATGGAGCCGAGATTACGAACCTCGTGGAAGCCCAAAAGAAAGATCAAGAAGGGCGAACGCCTTAACGCAAGACTGCGTATCCGTAGCAAAAAGCACCGGAGCTCCTCTCGTGGAAGCGCCCGACGCATCCGACCGACGAGAGAAAAGCTCCGCGGAAAAAATGAGTAAACAGGACGATGGCGATAACGATCGCCGCACTCCCCCGCGAGCGTCGCTCGTATATGCACCCCTCAAAATGCCCCCATCGCCACGAGGAACCTCCTCTCCCCCCTCGCCTCGTCCTCTAACGAAACCGAATTCAAAACGTGCGTCTATAAATAATTATTATATTTACAATTTATTATTGCAATTACACGGAGAGAAAAGTTTAGTAAAAATTACTATACTGTAGTAAAGTTTATAAAAATTACTATACTATTTACTAATGGTGGGACAGACTCGATTGATAAAAAATTTTACTAAAAAGTATCGTAATATTTTCTAGTCTTACAGTAAATTTTGCTACAAGTCTAGCACATTTTACCATATTTTCTAGTAAAATTTTTTATCTGTCGAGTCTGTCCCTGCACTACTAAATAGTATAGTAATTTTTACTAGACTTTTCTCTCCGTGTACTCTCTAAATTTGAAAATGTGAATAGTGACATATTTTGTGTGAAAAATTGTTAACATTTTTAGCATGTGAACGGCTTTTCACTTATTAAATGTTACTATTCACATTTTCACAGTGAATTTCACATTTTCAGATTTACATGGTATAAATCGTACCGTTGTTCAGAGGATAGCGTGGCAAAAACGCCGTGGTGGCCGCGCGCTCGGGGGCGTGGATAATCGACGTGTGTCCGTCATTTTTTTTTATTTATTCCGACGGAATGCGCGAGCTCGGGGATTATTTATCGCTCATTATATAAAGCCGGCAAGTAAGTACCCTCGGCCGGGGCTGAGGGAGGTGGGGGTAGGGGAGAGAATCGGCAGCGCGATCGGCTTCCTAGATAAGCATCGTACGCCACCGCCTACGATTTATCTGGGCTCCCGCGGCTCTTTGTGCGGGGGACTTGTACGTGCACGGAGTCTTTGAATTCCGCGCGAGTGAAATGTCACTTTGGCCGATGGTGGGAATGACATTGTGCCTACACGTATACCGGAGTGAATTTGCACGGGTGTCGAGGTCGGGATCGCGTGCTGCCCGAGGATGGAGTAGTGGTTCTGGTAGGGTCGTCCGTTTTACTGTGCTTCCGCTCGAGAATAATACTTTATACGGTAATAGTTTATTGATATAAAATTAACTTTTTTTCTGCTAGTTTATGCATAATTCTTATTTCATTAATTATTCAATTTTTTGACAAATATTAGTTATAAATTTTTGTAAATATCTTAAGAATAATAAGAGCGAACGCCCGCATCTAATCGTGTAAGTAGAAACAGCTGGGTACCGCAAGACAATCACTTTCAGTGGTCCTTTTTTAAAAATAATTCGTGGACAGTCCATTTTCGTTAAAATGACTTGTGAATTGTTAAAACCTAATAATAGTTTATTTTTTGTTCACAGTAACTTGCAAAAAGAATTATTTTTATTGCAATTTTCGTGTTAACCGCAACTAATAAATGTCTTGAGGCATCCGTCTAATCCTGTGAGTATAGAATTTATTAATTTTCGATTAGTTATTTCATAGCTATGTTTTATTTTATTTTTTATTTTTTTGCAATTTTTCTATTGAGGGTAATCTACAAATAGAATCCTCGCGCCCGTATAATAGTATAAGTAGAAACAGCCGGGCATGGCAAGACATTCACTTTCAGTAATCCCTTTATGAAAATTTCATTAATATTCTAATTTATCCAAATCTTGAATAAACTTTCATATTTATTTATTCATTTTTTCTCAGAACGTCACTCAAAAGTTTGAAAAATAAAATACGTATAAATTCGCAGTCCGTTTCACATCCCCTGGAGATACATCAGTCAAGAGCGCCATGCGGCTATTATCCGCTTGACTACGTAATCGCAGTCGCTAATGGAATTAAGGGAGTATACGATGCGATTCCGGATAATCCATTATTTCTTATGTAAAATTTGAAAAGCTTAATTAAACAGGGATAGCAATATCTTGATACCCATGTAGCGCGCTCTAAATCACTGTCAAGTGGCTTATGTAAGTCCCAGCATTTATACAGCGGTAGCAAGTTGTTTTAGTTCAGATCACTTCCATCGATACAATTTTATTTCTCTTATTTATGAGAGTACTTAAACGCTCTTTGATAACCGATCCAATAAGCGAAAAATTTTCTAACTTTAGTCTTAAGCAATACTCTCGTTTCGTTTGTTTTATAAGGAAATGGCTCTAACGAGTAGCTTATAAGCTTACAAGCTTAAAAATGCTAAGATAAAATTAAGTACAAAACGTTGCTAAATTAAGGATTTAGATATCGAGTTAAATAAAAATTTTATTATTTACTGTACCGTATAAATCAGTGGCTCATAACAAATGTTGTAAAAAAAATCTAATAAACATTTCCACGTGCCATAAGTATATATTCTGGATTTTTGTTCATTTAAGGAATGTACAAGACACATTCTCTTATACAACATACGTGCAATACTTATGTATTCCTAATCATGCAACTCCGTTTATCTTTATTACATCTTTTATTATATTAATATGAGAATATGACCTAAAAACTGTTGTAAACGAAACGCTCGTTTCGCATTCGGCAAAATAAAAATAAAACATCGTTTTTCACTCTCAAGTCGTTTCTAAAGGAAAAAAATGTTGAATGCGAAGGTCGCTAGGAAGCTCATCGATGGACGCACATTACGACTGCTCCTGGGACACGCGACGGTCGGCCTGAGATTGCCGACGGCGATTGCGCCCGAGAATGAGGGGAGAGGGAGGAGGGGGAGAACAATCGGCCGGTGCCGATTTATCGGTGCGAAAGGTCCTGCTAATTAATGCGCCTGCGCTTGGGAAAACTCGCGCGCGCCGCATGCCCCTTGCGAAGACGAGGGGGAAAAAAAAAATGCACAGCCGTTGGAATGCATCGGCCGCTCGCACGCCCGGCAGATCGAATCTCTCTGGTCGGCCGGAGACCGATGATTACTGACACTGCCGGCGAGACTAGACGCCTTGCACCCGCTTTGTTTCGCTTTCATGCGCGATTCCATGAAGCTTTCATAACAGCGAATATTTTTTTTTTTTAGCGTAGATTTTATAGAGTAGTACGTGCTATTGAGAACGATAGTCAATTTTTTTTAAGACCTGTGGTGGGAGTTACATACTTCATCATTGGAATTAAGAGACCGGAAGGATTAAGTCCACGGAGAGAAATGTTGTAGTAATAATTACTATGATCTGTAGGAACAGTGGGATATACTCAACTTATGAAAATTTTTACTATAGAAAACACTAATTTCTGCTATATAAATAGCAATTTTTGCTATGTATATATCTACATAAGAATTATTAGTATGTTTCATAGTAAAAATCGTCATAGGTCGAATATGTCCCATTGTTCCTATGGAACATAGTAATTTTAACTATAATATTTATCTTCGTGTACTATTTTAAATTAAAAAAAAAAAGGAAAAAAGTCCGCTGATGGAATTAAAACAAATAATTCAGCATTGATAGTTATCTATAACTATTTATTCATCCCGACAAGGAGATGAATTTACCGACAAAAGAGAATTATAAGACTTGCTTCTTATTATTTATATTTATTTTATTTTTCGTCTGGTTAACCTTTAGGCGACGATTCGTGGCGATTGCTTTTCGACAAATGAACTTCTATTTTTACAAATAACTACATTCTTTATCGAACGTTAAATGTCAAATTCATACTTTAAAAAACATTCCATCGTAAATGAGCGTAGTCCTATCCATAAAATTTATAATTTATATTATCCTACTGTAAGAAGGAGAAAGTAAATAGTATCAAGTTAAGGTTCATGTTACTCTCAATATTAAGTACAGTAAGAATAATAAATCATCAATTTAAATGCGCGAATTTTGTAGTAAAAAAGAAAGATCGGTTTCGCATACAGTGTAATTCTATAAATCATTTTACGTGTTATTTTATAAAAAATGCATAGCTATTTTAGTCTTTTCAGATATTCGATTGTGATTGGTAAATCATAGATGAACTTTATCTGTATTATATAATTCTCCCGTTGACAGCAAGCAGTAAAAAGAAGCTAAGCGCGAAGCGCGGGCGCCCGTCTAATCGAGAAAGTAGTAACAGACGGATGCCGCAAGACATTCATTTTCTGTGATCGCTTTATTGATTTTCGTCTGTATTTTGAATTCCAATTGGTTAAACAATAGCCATACGTTATTTTCTTGTAATATTCTTGTTGACGGTTAACTGCAAATAGAATCTCCGCGCGCGTCTTATATTCTAAGTAGAAACGGACGGATGCCGCAAGACAGTGAGAACTTGAATTAAATTGAATATTCTTTTCTACTTCTTCGAATATATCTTTTCTTTTATTCACAAAAAACCAGTAAAAATTTTAATCGAAAAAAACCAATAGCAATGTTCACGTATTAAATGTGTAAACGTCAAAGTAGAAACAGCCGAGTATGGTAAGACGTTCGCCTTTACTCGAAAATTTTATCTTTTTTCATTCTTATTTTTTTAATGTATTATTATTTTTTTTTGTATCTTTGACATAAAAAGTACATAAGTAGTCAGATTTAATGTAGTTTTAAATTAGATTCAACTTGTTTTTAGTTAAATCCGCATGATGCGCTTCGTTAAAAAAAATTGTTTTAAATAGACAATATCATCAGATGCATCTCTTCATAGAAGTAATCATTATTAGTTACTTCTGCGATAAGTTGAGCTTACTTTACTTGTTCATACAAGTAAAATGCACCTTAACACACGCGACTCTTATCGCAATTTTTGGTGCACTCAACAGACTCCAGTCGGAAAAATTACGAAGGAACGTTCGTCTGGACGTCTCTCGGCCGGGTATGCGACTCAGCAGGATGATTTAAAGCAGGTGTTATCACAGAAATGCTCAGCGTCCGTTTATTCGTGTTCGAAATTCCCGATTGGTGGATTAGGGAAGTTTTATACGGGCAGGCTGGGTTGCGCGGGAGAGGCAATGCGCGCGTGTTTACATAATCTGGAAACGCGCGGCCCGCCGCGATCCTAATGGCGATACCGAAGGCCCCGTAATGCATGCGATTCGGCCGGGCGGGTACGCTCGGTACCGCCCGGAGACCCGTACATTATGTATTATTCGTCTCGCTCTAAAGGAAGCTTAATCGTGTGAAACGGACTTGCCGCTCCGACGCTGCCTTTTTATTGTGGTAATTGGGCTCTTTTGGTTATTCTTATGAATCGCGCGGATCTCGCTATGGAATTCTCCTCTCGTGTGCTTTATCCGCTCGGCTTATGTTTCTATAGGAGTCATTGTAATAAAAACGAATGGCCAATCTGCCCTGGACGAAATGCACGTGCCATAAGAATAGTGATCAAGATATCGCCGAGATTCTCCTGAAAAAATCGTGAAAAGCTGGAAGTTTGTTCAGTCCTTCTTGATTTGAAGAATGAAGAGTTTCTATTTTCAAATAAACCATTATTCGCGCGTGAATTATTAGCTATACCTGATTTTGTGTGTTCACTCGAATTGAAAAGTAACATTACGTAAAGAATTTTCTTTTTTTTCAATTTCGTGAAGGAAAAACTGTAAAAATATTTCATTTTTTTAGACAATAAATGTACGTTCATTTTAATTAATTAATAATAAATATATTTATGAATAGATAATTTTAATTAAAAAAAATTACGATTAATATACTCAGACCTGCGTGTTTCATAAAAACTATTAAAACAATAAGTAAAAGCAAAATTCCGCGTCGATTAAATGATAAATACATCGTGAAGTAAAATTTTAAGATTGTTACACTGATATAAAATGTGTTTGTTATTAATTCAAGAAAACAATTTCCTTACACTATTACTAATTTTTTTTTTCACGTGTGTGTACTCGACTATTAAGCGAACTTAGCGATCATCGATTGAGACATTAATAAGAAAAAAAATTGTTCAAACCACCAGCTCCCATCGAGATAAGCTAACGTTACATACGATCGATTCGAACCGGGATCTCCTTTAGCCGGGAGCAATTTCTCGCGCGTAATACGGCGCAATTTTAAATTCACAGAACCGGCCGCTACTTTCCCGAAACGTAACCCTCAATCGGCGGATGTGCTCGGCCATGGGGTAATGTGCAACAAGACCGTCAAGCCGACCAGAATGTCCATGCCCTTTTTCCCTCTCTTTTTTTTTTTTTTTTTTTTTACCGACAGGATAATGAACGGCTGCACGCACGTGTCGGATTAACAGGACTCCGGCGTTGATTAACTTGTTTCATCAGTGTACGCGGGCGACACTGTCCAGGCGCAGATACAAATTGAGCGGAAAAAGTCACGAAAAATTTTTTTTCTCTTTATGTAATCGACTTAAATAAAAAAAATTATACTTCCGAAGTACGCGTAGTGATGTTTCTACACGGAGAAAAATAGTTATCCTAAAAATTACTATGTTCCGTAGGAACAATGGGCCATACTCAACTTATGACGATTTTTACTATAAAACATACTAAAAATTCCTAAGTACTAGCAATTTCTACTATACACTGAAAGAAAAATTTGTTAATTTTAAACAAATATTTATTTCAGTAGTACTTATTATACTTTATCTAGTCAAAAAGTTATTTTTTTGAAACTATTAAATTTATTCAGAAACGAATAAATTCATTTAGTTTTAATGAAATGGTTACTTGATTCAAAGAAATATTTAATAAGTACTATTGAAGTAAATCATTTCCTTAAAATTAACTAACTTTTTTTCAGTGTATAAATAGTAATTTTGCTATGTATATAGGAATTTTTATTTATACAAAGGTTTTTTTTTTAAAGGATTTTTATAAAACAAGTATTAAGTTGAAAGGATAAGTACTTTAAATGCTCCATTTAGTGAGTAAATTTGACTGATGTGCGATAAAGATCGTAATAGCTGTGAAAAAAAAATTTAAGCGAAGCCATTAAAAGTCTCGCTACGGAAACTGCATCCCATACTTTCTACCATATTCTACAAAAATCCATTAAAGCGTGAGAAAGTGTCTAGTAAAAAGTGTATTATTCGTTAGGCTTTCCACAAAATGAATTTTCGATCTTTTCATCGTCACGGATGCTTTAATCGGGCGGATCTCTTGTAAACAGCGAGCCATTATAAAAACACCGTTGCGCTCGTACGTTTAACTTTTCTTTTTCACATATCGCGGACACCTTTCTCAATCTCCCAGCGGTAACTTTAACGACGACCAGAACACATTTCAGAGCAAAAGCGCTAATTTTCTCACAACTATTTACAATCCCGCCGGATCACACCTATAATAGCGTGCAAACGATCCCGCTTGATCTCCGCTCAAAGATCTAAGCATTTAATAATAGTCGTAGTAATCGTAGTTTTGCGCCGCTCTTAAATGCTTTAACCCACTTTGTAGCAGCTTTTATCTAACTCGGTTAAGTAAGCAAATCAACCTGCCTCGACGGAGCAGTACCGATCGACCCAATTTTCGGCGTTAACGAACCGATCGCGCAACGAGAAAATAAAAGAGGGTGGAAAAAAGAAAGGATCGAGTCGATCGATCGAAGAAAGAAAATCGTTTGCATGGACAATGGCGATATACCCTGGAGAGGAGGAAGTTTGCCGTTTCTCAGGGTCTACGGCCGGGCAATCGATTCGCATCGGCGATCGGTTATCGCGGCGCGAGCGCCACCCCGGGACGAATAAATCGGCCGCTCGTTACGAGCATGCGCGTATGCAAATCTCCGCGAGGGGTTATATATATTCGCCGGAATAATTAGCCGATTTAACGGCACGCGCGTCACCGATTTTAAGGCGGATAAAAGGAAGGGCGACGGGGAGGCAGTGGGCGGGCTTTCTAAAATCTAAGCTACGGTGATGCCGAATGGGCCGTAAAACTTGGAGTGCCGATGGTGCAAAGTGGAGGCCGCGGGATAAGGATCGGGAACTTGAGCCAATTTACATAATGAGATTTTGTTTTATAGAGCTTTCAACGACGGAGTGATTGTCGTTAATTAATCGGCTTAATTTTTGCGCAGCTTTTTGTTGGCTGCTAAATCGTTGCCGGAATTTCTGTGAGAAACTGACCCTACCGATTTTTTATCTGTGTTATTATTTGCCGGGGAAGAATTTTTTTTGTTCTCATTTTTTTGCGGTTAAAAACTTTAGAGCGCACCTGTAATTTTTCGGTGAAAAAGAAAACGGATCTGTTGTTGAATTTTTCTGTGAAAGGCTAACTTTAGAATTTCTTGTAAATATCGTACAAAACTGCAATAAAAGTATACAAAAATAATATTCTAATAAATTTTTATTGAAATGGTGATGTATCCAAGTAGTGAACTAATTAGCAATAAATTAAATTGATGCACTAGGAAAGAAAGTAACAATAATCTATTGACTGATATATTTATCAGTTCGATAGTTAACTTATGTAAGAACGTAATTGATTTTGATCCAATGATATGCACATGAATAGCTAATCTTATCGCATATGAACTCACAATGCGATCCATGATTGCATAGAATCTATTATAACTATTGGTAGTAATAACAAATTTTCATTATTATTTACTTGGATGCACCGATTGCATTATCAACGTCATAATCATGCTACCAGTTCTATTACCAATTCATTTCCCAGAGCCAAACATTCAATTACACAGCAGCTCTTACCAATACAATTATTCTGCTTAATGCAGAACGCTATAAATATTTTCCGGTCTGCTAACCATCCCACATTCCAAGTCGCCAATCCCGCCATTTCAACACGAAAATTATCTACATGGAGAGAAATTTTATAGTAAAAACTACTATACTCTGTACAAACGGTGGGATATACTCAAGTTATGCAAATTTTTACTATAAAAAATACTAAAAATTCCTATGTACATAGCAATTTCTACTATATAAATAACAATTTTTGCTACGTACATAGGAATTTTTAGTATGTTTTATAGTAAAAATCGTCATAGGTCGAGTGTGTCCCACTGTTCCTACGGAATATAGTAATTTTTACTATATCATTCCTCTCCGTGTAAGAAATTAAATTAGACACCAGCCAGAATCACATTTTCCAAATTTATATTCCTTAAAATCCGCTTTCCTCGACACCGACCAGTCCGCCAGTAAAAAAAATGCCACAAGTGCGTCTAACAGATCTCGCAGGAATGTCGAAAAAAGTCGCTGCACAAAAATAAAAAAAAAAAGAATCGGATATTTATCGCCGGCACGCGTGGGCACGTTTCGGCCGTAGCCGAGCCGCGTCCGCCTAACAATGAGCCGCGGCGCTCATCCGAGCCGGGCAACAAATCACCGCCTAAAGGCGCAGAGCCTCGCGAGTGCGAAAGTTCCCGGGCTCTCTTCCGACAAGCCCCGAACAGATTAACTAATTGTCGGGAGCGCGTCGAGCGCGCGCGAGTTCATTAGCGCGATGCTCAGCCTCGCGTGGAAAGTTCAACAATCCTTACTCCGAATGTGATTTACGCGCTTCCGCTTGCGCACTGGCCGATGCCCTGGCTCTTCCGCCAGACGCGGAATTATACTGCCTCTTCGTTTTTTTTTTTATTTATTTTTTTTTTTTGCTGATCGCCGAGATTCATATGTTTTTTTTTTTTTTTCATTGTGAGGTTTTTCAGAGAGGCGTTCGCTGGTGTTCACTATACAGAGTACTCTGTAAATCTGAAAATGTGAAATTGACTTGGAAAATGTGAATAGTGACATATTTTATGTGAAAAACCGTTCACATATTTAGCATTTCACTTATTAAATGTCACTATTCACACTTTCCAACGAACTTCACATTTTCAGATTTACATCTGAATTTGAAGATTTTCATTTACAGTATGTGAGATGCTTTCATTTTTTTTTTACGCACTAAGAGAAAAAACATATTAAAAATTGTTATTATAGATCAGAAAGGAGTGACAGTCTTAACAAGCGAGAATTTTTCGTATGAAAAATAGTAATTTTTAATACGGAAATCAAAAGTTTTTTCGTGAGGTAATTTTGTTATTTATCTGAACAAAGAATTATGAATATTTTTCACTCGTTTACTCTTAACAGCTTATTAGTTAGACAGAAAGCACTCAAAAAATCGTTCCACGTAGGTAAAAGAAAAATTATGCAAGGAGGAATAACAATTTTATTTATCCCACTATAAAATTTTAAAGAGGCGGGCGCACTGAATAAGGATTAAAGTCATAAGACGATTTTTTATATGAAATTACTAAATTCTCTCTCACGATTGGGTATCAGATAGCGCTCCAATATGCGCGACAGGCAAACGCGTTTCGACTATTTAATTATTTAGACACACCGTAGTTAAGCGATTAATTTAATAGCGCCAAACGGGTCCTTCTCGGGCTGATTTGATATTTCCTGTGACTTTCCTTATTTTTAGTGATTTTATTAATACTGAAGATCGCATTTACAGTGTTGCGCGATTTCAATGTTATCGGCAGCGATTATCTTATGCGGAAACGTACGAAAAGCTCAATTGGTAACGGAAATGAAATCGATTCAATGTATCTGCATTTTTATGACTGTCCAAAGAAAACTACTTTCGCGTCTTGCATTTTACTAATGTTTCAATTCAACTGTAACTACACAATGTACACAGACTACAATTTTTTTTGCGAATACTGATTAAATAAATCTAAAAATACACTTATCTATGAAATTATAAAAAAAAAATCTTAAGTAAATCCAGCAGATCGATAAATTAAACGACTCAAGATTAGAGCAATTGAAAATCGTCAGATCTTATTGATAAGATACAATCCCCTTTCTTCCTCGTGCAATATATTAGTATTTTTTTACATTTTAATGAAAACTACTATGTCTGATGAAAAGTGAGATCTAAACAAAGCTTACGTATATTTTAAGATTTTTTTACACTAAAATATAAAATGTTTATACCGAATACTCAAAAGAAAATCGCAAAAAGGGAAGCAATACCTACGAAGCTCAAAGTAGAATTCAATTCGACTCGCGAGCGCAAAGCTCGAATCGCTGAAAAAAACAAGATGAAGGATCCAGGATCACGCGTGCACGAATGAAAAAAATCCGAAGCGCTTTTCACGACTCAAAAGGCATGACGCGAGAGACAAAGTGACTGGCCGGACGGAGGTCGCGAAAATTCCACGGGGAGGGAAATCTGGAGCTCAGCCATGCGGAAGGAGCCGAGCGCCGCGTGCGTAAGTGGAAACGGTTCGCGAATTCTCACGGGGATCGCGCACAGAGAGGAAAGTCTGTGCTCGCAGCGGAGCGGGAGATTTCGTGCTCGCGCGCGCGCCTCCACTCGGCAAAACGATTTTGACGCCGATTCTTTTGTTGCCCGCCTCGTAAAGGCTGCTCACTTTTATTTTAACGCTTTCTCGTTTTTAAGGAAACGACCTTTTCAGAGAAGACGCACGCGATTTTCTTTATTTTTCTTCTGCTTTTCTTTTTTTTTTCACGAGGCTTTAAAAAAAAAAAAAAAAACGATGCGGCTGTTAAGATAATTCGCGATGATTACTTTTGTTGGTTTTATTCATTGTCTTGCATTCTATTACGATTTGGCTTTTTTTGTGTGTGAAGATGAGCATTTATTTAGTTATAAAAAAGAAGATATTTATAAATGCGGATTACCATGTTTCTATGTTTTTTTAAACTTATCCTACATAGGGTCAAGGTTGTACAAGAATCTAAAAGATAAGATTATCTAAAAGATAAAACCTATAGCACGCATTTTCTGTTTCATTTTGCCTTGATCCTTTATATCAGTCGAAATTTATTTTTTAATAATTATTTTATGATGAACCATTGTTCTTAATAAATAAAGATACTTTTTATATTTTTTCCGCAGAAAATAGAATATTCGAAACTTTGCCTGGCGAAATCTGCTTATTTCTGTACACAAAACACTTTGAATTATTCATTAAGAAGATAAATAATTTTCATCGCAAGAATTTAACATGTGTTTTTAATAGAAACGCAAGAATTTAAATATGTTTTCCTCTAAAATATAAGTCTTTAATAAAATCTTAAAACGCACGAATTTTTTTCTTAAAAGAAGCTTTCGAGCTTCTTTTAAGAAAAAAATTCATGCGTTATTTAATCAATAGATTATTTAGCTACGATATTTTTATTACTGTTTTTTTTTATTTATAAAATCATCATCTATTTATATCTCTGCATAAAATGTATAAAATACACGTACACAATGTATATAAAACATATAAAATCTAAAACGTATCTTTTATCACCGTCCTATCGTAGCGATTCACCAAGAAAAAAATGTCGTAAACGAAAACGCCCTACGAGCCACGCGTATAACAGGCAGCATCGAGGAAATGCAAAATTTCGAGGTATAAACCAGGCGATCGATCTCGACGCAGCGCAGGATGAATATTAGGTATACGTATACGCTGTCCCCGGAAAGCACGACGAAGTTGTAGCTCCGCGGGAGCGGTAGCGGCCTAACGGATTAGCGCGGCGAGGAATGCACGCGTTTTCACGGTGGTCCCCGCGTCCCTCAGCGATAATAAGCCGTTGGCCACGCTGCGAACGGGACATTAGAGGACATTAGAGCACCGGAGCCGAGCCCCGCGTTCCTCCTCCTCCTCCTCTTTCGCTCCGCGCGCGTTATGGGCTCCGCGATAATCGCAAGCGATCATCGGGACCCTTTGGCTTTTTATTTTGAGTAAGGGATGTAGCTTCGCCTTTCGGTTGCTACGGTCGAACAAATTATATCGCGTAGCTTTCGAGATCAAAGTGTAGCCTGAGCCGAGGAATTCTTGGATGAGTATTGTTTGCAGTTTATCCGATTGTACTTGAAACCTATTTAATGAGTTCAGTATTGTTGTTCCAGTGCACACTTTTTATTTTGTTTATTTTATTTATATTTGTACAATGAAAAAAATTTTTTTAATTTTATGGAAATAATTTACTTCAATAGTACTTATCAAATATTTCTTTGAATCAAGTAATGATTTCATTAAAACTAAATGAATTTATTTCTAAATAAATTTAATAGTTTTAAAAAAATAATTTTTTGACTACATAAAATATTTAATAAGTACTATTAAAATAAATGTTTGCTTAAAATTAACAAATTGTTCTCGCAGTGTGTATAACTGTTTACAGTGAAAATTCCGCGTAAAAAATTAAAAATGGAAAAGAGATTTATCGAAATTATGTGACGAATAGTGATGACGAATAATGTATTACAGCTTACTAAAGGGACCAATTCAAATCTACTTTATTCCTCATTCATACATAGAAATTTTTTAAATATTTTCTTCTAATATATAATACTGTTTTAATTAAGCATACAAAAAAAGCATGTAAATAAATACTAAACTTGACTTGTTTAAATTACTACATATTTTTTTTATCAGTATACTGATGCGTATTTATCCGATATACTTTTATACAAAATTCAATCCAGACTTTATATAAAAGTATATCCATAAACCGTAAATCTCTCTTCAATTAAGAAAAAGGTGTTTTTCATTCATCCCATGAAATCAGTAAATAACAAATTCACTTTTATTTCAATTCTATAATGATATTAGGCATTACTTCAAGAGGTACAGTGTGCACTGATACTTAGAGATTATACATCTGCCTTGAAACAATGGCACAAAAGCTCATTAAATTAGTTAAATTATTAGTGAATTAAATTTCGAACGAAACACCGGGAGATGTTCATATCACGGGACAATGACCCAAGGACTTCCTGACTCCCTCTGCATATATTTAGAAGACTCGGTCTACACAATGGGGGCCGTAGGTCGCGAAAGCTCACGGGGTCGGAGGGACGCGGTACTGCTATATAGTGTCCTCAAATGCACGGCACTCGGGAGAACGAAAAACGGGCACATCTCGAAATTTTACGAATGGATCCCGCATCCGCTCTCCAGTATTAAAAGCGCCGAGCGGCGCATAACGCTTTTACGACGTCCCGACGCTGCTTCTGCATTCCTGCCCTCGTAATCTTGCGCGCCGATTTTATTGCGCTCCACTTCTGCCCTACGCCGGGGAGCCGTTCGGCGGGCTTTTTCCAATAAAACCGAGTGGTAGCAAATACTTTCGCGAACGAAAAAATTGAACGCATTTTTTTTTTTTTTTTTTCAAATTGTGTCGACTTCCTGATGCGGTGCTGTGGATTCGACGGTACTTTCGGAAAGTATAGAATTTATTGATTGGTTACATTTTTTAGTAACGAAATTGAGTTCCGCGCTGATGAGCTTTCGAGGGAAGTCTATTTTTTGTTATTGATTTAAAAAGATCATAAATTTAATGCACTGGGACGTTCGTGTACAGTTATCATCATTTTTAATGAGAATTTAAAGACATTTCAGTTTTGTAAGTAATTAATTGTATCTTATAATCTTATTTAAAAAAATATTTAAATCCTAAAGTAGGATTATTTTAAAAGATTTCTCAAAAAAAATGTTAGTCGATTGATAAAAAGTAGAGCATATTTGCACTGAAAAAAATTGTTAATTTTTAGGAAATGATTTACTTCAATAGTACTTATTAAATATTTCGTTAAAACTAAATGAATTTATATGTTTGTAAATAAATTCGATAAAATATTTAATAAAATTAACAAAATTTTCTCTCAGTGTGGATACAGAAAAATTCGAGTCTACATCTTAAATACTCGACAATTGCTAAGAATGAAAAAGCGAAGTACTTAGATTATATATTACAGCATTTATCAATACTTCGGAAGTAAAGGTAATTTAGGTGAACTTTTCATCGGAAAAACCTTCGCTAGATTCTCCATCAACTTCATTTTTTGCCTTAATTTAAGTGTCGGTCGGTCAGTTTCATACATTATAATTTGCATTATTAAATCGTTTTTCACTGCACATAATCAGCTGCCTGATCAAGTGGTAAAAAAATAGGGCACCGTATTTCCTCCTTCTAAGCATGCTATTTTCTCCCAGTAAGAATTTGAAATTGCTCGGTATTACGGGCACACCCAAAGGCACATTATTAGATACGAAAATGAGAGTAGAAATTACCGTTCAAGCCAACACATTCACGTAAAACAATTAATTTTTCTATTTTTCTTTTCATTTGCAATAATATTACCTCTTTTTAATTGAATCTAAAGTTCATTCGGGCAGTGCATTAAGTTACTTTGACGTATACAACGGTGGGTATTTCTGCAAGGCATATACATGAACTACTGCATGTATAAACGTACAAAATATATTTTTTAACATTAAACTATTTCATGTTTAACTAGTTAAAAATATTTCTTTTTTTTTTTTTTAATTTATAGATATAGAGAATTCGAACAGAAGTTTTGATCACTTGTATTTTTTTTGTTGCTATTATTCATGTTAAAAATAAATTAAAATACGCACTATACAAAATTTTAATAAAATGTACATTTAATATAATATTTTTCTGCCAACAAAAAAAAACATCTTTCTATCTACAAGAGAAGTATCTAAATCTATCTAAATCTTTCTGTCAACAAGGAAACATCAGAAAATTAAATAACCCACAATAAAGAATATAAATTCAAGCTGCATTGATTAATAAGAAGAAAGCTTCACTCAACTCCGAATTATTATTTAAAAGTGAAACTACATCAACTACATCATAAAAAAAAATTCAAACTGCATTGATTGATAAGAAGAAAGCTTCTCCCAACTCTGAATTATTATTTCAAAATGAAACTATATTAACTACATAATCAAAAAAAAATTCAAGCTACATTGATTAATAAGAAGAAAGGTTCTCCCAACTCTGAATTATTATTTCAAAATGAAACTATATTAACTACATAATCAAAAAAAAAATTCAAGCTACATTGATTAATAAGAAGAAAGGTTCTCTCAACTGCGAATCATTATTTCAAAGTGAAACTACATCAACTACAGTCACGAATTTACAAAAATGCTTGATAAATCCCTCCAGTGCCATTAAAAATCATTGGAAAGCACGTCCCCCGACCACACGGCCATCCGCGAACAATAAACCCTCCTCGCGCCGAAATTCCGGTGGAAAGAAGAGGAGGCGAGCTCATCCGGCCCCCCGGGCTTGCGCAACAATGCGGAGCGCCGTGAGATCAGACGACGGTCTAATTGCGCGGCGCACGCGCTCCGCGGGTCGCACGCTGTCGCGCCCGCGGGATCTTTAGCCAATTTAGCTGGGCGCAGTCCGGCGCTCGGAGGTGGGAGTCGCTCGCTTTCGATTTTGCCCTGGATGCGGAACTCCGCCGATTACGGACGGCTAGCGGCCGACGGGAATCGAGCGCGCCGCTGAGATCGCGGGGCCTAGTTTGAATAATTGATGATCGTACGTTTCGTTGTCTGCGGCTCTTTGTTTCTTTGCTCTTGCCAGTTTCTTGTGCAAAAATTTCGTAGGAGTGGAGTGGAGCTTGGAAATTTTAGAGCGACATGCCGCGACCACTCTCTAAATCTGAAAATGTGAAATTCCCTTGGAAATTGTGAATATAATGACAAATTTTATGTGAACCACTTTTCACGTATATTAAAATGTCACTAGTCACATTATTCAAGTCAATTTCACATTTTCAGATTTACATTATACGTTTTTCACTGAAAGACAGAGCGCGATTTTTATTATTTATTATTTATTATATATCAAAATACTCAAAGTTCTGTAATATCCAACGTGAAAAAAAAGTTATAGCGGATTTGTAAATGTTTATAAGAGGTATTTTATAAAGTGTATATAATAAATTGAATTTCTAAACATTTTATAGAATTTTCACCAAGTATGTACAATGAAACATTCAAGTCTTATACATTGTTTTTAACGTTGATTTTTAAATTTCCATTCGCTTCTATAAATAAAAAACTTACATTCTAGGACGGTGAAAAAAAGAAATGACATTAAATTCTCATTGAAAGTCAATGTCTTACGGCGTTCGGCTGTTACTACTTACACAATGAGACAGGCGCCCGCGCTTCGCGCGTAGCCATAGTTAATAATTAATAGTAGCGCATAGTTAATAATTATGAAAAAAAATGATTTAATATACAAAACATTTCGTTATATAAATTTTAAAAAAATTTTATAAAATGTTTATAAGTTCAATTCATTATAAACATTTTATAAACACGATACAATTCTTTTCACACGGGATATTCTAATAGATTGAGATTGCATTTATATTAAAACTTTTCGTTTCGATCCAAAAGCTTTAATTCGATTGCGATTGACATGATTGTACGTACATGAATTTTAAGAATGCCAACATTAATTTAATATGTTTTTTTTATGTATTACTCAGTTCTGACCAAACAAAAGTTTTATCACTGGAGGGTCACATTTCTGTCAAAATTTAATTAAATGATAATTATTTATCAAATGCTTCTACATTGACTGATAAGTTTTCAGCGGGGAGATTTTACAGAGTATGAAATGAGAAATAGCTGCGTGATTGTCATTTGTCTGTTTTAATTTCAAAGAGAGTTAATTAAAAGAACTTAATTAAAAACTTCCCAGTCAATTTTGTTTAATGAATTCTGTTCAAGAATTTTCATATAGCCAAATTGTCTTTTACATAATGCATCCCGAGCAGATTTTCCATAAATTCAATATAGTTTTCAATAATTAATTGCGTTATGCGCACAGTGTAACGTGAGAAGTACTCAGTTTGTGGTTCGTTGATCGAGTTAATGAATGCTTTAGACGAGACACCGTAAAATTATAACGGAAACTTTTACTTTGTGAATAAATCAGAATTAGATGTTAGGAGAACTATTAAACTATCATCCGAAGACTGATGAATTATAAAATAGTCGACAAGGTTTTTATATTTCAATGAATCAAAACTAAACTGCTTGCAGTTTTACTTTTTTTTTTAATAAGATACCAATTTCAGTAGTTTGGCTATTTTCATTCTTTACTTGATTTTTGTCCTACACGGAGAGAAATGTTATAGTAAAAATTACTATATTCCGTAGAAAAACGTACTAAAAATTCCTTTGTACATAGCAAAAATTTCTATTTATATAGTAGAAATTGCTATGCACATATGTATCTTTAGTACTTGACCTATGACGATTCTTACTACAAAACATACTAAAAATTCCTATGTACATAGCAAAAATTGCTATTTATATAATAGAAATTGCTATGAATATAGGAATTTTTAGTATTTTTTTATATTAAAAGTCTTGATAGGTCGAGTATATCCCACTGTTCCTACAGAACATAGTAATTTTTACTATAATATTTCTCTCCTTGTACAAAATAATACTTCTAATTAAAAAAAGAATCCATTAACATGATTTCTAAATAATTAATAGTGTATAGGTTTGCCAAAATGTGATAAGGTGTATTATTCTCCCAGCCTGGCTGAATTTTAATTAAATTATGTAAAACCAATTAAACTCGAAGAAGATGTTCGTATTGATTACACCCTCGAGAAGGTTTTAGGAATCAAATCACGCGAAACGAGTCTCAGAACGATGAGATCGCGTAACATTATCCCGCAAGATAAACATCCCAAATCTGCCAAGGCAGCGTACTGCACGAAATTGAAACATAAACGTTAGCAGGAAAATTGGAAACACAAGGAAATTTCTCGAATAACCTATGCCTTATATCTTCACATGCAGATCTGCACTCGTGGATGTCTTGTTATGCCATCTTATTGGATTAGAAATGCATTTTCTCATATTCTCATTCTGTAATAAACAATTAATGAATATGAACACGATGTAGGATTTCGTTATATTGGATCAGTTCCTTAAATAAAAATTTATTGTTATTCGATTTTGGTTAGTTTTCTGGTTGTTATCAGTTGAACTACAGTAGAATTTTATTTTTATTGCAATAGTCTTATGCACAGCAAGCAGTAAAAAGAAGCTACGCGCGAAGCGCGGGCGCCCGTCCCATCGTGTAAGTAGTAACAGCCGAACGCCGTAAGACATTGACTTTCAATGAGAATTTAATGCTATTTCTTTTTTTCTCCGTCCCAGAATGTAAGTTTTTTATTTATAGAAGCGAATGGAAATTTAAAAATCGAGTATAATGAAATTGTTATTACGTGATAAATGAGAAAGTAGTAACAGCCGTGTGTGATAAGACACTTACTTCCAATAAGAAAATGTTAGCTTTGCTTAATAAATTTATTTATTTTTTGTTTCATAAGTAATTAAATGTTTCCTTTATCCTCAGCATATAGAACGCTAAAATAGTAACAGTCGATAACAATCCGTTAATGTAAGGCTTTTGTTCTAAATTTTCTAAAACCATTTAATTAAAAAGCACCGCATCTATATTATTGTAGTGGAAAGTATAAAAATAAATTTTTGTTATATTTCTTAAAACGAAATCAATTTGAATTTAATAAAAAATCAAATTTATGCTCCATCAGCGTTAACGTAATAGGAAATCTGTTTTAAACGTAGTTGATTTACTCGAAGCTACGGGGCGGCATTTAATTAAGCGCCGCGGTAGTGCACTTACGTCGACGCTAATTCTATGCGCTGCGCTTCATGCAATTAGTCATACGAATGCGCTTGCCGATAAAAGCCTCGGTGGAATTTCTGGAGCGCTCTTCACGAACTACGCGCCAAAATGTATATCTATTTCTATTTTTAATACAATGCGATGTACAATTCTAATTATTTTTGAAAAAAGAAATGCTAAGAAATTCGAAACATTTAACCCCACGCAAATTTCGAAATTCCAAATGTATAGTCTCATAAATTACCGAGTTACATCACGTTCTATCGACAGCCTGCACTCAATGCGGGCTATCCAATTATCGAGATAATAAGTCAATTCTCCAAATTAATTGCGCTAAAAATGAGGTGCCCTCGGAAAGTCGAAGGTTCGCCAGAAACGTTGACGTTTCTTAATTGGCAAACCGTCGACAAAAAAAAAGTACGGAAATTCTAATTAACGAAATCTTACATCATTTGCATATCCGCAATCGTCAGTTGCGCAATCGTCAACCCTCGGAAACGAGAAATATGTGCATTTTAAAAATCGTTTTAAAAATCGTGGCTGCATTCTACGAAGGAGCGACAAGTCGTTATTTTTCCGAAAGGGGATGCCCCACTAAAAAAAAGAAGAAGAAGATCTGCGCGCGGAAACTGGCTTTCGCAGAAGCGCGCAAATTCAAATTGTTGGCGCGCTGAGAACGCCTCGTTCCGTAAAAGCCGCTGCGAAATTGTGAGCGACAAAAAAAAAAGAAAGAAAAGGAACGGCATAAAACTGCGCCGCTGATGAGGACCAAATGTTCCGCGACCGACTTCTCTCTGTGTCTCTTCGTCCGCATCTTTTTACGATCGATGTCGCCGTCGACGTCTGTGGGAAACAAACGATTTTTCCGCGAGAAGCAAATTACGTCAATTTAGTAAATGTAGTTTCGTTTCTTTTTACGCTTAATGAGAAAAGAATAAGAGGGATATTTAATTGTTAATTAAACTTTTATTTCAAATTTCACGGTCTTACAGTTACAATAATTATTTTTTCTTTTTTTTTACAACAGTTCATTGAAAATCCACTTAAGCTCTTTCTACGTTTATTATGTCATTTATTACGTAATTTTTCGTTTCTTTTTATTGATTTTTCTTTGCACACTCTTTTTAACATACTTTTCATTAAGGATATTTTATCCTTCGAGTAAAAAATAAAGTTTCCAATGTAAAAGAGTAGAGCCGCAGTTTCGAATATTACGAATTCTACGAGACTTTGCAAAAACCCCTTTCAAATTTTTAAAAAGAACTACAAAGTAATATACAATTTTCCATTTCCAAATAACGAGAGCGTAATAAAAAAGAAATTTGACGGTCAGAAAAAAATTAATTAGCCAAGCTCACTAACCGGAGGCGCTTGAGCGTCAAATAAAATGCTTCTAATAACCGGCGCGAAATATTCCAGACTTCCGGCGATAAAGTCAACTTAATCATTCCGACTACCAGCGCTCAGATAATTGCTCCTCCCTCGATAAAACTAAAAGAAAGCAGCGCAACTTTTTCCACGGCGCAGAGGGCAGTCGTTTCCACGAACCCGCGGCGCGCCTCGCGGAGCCCGCGAAATGTTCCCATGGCCAGCGATGGGATGCAAAGTGCCGGGAGAGAGGAAGAGGCGAGATCCGCTCGGGACCATTGACATTTTTCAGCGCGAACGAGGGAAAAAGAAGAGTCGAAGACGAGGCCGATTCTCACGAGAGCAGCTTCGACGGCCTTTTTGCGCCCTTCTTTGTGTATACTTCCTCTCTCTTTCTCTTTCTCTCTCCCTTTGCGCTCTGCACTCCCGACTTTTTTCTTCGGCGAAGCTTATTTCGCGCTTTTTCCTCACGACCTAGCGGGAGGAAATTTTTTTTTTTATTCAGTTTTTTTTGCACCTACGATCCGAGATGTTTTAATCTGACGAGCGGAGGAGATGCAAGTGTTCGGGTACTGTAAATTTTCCGATAAGAGCCCATTGAGCAGTAGACAAGGTCCCGCTTGTGTGAGACATCAAATGCAAATACACCGGGAAATATCGACAGTTGTATGCTGAGATGTTATCGGATATTCGTGTACTTCGAAAGTTTTGTTGTTCTTTCTATACCTGGCCCTACGGAATTTCTATGTTAAAGCCTTTGATGCTTCGTTTTTAATTAGTATTCGTTTAAAATACAAAAATTTTATGAAAAACATTTAAAAAACAGCTTTTGAAAAAACCGAAAATTCTTCTTATAAGCTTTTTCAGGATATTTCTTATACATAACTCAAGTTCGTTTAATATAACAAAGTGAAATGTCATTATACATACACTGCTACAAAAATTACTATATTCTGCAGGAAATATGGGAGATACTCAACTTATAACATTTTTTTCCAATAAAAAATACTAAAATTTCCTATGTACAAACCAAAAATTACTATTTTATAGTAGAAATTACTATGTACATAATAATTTTCAGTATTTTTTATAGTAAAAATTATCATAAGTTGATTTTTACTATAACATTTCTCTCCGTGTATAAATATTGAAATTAGTCATTTAATTTTGTTACCATGACACCAAGTGATAAGCACGGTAAAATATTCGTCTTACGAATAAATTATTTTTGTAGTACTTAAACTTGCAATATAAGACTCCAAACAATATCCCAAATTTGACAGCAATACAAGAATAAACTGATTCGTCGATGAACTAAAATTAACGAATTGATATTTCTGCCAATAAAAGACAGTTCTCTCCGTGTATCTCAAAAAAATACATATTTATTTAATATTTATATTACTAATAAAATTATACCGACTGCAGCCAGCTTTTAACAAAAAAATTGAATAATAAAACAAACTCATTTAAAACTACCCGTAAGAATTCATATAAAAACCATTAAAAAAAAAGAAGTGGCAGAAGTAAGTTTACGAACTAATTTAAAATCCCGAGGAAGCAGAGACGAGGAAGGCAGAGTTCCGCGCACGGCGTGTCAAGTGACTCGAGGTGGAAACTCCGCGGCACGTATCAGACCCTACTCTCGGCGAACTTTATTTACAGCCCGTGAAACGCACTCGCCGCTAAGGGCATTTTTCCGCTCTGGGAGTTATCGCGCCTGCGAGTCGTGTTTCGTGTATAAGCGGCGCTATGCCGACCCTCGTGTACGTGTATATACGTGGATGTATACATACATAGATACAAAGTGGCATCCTTTGCACGCTCGTCCGATATTTTTGCTGGACCGCGAGTAAGTAATTACCGCACGGTTGAACTGCCGAATTGGATCGTTCTTTTCTGCGGAAATTCCAAAGGCCTATTTTTCACGATCGGCAGGCGTGACGCCGTTGCTCCGGTGGTTATTTGTAGGACTTCCGATTTATATTGTCCCTTTTCTCGCGTGAAAATAATTCAGACTAAAATAAGACGACAAAAAGATTCATCTTTGTTATGTCCGAATTTAAGATTTATTAAGATTCAAAAGGATTGATTGTAATAAATATCTAAATATTAATTTAAGATCTTTTCGAGATCGTTATTTTAATACAATATTAACATTCAATTTTTTCAATTTTCTATACATAAGATTCTTATAAAATTCGTTTTAATCTTAATAAAGTCTTATATTTAATTTTTTTTTCAATTTATACATATTAAACTAATATTAATATTATATTAAAACAAAGATCTCGGAAGATCTTAATTGACTTTAGTACTAGTAATAGAGAATCTTTTTAAATCTTAAAAAATCTTAAATCTGGACATAATAAAGATGAATCTTTTTAACGTCTTATTTTAGTCCGAATTATTTTACGCGGTTTTTTTTTTCTTAGCGTAGTTCGGCTATTTTGTATGCTTCGACTGTTTGAGGCGTAATATTTTTTTTCTTCTTTTGGAACACGTTTGAAAACTCGTGGTTTATTGTTTTTTTTTTTTTTTTTAATTAGTGGGAGAGAGTCACTGGGTGTCTTTGACATTCGAAAACTGAATTTAATGCAATTAATTGAGCTTCAATTATTGTCGTAACATTTCGACATTTATTCGGTAGTAAAATACGGAGAGGTAAATATTGAAGATTCTGATGGAAATAGCAAACTTGGACATTGCGCGTGACTAAATTGAGTTTCGATATTCTGAGAAATCAGCTTATCCTCGTAGTATTTATCCTGCAAGCTGTTAGTTGATTAATTGAATTGTGGGATCTCTACATCCACTTTCGACTCACTGAGTTGCCAAGGTAGTATACTCAGTACTAAAATATGAATATTTTTTTTAAAAAATATGTAAAACGATTTGTAAATTGGAATTTTTTATATACAAACAAATTATTTTGATGTTCCCTACAGGGAACAGTACAGTTAGTGATTACAGTTAAGAGATGCTTTTCTTTTAAAAATTGTAAATTATAAGGAGATTATAAGTTAGAGGAAGAAGGCTCAAAATCCGCTCGCGTTGGAAACAAGAAAACACGCGCAGACGGCAATCACCACGGATTGTCCTGGGGCGCCTTTTCCCGTTCTTGAACACTTTAGTGTTTGTAATTGGGCGAACATCGAAACAAGTGAAGTCAAATCTTTTCTATACGCAGCCCGCAGTCATGTTATGTATTTTTCTCATAAAAAAAGACAAAAAGCGTTTTTCCTTTAAATTATTATTTTTGCTTCGATTTTCGAGTTGAGAACTGTAGTTCACCTGTTTTAAAGATATTAATGAAGTTATTTATAATTAAAATAGTATTTCAGTTTGGTTCTTTACGTTTAATTTGTAACAAGTACAAAACAATTATAAAGGTTTTTTTTTCTTATAAATAATCCAATAACTCAATAGTCCTAAAACACGGTGACACTTCTCACACAAAATTTACATACAACTCCTCTAATTTGTTATTTCAATATATTTTCTTAAAAATCTTAAAAAATCATAAATATTTACAACCGTCGTAGTAAATATACGGAAATTCAAACATTTTTTTTTTAAATTCACGAGCAACTAAAAATCAATAAGTATTCAAACCAAGTCCCTTTCCTCATATTACACATTCCAAGTGTCTGCAAATTCGCCAAGCCGTAAATTGAATATTCCATAAAATCGGAATAGATAAAGCCTCTCATTAATTCTTCCACTCTCGGTGGACACGACTTGGAGCTCACTCTCGGTCGAATCGATTACTCTTGAAAAGCTTTCGAAACTTTAAAGGGACACTCGAGCCATCCCTCACGACCTCGCCTCCGAATTCCGGGCGGCATAAAAATTCATCCGACGCATTAATCGAACGAGCCTCGCGCTCTCAATAACAAACTCTGCATACAGCGCATAATAGTCTCCTTTACTTCTTCGGGGCAAACTTTCGCCGTGGGTTTGGAACGTCCGATGTGTGTGTGTATACATTACGGCGACGTCGAGGCCACTTTAACGCCTGTCGATCTCCTTATCAGCGCTCGTTGCTCCCACCAATTTATTTGCCCGAGTCCGCAGTGGATTCTTCGCGCGCGGAAATCGTCCGACCCGGTCGTGACTCGTTGTATTAAAAAAAGTCGAACTCGTGACAATCCGAGCGTGGATTTCTTTTTTTTTTTGCGGTAGTTGCGGCGGCTCTGATTAACCGGAAGATCATAGAAAATGTACTGCGTTCGAGAGAAATGGGAGATTTTGGAGGAATCGATGGGACGAGCTAGTTATTTATTAATTTCTTTTTTATGAGCCGGATGTAGTAAAAACAGGTGTAGATTTTACAAATAATGATGATTTTTAAAGGTGTATGAGTGTTACCAAAGTTTAGATTATGATATTTCGATTTTTATATCAAAGATTTTATTATTGCAAAGGTAATTCTTTTAGATTGTAGACTTTAGTTAATGTCATTGAATTTTCTTTGAATGCAATGTACTATCCTAAAGCGTCGCTATTATTTTACCTCTCTAAATATTAATAAGTGAAATTCATGAATTTCAATAATTGAATATTCACTTATTCCTGTTTATAAGCGACCATATATCGAATAAGTGACCTACTTATTACATAAATATAGGTGCATTATGCACTCGTTCAAAATGCATTTCACTTATTCATACTCTAAAGTCTTTTCAGTTTCTTCCTGAACGCATTCTTTGCCTAAACAATTTTATACACTAAAAAATTTGTCAAATATTCTCATTCAATAGTTTATTGTATGTACCTTACGCATAATATAATATTTCATTCGAATAAAAAAGATTTAAAAGCATTAATTACATATAAATAAAATTTCATTTTTAAATTACTTATTGAAAAATATATATATTTTTATAAAAACGAGTCCACAACCACCGTCAACAAACGGCCTAGTGCTTCAAACACTTTTTTTTTTAAACGAT
Organism: Sycophila sp. Sp_5; assembly: GCA_018906775.1. Taxonomy (NCBI): domain Eukaryota; kingdom Metazoa; phylum Arthropoda; class Insecta; order Hymenoptera; family Eurytomidae; genus Sycophila; species Sycophila sp. Sp_5. The sequence continues at coordinate 3,267,181 of JACCID010000021.1, forward strand.
CCAGCGCAATCATCAAAATATGTGCAACCCACATACACAACAGTGTTGAAAGCGCAAAATTTAATTTCCTCCCCCCGACCTCCCCCATCCATAGAGCGACCCAAAATTACCATACACCGCGTGCTTCTTCAAAGCCGCAAAAACCGCCGCCTCTTTGACTTTCCCTCGACGCGCTCGCGCCGACCAATCAACCGCGATTCTCCAGCTCAGAAAAATGACGCTAAACCGAGTCCGCGATAACCGCACGCGCGGAAGCGGCAGAGGGAAGGCCAGGCAGTTTCGAACAGAGTCGTTCCTGCACTAACGGTACGATTTATACGAGCGTAACGGGTCTGCATTGTTACGCGGAAGCGCAAAAGGATCGTGTGTGGACGCGCGGTACCCCGAGATAAGGATCTATCGGAGGCGATCACAGCGAGATACGAGGTCCTGTAGCCCCGCAGAGAAGCGCGGATCCGACGATAATAGTCGCCGTTGTGACACTTGGGCTTAATGGAGAGATCGTTATCCGTCGCTTTCTTACTCCTGTTGTGATTTTTTTTTAATTATTTCTATTTATTAATTTTTTTTTTTGCTTCGGTCTCTCGATCTTGGGATATTGTATCGTCAGAGGAATATTGTCTCGGTTTCGCGATGCCTGAGGCTGATTTAGTGGAGTTACAATTTCGTTTGGGGGAAATTGAGTCTTTCGACTCATTGAATAATGTAGACTCTGTCGCGGTAGTAAATCATGTAAATTTCTTGGAAGGAGGAGGTAACGATTGTCTTTTTAAGGCCATTATATAATTTTATTACGGGAACGTAATAAATAGGCATAGCAAAATTTCATAATTTTATTGACTGGGAGGGAGAATCGCTATCTTTTTCTTCCTAAACAATTACGTTTAATGTAACTTGAATTTATTTTATTACACATAAATTTATTTTTTTTTTATATTTATTTCAATAAAGTTCACTATAATAGATGAGCTATTCTCAGGTGAACATTGATGTTTATTTCTATAACAAGTCAATGAAATTGCATTAATTCCTTTTGAACAGACTACCAAACATTTTTTAAACAGTTATCAGCCTACTTTAGTGATTGATATATTGAAGTTCGAATTTTATTTTGACGTTATCGAATTCAATCTGTATAGTGTAATTTATTTTTACAAAAGATTGACTCACGAATCCCTTAAATCTCAAACAAAACCAATAAATAAATTTTATTTCTTAGTTATTAAATTGCGACCGTTGCCATAGAAATTACAAAGACTGACCGTGCAAAAGTAATCGTCGTCATGAAAATGGGTCATTTTTAAAAGAATCCATCAAAATGGATCAATTATCCTGGATGACTCGGGCGGCCGTGGCTTCGGCGGTGTTTAACTGTAAAGCAAAAGGAGGCGAGCCGCTGGCAGGTGGATTTCGCTTTGAGCGCTCCTGGAATGCCGTGCAGCAGCGCACGACCTTCCCTAAGCAAGTTGCAATACCCGCGCGATGCTGGAACTTAGCGACGCTAAAATGCAGCTGGAAATTTAAAGGACGACTAACGAACAAAAACATGATTTAAAAAAAAAAAGGAAGGCGAATGTAATTTAAATGGCCACTTCGGAATGTTGAAAAGAGCTTCGTACGTCGAACGGAAGAAGTAGGACAACTTCGCGCGGAGTTCCTAAAGTTCCGCGGAGAAAAACAGTTGACGAAGGTTTTTTTTTTGGTGCTTTTGTCTTTTGCTATTAATTATTTGACGCTTAAAAACACAAGTTTATTGTGTACTTAAAGTAGGAGAACGATGATGATACACTTTGTACAGATTCATGAAGCAAATTCATTTGGGCTTGTGCGATAACCTGCCATTATGTCTATATAGTAAACTAGCGAGATTGTGGCAGTTAAAGTTGTTATTGCTTCGCGAACTATCAATTTTTTGGAAAAAAAGTTTTAATTTCCTGATAGTTAGTTACCCCGAGCCACGTCACGGACTGCGTCGTAAATTTTATTTCACTTCTTTCTCCAACCCTGAATTGAAAATGTTAATATTTAATAAATCAAAGAAAAATGCTAATAACTCGCTGTGGTTGCGTAATTGAGATTTCATTGAAAAATTCCGCGTATTTTAATGACTTGCAAAAAAATTTTAAATATAAAGAGACACCTAAAAAAATTATATATGATTTTGCATTTATCATCGTATAGAAACTCGATTTTTAATTGATATTTTAAATATTATTCAAAAAGGTCAGAGTTCTAAAAAAGCCATAAAAAGTATAGTCATTTTAAGCTGGCTATAAATTATTCAATTAATTAATATGGTGTAGTTGCAAAATACCTTCAAAAAAAAAAAATTTTATTTATAATACCTTCACAGCTTCTCGAATAAAAGCGTACGCTGATTTTTTTTTTAATCGAACAAAGTGTAATCTATGAGAAATGAAAAGGACTAAAATCTACGTACATTTATTTCACTTTTATTTATTTACTAAATTCAACGGACGATAAATGAAAGCTACGAATTTCCTGTAATAAACATAAAACTAAATTACAGATTTCATGTAAGTAACAGAAAGCAAACAATTAAACTGTTTCTTTTTTTTTAAATTTAAAAATAGGATTTTTTTTTCAGCCTAACAAAAGGATTCCCTCCAATTAAAAAGTCAAGGGGCTAATTATTACTCGTCCTTAATCAACGTTAACGTACACGATCGCCGCAAAACGACGAATAAAAGGGACAAAGGCATCGTCGATCATACGACACATATAAACTTTCGAAAATCCGGACATCAAACGACCCTTTGACGAGCCGACTGCAGCTAATTTTTCGCGGACCATACCCCCAATAATGCAACAAAGTTTTACCGTTGTCATTCCCGCTGGAAGGGCGGAACGCGAACAATGCGAAAACGAGTGCTCGCGGCCGCCGCGCACAAAGGCGATTAAGTGCGCGGCTTTCCGCGATGCGGCATTTTCAGGCTGACGCGTCGCGGGCACAAAAGCGGCCGCGGATGCTGTGCCAGTGCACACGCGCGACTATTATTGCCGACGCCGAATTTCCACGGCCAATTCGCCGCCGCTCGTTATTGTCCAATGTAAATACAATCGCGGAGGCCACTTCGATCAAGGCTTCACGATTTTTTATTTTATTTTTATTTCTAGCGGTATGTAATGTTTTTGTTTATGTTTAAAAGTGCTGGAGTAATTTGTGTATAAACAACAATATGAATTACTTTTTATTTAACTAAAAAAGTTATTTATTAATCTCTTTTTTATGAGATGGATGTAATAGAAATTCTTCAAAAAAAATGATGATTTTTAAACGTGTACGAGTGAAAGATTTTATTATTGCAAAGGTAATTCTTTTAGATTGTAGACTTTCGTTAATGTCATTGAATTTTCTTTGAATGCAATGTACTATCCTAAAGCGTCGCTATTATTTTACCTCTTTAAATATTAATAAGTGAAATTCATGAATTTCAATAATTGAATATTCACTTATTCCTGTTTATAAGCGACCATATATCGAATAAGTGACCTACTTATTACTTAAATATACGTACATTATGCACTCGTTCAAAATGAATTTCACTTATTCATACTCTAAAGTCTTTTCAGCTTCTTCCTGAACGCATTCTTTACCTGAACAATTTTATACATTCAAGAACTTTTTAAATATGGTATGTGATGTTTTTGTTTGTATTTAGAAGTACTTGAATAAGTTGCGTTTAAAAAACAATATCGATTACTTTTTATTGAACTAAAATTATTTGATGTTTAATATTTAAGCATAGATTTTTAAATATTGGATATTAATATTTATTCGTTAAGTTGTAATTATTACTTCTTTAAAAGTTCGCTACATTTTGTCACCATGGCTTCCTTTAAATCTTCTCTAATTAACTTAAATTCAAAATTAGTTTAAGATTAGAGACAATTAAGGTAAAGTTTTCCTCCGTATTTGTAAAATCAGTCACAGTTGATTCACTGTAATATTAATCAAACTTGCAGTCCTTTGCTTCTACGTAATTCGTCAAGTCTTCTATGAGTGACTAGTGTTATGATAAATTAGCAATCGTTGAAATCTGACATTTGAAAGATTAGCTCGGCTAACTGCTTTTCTTCAAAGGATAAATTAAAATTTATCTTTCAAACGAAAAGAAAAATTATTTACAAATGTACAGCTATTTCTATAGCAAACCAAACTATTATTACACTCGCGTTGCTAAACTATTATTGCACGCTAAATTTCACGACCAGTTAGAGGCCGAAGTAGAAACTAGATTTCTAAATAACCACGTTAAACAATTATTTATCAATAATTACGCGCAAAGTAAGAGAAATAAAAAAAAACAGGGGTAATTGCCTAACGCTATACTCAGTCGATCTCGTAAATTTCGCGCGCAAACATTGTGAAAATGAAAAGGCGAAGCCGCGAACCGTATCAATTAGCGCTAATTATTACAAAACGTCGGCGAAATATAAAATAAATTCAATTAAAGGCATACAGTTTATTGAGACTACCGAAGCGCCTTTCGCTAAACGCACGCGCCTCTCTTCCTCTACGATAAATATTCGAGCGACGGCGGCGCTTTTTGCGAGACGCGACTCGGACGCGAGTTTCCATTAATCATAACGGGAAACGCAATAGGGATTTCGTCGATTCCTGTGTGCTCCTTGCAGCGCAATTTTATTAACGCTCTTTGCGTTATATCAATACAAATAAAATTAATTAGCGCGAAGTTTTTTTTTCTCTCTTTTTTTTACGTTATAATCATAATAATAATTAATATGCGAACTGGAATTCTTCGATTTTCCTCTTATTTTTACATTGAGCAATTTTTAAAATCTTATGCTTATCCGTTCAAGTCTGTACTCTCTGCAATATGTGTATTATATTTAAAAAGTAGTATAATTAATTATTCGTTTCTTTTTGGGATATTAAACTTTGAAATATTTGCGAATATTTACCGTGTATAGACTCGAGCAGTATAAGTTTGATTTAGTTAAAAAAAATGTATCGTTCGACATTTTGTTAAATTCAAATTAATTAAGGTTTATAAATATACAAATAACAAAGTATTCAAGTAATTTTTTTTCTCTAATTCTTTCATATTGCAATCCAGAATTAATATGCGATCTGGAATTGCTTGATATTCTTCTTATTTAATCGAGAAATTCGAAAAATAAAATCTTTGCGTTCAAATCTGCACTTTTTCTGCTAGCTATTTTAATTTTAACAAGTGGCATAATTAATTAATTATATTTTTACTATAAGCGTTAAATGCATTCAAATGTTTATCGTTTTATCCATAAATAAAAAAAATATAATCGATTCTTAAAAATACACAAATACAGTTCGATATTTTTTTAAATTGACATTTTTAACTGCAATCAATGAACTAATGTCTTTAACGAAGTATTTGGGCTGCCAACCTTGAGCTTTCCTTGAATAATAGGCGCAACAATGAATTGATATGTATAACGCAGGATCATGCCAGTGAAATGCCTGTTTCTCGCCTGTTTAATCCTTAACCTAATTTTGTCTTGTTTGGATGTTCACCGTCTGACGAACGTCACTGTTTTATATATTCACGAGATTACTCGCATCGGTAAACTAATTAATGAACAAGAGAGAAAGAGACTCATTTAATTCGCGCTAAAGGGTGCTAATTCGACGAATTCCGTCGGTCGAACTGAATTTCGTTGAATTGCCACTAAAACAACGCTCTTGTTGCGCTTCGAGCAGGTATTTTCGCCTTGTGTTATTTGATCACGGATGTTTAATTGCAAATTTAAGAGAATCCACGCGGAATTCACTTGATTCTCGCCGTTATTTTATCTATCAATCGCAATTTCGAAGAACATTTTAATGGAATGCAAGATAACGTCTGCACGGAGAAAAATGTTTTGGAAATATTACTATCCAGTCTGGGAGTGGAGCCACAAACTGCATTTAGTGAAAAAAAATTACTATTTTGCATTACAAATTTTACGAAAATTCTATTAATATTTACTAGTAAATTAATTCTAGTAAAATTTATAATACAGAACTTTACTAGAATTCTAGTAAATATTAATAGAATTTTCGTAAAATTTATAATACAGAATAGTAATGTTTTCACTAAATGCAGTCTGTGGCTCCGCTCCTAGATTGGATAGTAATTTTTATTAATTAATAGTCATTTTTCCGAAACACTTCTCTGTGTATCATTGATACTATAATCGTCCATTTTTTCAAATCATTCGAATCATTCAATAGGAAAGTAAATTCCTTTTCACTTCAAATAATGAACGACTTGAATGTTACTTATTCACATTTAGAGGGCATGTAATTTTATTTTGAATCTCTTTCGCGAAAAATATCTAATCAACCAAATTTAAAAGCTCTATCCATAAATATCAGCTAAAATTCGGGTTTCAGTCTGTCGTATTAAAAAAATAAGAGAGCGATAGAATAATTTAGAGATTTAGAGGACATGCAATTTTATTTTGAATCTCTTTCGCGAAGAATCTAGAGATTTAGAGGACATCCAATTTTATTTTGAATCTCTCTCGCGAAAAATATCTAATCAAGCAAATTTAAAGAATCTATCCATAAGTATCAGCTGCAATTCGGTTTTCAGTGTGTCATATTAAAAAAAATAAGAGAGGGATAGAAGAACGGCTAAGCTTCGTGCAAGATGGAATGGTCTTGAGGCAGTGGGAGCCGTGACTAGGTTACGCGAGGCTGCATCGCGGCAATCGCAGTGGATTGTCCGGAGGCACATCTTTCCTTCCCAGAGAGCCTCAGTACTTTATAAGGTACTTTCTGCTCTCTATACTCTATAATTGAGCGGGCACCGACACAGGGGAAGCAGCGTTTCTCGGTAGGCGGACGAGTTGTGAAGATGAAACGACCTTAGGCTCGCTGTTGGCCACGATTTTTTATTATTTAAAATAGCGAGATGTCGAAGGTTCCCTTACTCAATTATTTTTTGCTCTTTTGTAGAGAAAGTTTTGAATTTCTAAATGATTACTGTTTTATGTAGTTCTTAACGCTGATTATATCAAGTGCACCGCGTGTACATATATTATTACATAGTTACTACTTCATAAACGACGCAATAAATATATTCTAAATTTTGTACACAACCTTAAACGAGTTGTTTTAAAGTAGTTAAGTATTTTAAATGAGTTTTCTTGTTAATATAAAGTATCAAGTTTTACATTTATGTACGCGTTACTACGACGCCAAGTAACTTTGAGCGAATTATTGTGGCATTTTAAAGCTTGAATTCATAAAAAAATACTACTGTAATTAGTTGAAATTGTTCTACCACTCACTAAATATTGGAGCTCTTTTAGTAACTTAATTTTTTAATGTATATATAATAAACGAATATATATATATTAAATATGCATTTTAACACTAGATTATAAATAAGTTTTATAATAACTGGACAGTATCCGATTTTCTACGGGAAAAATGATTAAAGAAGAATCTCATAAATAAATAGGCGAAAACATCAAATGCTCATATAAAATAATTAATAAAAATATAAATAAATGAATCCATAAGAAATGTTCGTCGCTAATTTGGGACTTAAAAGAAAAGCTAATGATTATGACCGACCGTCATAAAAAATGCCCTCGGACTCAAGAAACTCTTATTTCTGACCGCAAAAAAGGGTCTTTCCCTCACTGGGATTTCCCGAGAGGAGTCATTTTGCGAAGTATGACGCGTTCAAGGAAATGACCGCATGTGTTGAGTAAAATTTTCAGTCAAGGACGGTTGTTACGGATAGGATTATTGTTATTTACCTTTGAATATTTTTAAAGAACGAATTTGACGAAAACGCCAATCAATTGAAAAGTTCAGTTGTCGTCAAAAACTACTGACTAAAAAATACTAAGCAATTTCTTTTATATAAATAATTTATATAATTTTTGGTATGTACATAGTAATTTTTAGTATGTTTTACAGCAAAAATCGTCATAGGTCAAGTATGTTCTATTGTTCCTACGGAATATAGTCATTTTCACTACAACATTTCTCTCCGTGCAATAGGCTGACGAAAAGTTTTTAATATATGAAATTTATTAAATAAAATCCCGACGGAATTTTGTTCGTAACAACTAATAAATACAGCAGTGTACTGCAAAATTTGTTTTTGTTCTTTATAAATATCGTACAATAATCCCAATTTTTAAATTTAAAAGGCATCTGCACCCCTTAATTAGTCGATAAAAGAATCCCCATTTACCGTACACTGAGAAAAAAGATTCCTTACTGTTAAGAATAATTCTTAACTGTTAAGAAATGGGACTTTAATTTTTTGTAATTGCATATTTCTTAATAATTAAGAAATAAGCAGTTGAAGTAGGTTAAAGCGAAGTCATGAACGATACGTAAAATAAACAAATAAAATCTAGTTTCCTAATAGTTAAGAAATATGCATTAAGATTTAATACTATGTATTAACTATAACTGAATTGATTACTTTATAATAAGGAAATTCATTACTTTACAATAAGGAATCTTTTTTCTCAGTGTAGAACATATAGAATCCTCCCTCGCAGACCCTCATTAAAATCAGGCACATGGCCAGTCGCAAGCTCTCGCGCCGCTTCACAGCTCCAAAGCTCAACGCGCGCAGTGCGTTTGCAAAGCAGAGGTCACATATTGCGTTCATGCGACAACACAATTGCGCCCGCAGTGGCGAGCATTTACACCGCGAGGCCGATGCTTTGCACGGGGTGGCTAGTCATTGGATGCCTTTTTTTTTTCCTTAAATACGCGCGCGGCCGCGAAATCGCGCGCTTTTCAAATGAAACGAGCGATTCCCGGCGCTCGCGTGGGAAATTGTTTGCAACTGACTTGTCCCGGATTGGACGTGTAGCGTGTGGCGAGTTTGCAATTTGGGTTTTGTAACTATGCGCGTCTCTATGGGAGCGCTGCGGTTTGACTGGGATTTAAAATGTGCCAATTGTAGCTGACATTCTAAAAAGTTTGTTTTCTGTTTTATTTTTCTGAGTTTTTTTTTTGTAGGTTTCATGCGAGTTGCTTCACGGACGTAAATGATTATTGTAATTTCGCGTTTGAAACGGCTGCGAGTTTTTTTTTTGCACAAGTTGTTGTGTGTGCAATGGATACAGCTAATAGTAGAGGGATTAGGAGTATTAAATGCTTAGAAACTATAAATACTTTTATTTTATTTTTATTTAGCCTTTTAATGAGTTAATTATAACGATGTTTACATTAATTTAGACGAACGTACATTTATTTGAAAAAAAAAATTTGTAAAAGTGAATAGTTTACTTTAAAACTAGTACAAACCCTTTTTGAACCAATTAATCCTAATTTTCTATGAATTCTTATGTATTAATAAAATTAATTTAATCTTGCATCTATACGAGTAATATTCAATTAAGAACTTCCGTCGGGGATATATGTGGAAAAATTTATGCTCAATTAAGACGTATTTTTACTGAAAATTGACTTTTATGTCAGCATATAGGGAATGCGCGAAAAGAGCAAATTTAATGACCATGCAAAGTGCGTCAGACCAGCCTAGCTGCCATAAAATCGAGATAACATTTATGGACTGAATTTTTTTCTTAATTTAACTGGCTCAAGTTAAAGGGTTCGAAGATAAAGCAATACGGTTCATAGAATGTAAACTTTATTCTTTTTTTTTAAGCTTCCCTTAAAACGTTTAAGAATCAAATAATTTATTGACTATATACTGAATTAAATAATGCAATAAAAATTTCTGAATAAAAACAAATCGCTAAAATAAAAGATAATTCTAATATAGTCATTACCACGTACCAGTCTAATATCACAGTATCCCTTTCGTTTTAATATACAAAATGAAGTTGTAAAAATAAGAATAAAAACACCTCAGTATCTGTCTTGAAATCGCAAGAAACGAGGATCAGCCAACAAACGCGCATCTCACGACACGATGTTAAAATTCGCGCGTAAACGGCCCGTAGGCACAGATCCCATCTGAAAGCTCGCCTTGGCGGCTCGGCGAAATTGCCGGGGGGCTCGGCGCGTGTGCGTGAAACGAGAAATTTCGCGACGCGCGAAAAACGCGCGATTCTCACTTGGAAAAGTTTCACAATGTCGACTTTAAACGCCTGGCCATTAAAGTATTTTCGAGGCGTTCCTCGGATTAAGCGGCCGAGGAGCTTTCCCGATGGCGCAAAAAGCCAGCGCCACCGAGTCCGCACGCGTAATGAGCCTGCGTATTTTTGCAACGGCGATTTTGCGTCATTCGCGATGTTTCAGTCAATTGTTTTGTTACGAGCGACTTATTTTTATTGTTTTTTTTTTATGTTGATTACACTTTTTATTCTTACGCTGTAGTTTGCGTGGCTTCTGTGAAACATACGAAGACGAAAGTTTCGACTTTTAAAGAATAGACTGTGAAGTTAAGAAACAAATAATTTTTTTTTTATTTTTAATTATTCGATTTACAGTAGAATTTTAAGCAGAATAGTTCTTTTCTTTCAGTAAAATTTACGAAATATAGTGTTTTTTTTTTTAGAAAATCCATGAAAAGTTTTTTTTTTTTGAATGACGACATTCAACGTTCATTAAAGTGAAGTAAATAAAAAAAGTAAAGTAAAAAAGGGCCTACTATCCCTGCAGAAAAGATCCTCCCATTTTTTATAGTATTTTATAAGATCCTCGTAGAAACTATCTTAAAAAATACTATAAAAATTTTCAAATTTTATAAAATCCGATCAATTGTTTATCAGGTTTTATGCATTTTTAGACCATTTTCTGTAGTTTTATAAGACCCTTTCAATAGGGATTGTTTCCACGGGGATACCTGTGTGGAAAAGGAAAAATAAAATAGCTATTTTGGCTTATCTGTGTAAAGAAAAGTGGACCATAGGTGGGACATAAAAAATTATTATATTTTTCTCCCTATAGGTATATAATATACTCTTCATCTCTTTAATTTTTCAGAGCATTCAAAGAACTCTTCATTTTTCTTTCAGTCCCTCTAATCAACCAATTCGTCGTCTTCGGAGGATCGATGCCCAATTGAAATTTCCGGCGGATCAAAGGAGACGAGACTCGATGATTAGGCGAAAGCAACGGCTGCCACGCTCAATTTCGGAAATCATTCGTTTCTCCGATCCCGGACAAAAGGGGATAGCTAACGGAAAAGTCGACGAGGAACTCAGCCGGCCGGAATGCACTCCAGCAGCTCGTCCTTTCATTTCGCTCTCCCCCCGGAGAATCGCATTCTTACGCCCGGTATGCAAATGTCTGAGAGGCGCTCCTCGTGTGCTGGTCATGTGTGTATGTGTGTGTGTGTGTGTGTGTGTGCGAAGCTCTTAGTGCTTGGCGACTCTCCTGGAGGGCACTTGTTTACGCGAATCCCTCGCCTCTTTTTGGCTTCTTGTGACGCAAATCGTGCCGATGGAACGGGGGGCGTGACTTTTCTCATTTTCGGAGGATTTATTGACTCGGAGAAGAAGAGGAGTCGGTTACTTTACTCCTGAGCTTCAGGAAAATGATTTTTTTATATGAGCGAGTTTATATGAACGTCGTCGAGGCTTTAAAATTCGACGGCAGGTTGTTGTGGAGTGTTTAAAGTGGAAATTGCATTGATTCACAAGTAGATATATGTTTAATTGAAGAATATTTGGTCAATTTAAGTATTCTTTCCTTTAATAGTTTAATAAATAGTTTAATGTTTAGTTTGAATTGTTAGAGAATATAGAAAGGATTCGTTGGTATTTGAGTATTTTCTGATGCTCGTGAAAGCGTCTGTGAAAATTGAACGCACTAAGATCGATAGATTCTGCTAGTTTGCTAAACTGAAGGTGTATTACTTTTTTTTGTAAATAATTCTTCTCTTTTTTGTTACTTTGTTTATACAATACACATTTTACTTTGTACGCGTGAACATAAGTAAGAATAATGTTTTTATAAATTTGATTACCCTGATGAAATCTCCCAAGTGAAAAAAATTATAACGTATTTATAAAATGTTTACAATGGATTGAACGTATAAATATTCTATAAAATTTTTATAAAAATCTATATAATTAAATGCCTTGTACATTAAATCATTTTTTTCATAATTATTAAGCTGCATGCATTAAGCTGCATTTTTTTCATAATTATTAAGCTGCATGCATATCTAAAACTGTTTTGTCGATCGATTTTAATGGCAAAATACATAATGACACAACGTGAAAAACAATGTAAAAGAAGTTTCATTGTACACACTTGATAAAAACTTTATAAAATGTTTATAACTTCAATTTATTAAACACTTTATAAAATACTCCTTATAAACATTTATAAACCCGTTATAATTTTTTTTTTCACGTAGGCCCGAAAATAATTTTTAATAAATGATGTTTTTGATCAATGTAGATCGATATATTTACATAAATCAACAAATAAGCCTCAATTTAATCTCATTGCATTGCCAAAATGTAGGTCATTGATGACATGTCAAAGTTGCTAACACAGAACATGAGAAGTTGCGAATAATTTATGAAAAAAAGAAACTATTAGGTAGTAACCTAATTATAAAATTTAATAAACGAAACATCGAAAGTCTTCCCCATATAAAATGTAATTTTATAAAACACGAAATATATTTTGTATCGATTAAATTTACTTACGCTCGTTCTTTTCTTGCATGACGTTAATGGTCCTATGAAACCTCCTTCCTTGTTATTCTAAAAAAAAAAAACAAGCTCACATTAATTAAATAAATTCGAGAATAATAACAACAAGTAAAATAATACGTTAATATACATTAATAAATAAAATAAATTCAATATAAATCAAAATAATCAATATAAAATGCAAAATAATCAATATAAAAGCCAAGATAATCAATATAAAATCCGAAATAACCGAAAATAATCAATATAACTACCGTTATCACCTTGTGATTCAATTGGTGTATTCAAAGCTAAATATAGAAATATCTCAAGGAAATTGCTCTGCGTTACATAATTACTCTGCGTTGCATATTAACTACATATTAATTACAAGTTTAGTTCTTATGCACATACTTAATTTGTTTTTTCAATTTATTATTTTGTATTATCTTACACTAGCTTAAGTTTTCCATATTTTGTATTAATTGTACATATTTGTACGTTAAAAACTTCGGTCCGTTGAAGTTTGAATAAATAAATAAATCCAAAATAATCAATATAAATTATCCTGACAAAAAAAATGTGTACCCTGGCATCAATACCCCGACGTCTAGTCGAGCGTCAAGATTACCATCGACGTGCATCGGCGCCGCGGCGCAAAGCGAAGGAGCTAAAATTGCGGTTCGAAAAAGTCGCTGAAAATCCTCGCGATCGGCGATCCCTTGTCGCGCGCACTAAATCCATCAGAGGGGCAAAAAGAGCCGAGAGGCCGACTGGAGCTTGCAGCCTGCGTGTAAAACACGCCTCAGCCGAACGCGCGTGTACGTACGTCTGGTTGCTCGCCGAGTCGATAATTATCGCGCCGATCCTTCCCGCGGGAGACGACGTCGCGAGTAAAATCGAAGCCCGACCGACTCTGCGGCGAAGTTTGTACCTAATTATCTAATGAGGCAAAAACTTTGTGACGCGACGTTGACTAATGTGCCCCTTTTTTTGGTGCTTGAGTACACATCTGCGAGTGAATTTTTTGTATATACTTTTTATTCATTTACTTTGGTCGAGAATGAAGATTGGAGGTTGCGCTTGTGGCTTATTTTTTGCCTCTTTGATAATTTGTTAGAGATCTTAGTAATATTTTATTAAATTATCATTTAAGTATGCTTGGGTATTAATGGAACTTCAAAGTTCGAGGCTCATTAATATTTGACAAATAAATCAATTTTTATTTTATTTTAGGATTGATAATGATTGACGAATATTATTGAAGTACTGAATTAAGGAGAATCTTGAAATTATGACTAAGATTGAATAAGATAAAAATTTTAAGAGAAACAAAAAGATTTTTACGAGTTCATAGACTTTAAATACTCAAGATCCCTCGCTGCAAATCTGTATGCCAACTGATATATATAATAAACGAAAAAAATCGGACCGATCTTTCGCAGATTATGATTATTTTGAATTTAGCAAAGATTATTATGCAAAATTTTAAAAAGTCAGCCGTGCACATCTATTTAGTCTCTTTCAGATTGATCTAAACAACAAGAAAAAATTGGTCTGGTAGGTGTGCCTTAAAAAAAAAACATTTTTACTAGGTCAAATATTAACCTATAGCTATTATGCAAAATTTTTGATTTAAAAAATTCTATTAATAAGTTAATGACTTTTCGTTATCTAACTTATCAGCTTCATAAAAATTTCACGGACACACTGCAGCTATTCTAAAAAAAGCTCCACTTCTGAGTCGCCAATATAAAAATATCAAGGTTAAATTGCCAATCCGCAGTTATAAGTTGTTTCGACTTCGCTTTAAAAATAGAGCGGCGCAAATTGGATTCTCATCCTAAAAATTACTTCATTCGTTCAAATGACATTCCAGCGACGAAATTCTATAGCCTTATAAATAAAATGACTTCGCAGCTATGTCGACAGCGACAGTGATTTAACCCACTTTTTTTTTCCCAGCCAGAATCTCAGTCGCGCGTTTGATTCGGTCATTAGCACCAATCAGCGGCGCGGGCTGCATTTCAATGAAGTAATAACGCGAGGGATCTTAAGCAAAAGTCAAGGAGCATGTGTCAATTACTTTTTTTTGTCTCTCCCTTTCTTACACACGCAGTACTTACTCACACGTACATACATTTACCTACTTTTAAGATGCCTATATGCACATACACAGACGTACGTGCACACACACACACACTCGTACTTATACACAGACAAATGTACAATTAGTAAAATTTAAGTTAGGATAAAGTTTACTCAAAATTCATATTCGTCAGTCGTTGATATGAACACGGGCAATGAGACTAAATAATAAATAATTTTGCAATACTTTATACAAACTTCAAATGAAGTTTTTCTTAAATTTAAAAAACGTTCACACGACGAACGTTAAAAACAAATAAATGTAAAGGATTATTTTCTATAAGTTCACCAGTAATTTATCCGTTTATATCACGCATCTACAAACTTCTATAAAATATATAAGAAAAAAGTTCGGAAAAGTCTTATTGCCCATGTTCAAATCAACAACCACCAAACATGAACTTTGGCTAACTTAAATTTTTTACGCGGGACATGCACACATACACGTACGTATACACAAACAAACGTACACACAGTGACTATTGACTACACGCTCACATACCCATATTTATACACATGCATACAACTATAAGTGGATATGCACATACATAAATACACACATATATAATGATACACTGAAACACGCACTATGCGCGCTAAAGCTGAGGTTCCCAGGCGTTTTGGGAATTCAGAGTGTGCCTTCTGGCAAAGCGTCGACTTGATTCCCATTAGGCCACTTCGTACCGTCAGGGAAATCATAGACGGTGAGAAGAAATGGCAATATCCGCGATTGCATCTGCGACTGGAGCCGCCAGGTTAATGGGAAATCCTGCGGCACCGGCTCCGGGCATCCGAGAGCGTGTCTCGCTCGCTGAGCGAATTTCTCGATTTGTGTCACTTGTCAATTGTCAGCTTTGCTTTTTATATGGAGGATTTTTAGAATTTTATTATTCGCAGCTTCTTTAAAGTCTTACTATCGAACAGATGGAGAGAGAAACATTTAATTTTTGCGCGGGGCCTTAATAAATATGTATTTATGCAAATTAACTTGGACGTTAATTTTAATACTTCCTGAAGTGGCAGTGTATAAGTCAACAATTTATGGCTGAAAGTACTGGTATTAAATCTTTGGCTGAGTCTCTTCGCGGCTGAAAGTACGATTATCCTGATGTGTGTTAAATATTGTGATTTGAGATTAAATTACAAAAATTGATTTTATCTTCGTCAGTTTATTTTGCTGCGTTAACAAAAATGAATGGTCGTAGGAAAAATAAATTTACGAGCGCAGCAATCGTTGGAGTTAAGATTTATTTAGCTGATAATTGTTGTGGTGCGATTTTAAGTGAAAGTATAGAGCTTCTAGTTTTACAGATTTATTATATTTAAAATTTCTTTCGAAATTCTCATCTTATTACAAAGCTAATCTACAACGATTTTTCATTTGTTATACAGCGGAAATATTTTTGTAAATGCTGTATTGTTTAGTTTTTTAAAGGTACTCGATTAACAATTTCTTATGTTTCTTTTAATCAAAAAAATAAAGTTCAAAGTTATTAGTAATAATTATTTTTGCTGATCCACCTTAACTGTTTTTAGCTTCTGTAGAAAGTATGAAGATATAATTAAAATTTATATAATTCTGGCGTAAAAAATTAAACCTAAGTTAAAACTAGTCTTAGTAGTGTCTAAAAATAATGCCACAATACAAGTTACGGAAGATCATTGAATAGCTAAAATTTTGCCAAGTTAAACTATACTTAATCAACAAAAAGATGTTGATAAGAAGAAAGTTAATTAAGATAGAGTAAAATGTAATATAATTAAAAAAAACTTAAATAAAAAAATTTTGATTAATCACTTGATTAATCACTTATTCAATTTTTATAAAAAATCTAAACTATCAAAATCTTATTTAATAAAAATAATAATAAAATATAAGGCACTCCGTGTAGTGGCCGCGCCTAAAAATGATAAAACACTTGAGCAAATCATTTAACAGATTTACTTTAATACACTAATCATTTTCTCAGAATTCGATCAACTAAATAAATTTATTAGTTACAAAAAATAATTTTTTGACTCGATAAATATTTAAATAAGTACTATGGAAATAAATTTTTGCTTAAAGTTAACAAATTTTTCTCTCAGTGCAGGATATTTGAATTTCACCCGCGATAAAACCGAGGGAACTTGCGCAAAAATCTGCTTTGGTGACCATTTGGGCGTTTTTGCCGAAGTAAGATCACCCAAGATGTGCAATCGGAGCCTCACTGGCTGGATGGCGGCTTTGCTCCTCTTCTCTTCCTCCTCTCGTTTTTTACCTACTCTCCCATCGCGCTCCTTCGAAACGCCGCCGTCGTCGCGCCCCAACGACCAACTTACACAGCCTTGCAGCTCGCTATACTTTCTCCGCTCCAGCCGTCGCTCCGCGAAATAAACTCTTCCTGTCTTGTTTATCATTTCTGTAATTTAGCCTGCCTCGCGGCGGAGCGATATTTAGCGAAATTATACACGCCGAAATACAAAGTGCGCGAGGCTTTTTCAATGAAACTTGCTGTGGCTTAAACTTTTGACTTTGTATTTACGTGTATTTTCGAGGTGGGTTTAAAAACAACGTTTTCTCAGGCGTACGTTTATTCTGAAAATTTTTTTAAGTAGAAATAATTAAGTTTTTTTTTATAAGCGTCGTCGTAATTTCGTTGGTTGTTTCTGTAATGCAGTGCAAGGCTATAGTGCCTCGCCGGGTTATTCCGAAATCAGTTATATTTTTGTTTTCAGAGTCAGAAATACTATATAACTGAAGTAAATGCGGTTTTACATTCTTTAAAATTGAAGTTACATATTGCTTTTCTACATTCTAGCGATTTCTTTTTTAATTTTCAAATAGTACCGAAAACTTAGTAATGAGCTTTATCTTAAATAATCAAAAATTGCTATTTATATAGTAGAGATTGCTATGCACATAAGAATTTTTAGTATTTTTTATAGTAAAAATTTTCATAAGTTGAGTACTTTCCGCGTACTTTCTAATCGCAGTACATTATAATTTTCATAAGTACTCTAAAGTTGATCGATTGGCGTATCTTTTTAAGGTAAAATTGAACAACTGCCCCAATATCTCCCTTCTCCGCGAAATAAAAAGTCACAGTTCGTATGGTCGTTTAAAGCATAGCGCGGCAAATTTAAAAGTCTCCACGCGGCTTTACGATTTCGCCCGCGTCCCCCGCACACACGAGTCTTTCATTATCCGCGGCAGCGTAAAACGCGAGATGCTAATAAGACGACGGGTCGTCACGCGGCTCGGGCTTCAACGTGCTCTTGGCGAGCTTTGCGCAGACCGGATGCTGAAAAAAAGCGTCGTGCGCTCACAAAGCCCATAAGCGACGCGAGACATGCAAAACGCGTAAACCGCGGCACAAAACGTGACGGCTTCGTACGTTTTAAAGAGCCGAGTAATATTTCAAAAGACTCCATTCGTCGGATAAAATTGCTTCGGTTTCAAAGGATGTGTTTCTCGCGGATTAGAAGGACTCATCGATCGCTGTAATTTATCATTACAGTATACACAATAGAAAAATCTTCGAGGTTTCGCATTTATTGAATATCAACGTATAATCTTATACAGTGAAAGAAAAAACTTAATAAAAATTGCTATTGTGATTAAGAAAGGAGAGACAGTTTTAACAGTCGAGAATTTTTCTATGAGAAATAGTAATTTTTAGTACAAAAATTATTAAAATTGCTATCGTGGTTACGAAAGGAGAGACAGTCTTAACAGGCGAGCATTTTTTGTATGAGAAACAATAATTCATACTAAAATTTCTCGCTTATCAAGACTGTCACTCATTTCCTAATACCAATAGCAATTTTTATTAATTTTTATCTCTCCGTGTACAGAATTTAACTACGTAAATAAATAAAATCCATATTTACTTGGGGCTGTTCATTTATTAAGAGTAATTCTCATTAATAATTACTGCAATTTCACTTCTAGAACTACAGTAATTAAAAATTTCAATGCAATTATTATTTTATTAATTAAACGGCGATATTCCGCTTGCGAAAAAATATTACACAAGACGCAAACAAATTAAAAAAAACGAATGAATAAAATTTTAATATTATATAATACAGCTCATAAATAATTACCGATACTTTTAAATGAAATAGTTGATCAAGCAAATTATTCCACATTGTACCGCGCGTTTATTATACTCGTAATGATTTCACTCAATTAAGCCGTACAACTTCATCCGCCGGCCAAATTGAAAGCGCGCACCGAGCACGTAAAAAATGGGCTCGCCGATGTGTGCGTGAGTATCTCGAAAAACCGCAGCCCTCGGAGCGCCGAGGCACAATTTGACGAATGCAATAATCGCGCTAAGACTTATCCCGCGAATTAGCGGTAATTGCATCGAGGTTTGTTTACCTCTCGGATACCGCCGAGGAATTGCGGGGAGGGGGGAGGACGAAGAACGAGTTTAGGACTGGACCTGTTCCGGTCGCTTTCTCACGGACTCGTGATGCAACAAATTGCCGAATTTACGCACTCGTTTGCAAGCGAATGCCCCCGGCTGTGCGCTCTTTTATTGGATCCTCTTTTTTCGAGCAGAATCTTTCTTTTTTTTTTTTTTGTTAATTAAGCCTTGCACGAGTGCGTTTAATTTCGTGTAGGGTCGAATGGAACGAAATAATAGGTATACAGATATCACTGTTCCTTTGCTTTGTTGCATTATGTAAAAATGCTCTCTAAATCTGAAAATGTGAATAGTGACATTTAATAAGTGAAAAGTCGTTCACGTGCTAAATATGTGAACGATTTTTCACATAAAATATGTCACTATTCACATTTTCCATTTGAATTTCACATTTTCAGATTTAGAGAGTGAAATAGTTTTCAAAAGTGATTTTCTTTTTTAAATTAATAAACAATAGATTTTTTTTAATACTGAAAGTAGATCAACCAAGAGATACATAATCGTTTTAAGCGCATGATACTTTTTTATACTAAGCAAAAATGAAAATACTTTGTATAAAAATATATTTTTTTTGAACTTTCAAACGAAAGTTATTTTGTTACTAAAGATTCGTATGCTTTCCGAAGGACACGAAAAGATGCTCCTTTTCTTAGAATTATGTATCTGCAACAAATAAACTTAAATATGTCGAATTAAAAAATTTTTTACATAAACCTGTTAAAATGTAGCACGCAAAAGAAAACGTGGGGTTTCATGCGGTAAGCATCCAATCTAACGAAGGCAAAAGCGAAAGGAGCAAAAGCATCTTAAGTTGCGTCTCATGAAGCAGAATTAAAAAATATAAATCGGCGAAATGTCAAGATTGAGACTAAAAAAACTGCTAAGTTTAAGTCAAGCAGTATTGGCTGATCAGAAGAAAAAGGAAACGACACTCGCCTGCGGGACGTCTTTGCGGCTTCGTAATCAGCAGCCCGCGAAGAAAGGAATTCGAGCGATTCTCGTTTGCTGGAATTCTTTGATTTTTATCGAACTGATTAGGTAATGCTCGGGCGAATCTCACCAACGAAACGCGACATTTTCAGTTACTTATCGAGGTATGCCACAAATGTAAGAAAACTAAAAAATTTAATTAAATGAAACTGCAACATTTGATAATATTCTGTTACGAAAAACATTCGTTTACAATTAATTTAACAGTGTTAAAAGAATATTCATCAAAATTTGATGTATTATATATCAAATCATTTCCAGAATTAATTAATTAATTAATTAACAGAAGCAGTAATAAACTGTCAAGAATTGTCCAGAAGTGGTATATTTATGAACTTATGTTTCTTTTTTTTATTAATTCTATAATAATATTGTTGAATTGTGTTAATATACACCCATAGAAAAAATACCTAATAAAAATTGTCATTGCGATTAGGAAAGGAGTGACAGTCTTGACAAGCCAGAAATTTTAGTATGGAAAATAGTAATTTTGCAATACACAAAATGACAATTTTTATTATTAAAATAGTAATTTTTAAAATTTCAGATACTAAAAATTACTATTTTTCATAAAAAAAATTCTCGCTTTTTAAGACTATCACTCCTTTCTTATTTGCAATAGTAATTTTTATTAAGTTTTTTCTCTCAGTTTACCGTCAATAAATTGCACCAATTTCGTAATTTCATGATTCGAAATGTTGCGCCAAAAGCAGGAGATCCCAGTCGGGCATGCGCACAGAAGAGTACAAGAATATATGTATATACACCTTAGCAACCTTGAATTCCTTGGAATCAGCTGCAAGACATCCAATATGGCGGTCAACTGTGCCGCTTCTGCCGCGTTCTCGCAGTGTCATGTTAATATTTTGATAAAGTACAGTTACCTGATCGTGTATCTCAGATAAAAATAAATTTCTCGGCTGCTTTCTCCGAGAGAAAGTATCGTAATACAGTGAAATGATCATTAGATAACTTTGTGTACGAGAACAGTGAACTTACTTTGTAAACACACGTGAGTATAAGAAAGATAAATATTTACTTTTTAAATTTTAGAGCGAAAAATTTGAAGATTTAAATTTTTTTTTTGTAAAATTGGTTGACTTAACAATAATTTGATAACTCAACTTTGAGAAATTAATTGTTTTTTTATGAGCCAGAAATTTTATTAACTATTAGCGCAAGCGAGTATAAGTTAAGTATAGTTGTACAATTTTAATCAACGTCGATTTCGTATTATTCTTTGTTAAAAAAAACATCATGAATTATAATTATACATTCGTGTAGGGGAGACTCTGACAAGTCGGACACTTTGAGGAAAAATTGAAAAAAAAGGAATTGAATAAGAAAACTATCACTTGATTAATTTTTTTACGTAAAATAGATCATGAAAACTAATATCCCTATGCAATTACATCCTTCGAATCTTATTTAAACAAATATAATATAAATATTTGAAATATTAATAAATCAATAATAGGCTGTGTCCGTCTTACACGGGTCTGGTCTCCCCTACCAACAATATAAGTACTGATATGATTCTTTGTCAAGAAAATAATTATGAATTTTTCAATGTACTAAAAAACACTACAAATTGAAGCGATACTCTACACATTTAATCTAAAGATTAATATTTTTCCGATACACTAGTCTACTAAAATATTTAAATACCCCATTACGATAACAATAATTAAATGAATCAGCCTAACAGCAATTTTAAACTTAAACGAGCCGTACAGAAAATATTCACTTGCGAACACGAATAATCGATAATATTGCATCTCGCCGAAATGCATCAATTCAGCAAGGACTAAAGGCCTTTAAATTTTCCATCGAATACCTCCACCGCATGGCCGGGAAATTTCCCCTAATTCAAAACCAATATCGCGTCGGTCCGCGCAAGCGCGCGACTCTTTGTCCGAACCCCGTAGCGCCGGTCCAATTAATTAAAGCTTCCGCGAGCGCCCGACGCAGAACACCCGACAAATCGAATTCCCACGAGGCTCGTGCACTGGCGTTTGCATCCATTTTTGCGACCAAAAAAAAAAACAACAACAGCAACAAAAAAGAGGAGTAGGGGAGGCGGCGAAGAATCGGGCGGTGATCTCGACCGAAGCGCGCGCTCGCCAATGTCGCGAAAAGGGAAAGGAGTCGGGCGAACAAAGGGCCTTCTTCCCTTCCCTCGGCGCTAAAAACGCAATGCAAATACACGCCGCAGCCGGCCGGCCTTGGGAAAAGCGCGCACCTTTTAGGCGAGCTCCCGCCGGCCTCGTTTGCTACTGCGGCATTCCCGATTGGTAGTCGCCGCTTCGAGAAATACTTGCTGGGCCTCGATTTCATCTTTCCGATGAATTTTTTTTTTTTTTTATAAACAAATAAGCAGAAAAAATGTATGTAAATTTTTCGTTAAATGTGTGGATAAGCAGTAGTACAGGGAGAGAAATGTTATAGTAAGAAATACTATATTCCGTAGGAACAATGGGACATACTCGACCTATGACGATTTTTACTATAAAACATACTAAAAATTTCTATGTACACAGCAAAAATTGCTATGTATGTAGTAGAAATTGCTATGTACATAGGAATTTTTAGTATTTTTCATAATAAAAATTTTCATATTTTGAGTATATTGAGTATATCCCATTATTCCTACGGAATATAGTAATTTCTACTATAATATTTCTCTTCGTGCAGTGTCAGACTCGACAGATAAAAAATTTTACTAAAAAGTATAGTAAAGCGTGTTAAACTTACAGTAAATTTTATTACTACGAGTCTAGCAAGTTTTACTGTACTTTTTAGTAAAATTTTTTATTCTTCGAGTCTGTCCCTGCGTTACACAATAGTGTATATTAATTTTTACTAGATTTGTGATCGATGTATTAAAAAAGTAATAAAGTGGAGTATTAAGCACATCAAGTTGACTTTATTGAAAACTATGCTTGGAAACAATACGATAATACATTATACGTATTAATTGTTAAGCGAAAAGATTTTATTAAAAAGCAATTAACGTTGATATGAATTATTATTCTAAACAACTAAATTGTATTAGAAATTTTTCCACGTGAACTAAAAATGCGTATTATCAACCTATATGAATTTCGAGTGAGGGATATTTTTTAAATTGCGTACAATTGAAGCATCAAAAAGTAATCTATATATGGATTTTAATGAAATCGTTAATTAATTTGTCTAATAGATATCCAACTGTCCGTTATGCCTTTTCAATGTTTGAAGAGGATGAGCAATGTTTCTGATGATATGAACAGTAGTCCCACGTGGGACCATTATTATTTTGTATTCTACATAAATGCGCATTACTGATGATACCTAATTCGCTAGTATATTATTTACGGAAATGATTTAAAGCTTTCCAGTACTATAAAGTCGTTAGCTGAAGATTTGCTGTTATAGACTAATATAAACACGGTTTATGCCTGGTCGGCATGAAATAATCTCCCTTCAAATAGAAACAAATGTCTTTTCCCTTCTGTAAGAGAAATAACACTACTTTTATGACTTTACTTCTGGATGGAGTTGGATAATGCTTTTTGCTGTAAAAGGCTTTGCAGTGCTCCTAAATAAAGTCAATATACTTCATTATTCAATAATAAAACTCATTTACTTTGAGAGAATTTTTTCGTAAGAATTTCGTGAAAAAAAAAACGTAGTCGAAGGACAATTTATACGCACTTCAAATTTTTACGAAAAAATCCCTAAAACATTGCAATTTTTACAAGTAAAGCTCCGTATTTTTTACTTGAAGCTTCAGCCTACTTTTTACAGAGCTTTTCTTATACAAATTACAAAGCCCTAGCAAAGAACTTTTCTTGTAAAAATTACAAAGCTCTAGCAAAGAACTTTTCTTGTAAAAATTACAAAGCTCTAGCAAAGAATTTTTCTTGTAAAAATTACGAAGCTCTGGCAAAGGTCCAAAATGGAGGTAAAAATTGCAATGATTTTCTCATAAAAATATTCATGTACTTGTAAATTACTTTCTTTCACACAATTTTTACGAAAAAAAAATATTCGCCATGTTTCAAAGCAAGAATTCTGTCAGTATAAAATCATTTTAGGGTAAGTTGTGCTGAATACTGGTCGATCCAAGTTTTTAACGAGAAATATTTTCCAAAAAGTGACAACATACAAACCACAATCAAAACTTCATCATCCTCAAATTCCGATTGTCTCCGCAGCGTTCGAAGAGAATTCCGGAGTCGAGAATTTAGGAAGGCAAGAACATAACTGCGCGACAATGTGGCCGGCGTCGATTGTCGGATCGATTTGCATTGAATGCCATAACTTATCAAGAGGCTCTCGAATCGCGTCTGTGCCGGTATAACGGTCGATGCATCTTGATTAATAACGAGGAAGCGGCCCCTGCGTAGTCCATCCTTCCCTCCGGCGCGGCTCCTCTCTTTATACGCCGTCGCTTTTCTCTCCCTCGCACGCGCGGCCCCGGGTCCGCGCACTTCATTGCGCTATGATTTATCTACCTTTCCCGAGGTTCCAGAGTGGAATTTTGCCCTCGATCGAGGAATTTCGATTATTAGAGAGAGCGGCTAGATTAACTGCTCTCGCGAATTATCGTATTTATCTTGTTTAGGCGAAAATTGCATTGTCGACGATTTTTCACGGCCTCGCGATTACGCTGCCCTATTGATACTCATCTTGAGAAATGAAATTTTATGCCCGGCGAAAGACCTGCGCGGATTTATAAGGGATATTGATGGTCAGTTTTAAAAATTCAAGAATAACCGCAGTGTTTAGCGATTTTTGCAAAGATTGTAGTTAAAGGATAAATAAACGTGCGAAATGTTCAAACATCTATAATTAGATAAAGTCTAACAAAATAAATCTTATACATTTAATATTTATATAACAAAATTAAATAATTTCTTTCCATCGCATATTTATTCCAAACGTGTTCTTTGTCATTAAAAATTCTATAAAATTTATCGTAAGACAAAATGAAACCTTAAAATTTTGATAATATCGACCGTAAGTGTACTTGATCATTGCAAAAAAAGATAATAAAATTTTAACTCTATTTTTTTTGTTAATAAAAAGAGCCAATATATTCACTGCCATAATATGTAAAAGTATTAATTAAACTATGTACACTAATTTAAACAAATTTTTGAATTTTTAAACACTTAAAGTTTGTATTATAATTATCATATACATTTTTTAAAAATTATATCATAATTACATATAATTATGGACTCGACACGCCGGACACTTTTCCATCATCTTCGGAAGTACAGCCGCAACACTTTTTATCAAAGCATAATATTTCCCCGACGACACAATTCGATGCACGCGTTGCATTTCGCAATTTCACTGCTTTCGTTAAGTACTCTCTAAATCTAAAAATGTGAAATTCACATAGAAAGTGTGAATAGTGACATATTTTCTGTGAAAAATCATTCACATATTTAGCATGTGACGACTTTTCACTTATTAAATGTCACTATTCACATTTTCAGATTTAGAGAGTACGACAATAAAGAAATCCCATTCCCCTTTTTCGATCTTTATTCCCGCACAGCGTGGGTGACGAACGCGATAAATGATGCCCTCCGGCAAGAAGAAACGGCGACGAATGCCGGCACCGAAATAAAAAGAAAGAAGTTGAGGAGCTTATTTATAAGCTCACGGTTGTACTCGACTGCGCGGAAAATGACGACCGCCGGAAAATATGGAGGAGGAAGTGCCTCCTTTTATTCGCTCCACCAACTCATCTCCCCGTGGGAGTTAGTTTGCAACGATCGCACGACCGCCTACTTCAATTTTTTGTGCTTTCAATACGCCTGTTGGATGTTTCGATGATTAATGATTACGAAAAGTGAGTTACTCAAATGCACCAACTGTGGGATAAAGAAAATTAACTCCTGAAGACTTTTAACTCTCAATTTAACCGGTCTTAAAACTCGAAAAAATCGGTAACGATATTATTTCTCATAGAAATCGTAATAAAGCTTCATTATAAGCAAACAAAAATTTTAAATGTTAAAAATATTGAGATTGATATTAATTTATAAAGCACCAGTCAAATTGCATTCACGAAATTTTTTAATACATGAATGAATGAGTGTTTCTTAAAAAAAAGTCTTACTTTAGTAACTTTCTTTTCGACTATTGACATTTTTTGTAAAATAATGTAAGAAAGTAATTTATGACAAAGTTATGCTGATTTAAACCAATTCCATTCTCTTTACAATGCTTAAAGACATTTTTCTAGTTCAAGAATTACTGATTTACATACATTTACGAAATATTTATCTCTCAATTTCAAGAAAATCGGCGATCGAAACACATCTATTAGCGTACGATTTTTAAAGTATATGTACAGTTTTACTGCCCCACTTAATGCATAATAAATTTATGAAAATATTTATCGCGCATGTTTGCAGTTTGAAAAAAAAAGTCTTAATTAATAGTTTCCAATCGAGCAACATGTTTATGACGACTGCAAAAAAACATTGAAATTATGCAAATGTCGAACAACTCACCAATTTACATAAAATAATTATCCTAGCCAGTCGCGCGCAACTGTTGTTATCGAAGGTGAAAGTACATACCTGAAACAAGAACAAATTCATCAATGCATCTCAAATTCAAATCACTATGTCACATTATGCCTCACATAAATTATGATAATTATTTTCGAAGAAAGTAGAAGGTATTTTAAAAAATTCTGCACCTCATCGACTTCAAAACCGACCCATCAAAACAAAAAAAAAACTAAAATAAAATAATGCGTGTAGATTAAAAAATTTTTCTATACATCGATAGGGCAACGAAGCTTATTGACGTGTCACTTTTTTTTCGTAACTCCAGCCGTTGCGATCCTGGCGCGCAAAAAAATGGGGCAATTCTCGGATGCCAGACGCGTCGGTATTTTCATTCCACCCCGGCAAAATGAAAAATATCATACGCGAGGTCGATCGCGTCTCCCGTCGGCCATTCCCTTTTTTTTTTCTTCTTCTATTTTTAAACGCCTGCTCCGGGGCTCTTTCCCGATTTCGCCGGTGGCGCGAAGTCCCCGATCATAACCGAGAATTTATTGCGCTCGCCTTCTCTTTGCTCCTATAGTTTTACTTCAAAACTCCTGCTTTGTATTTTTCGTCCTTTTGACGTGAAAATTGCCACTTCTGTGTTTTTCTCGTAACATACTTCGATCTGATGGTTAGGAAAACTTTCAAAGGAAGTTTGTTGTTCGACGTCAATATCCAAGTGGATGATTTAACGTCTCTTGATTATTCAATAAATACCTTGTAAATTTGAAAATGTGAATAGTGACATTTAATAAGTGACAAGTCGTTATCATGCTAAATATGTGAACGATTTTTTACATAAAATATGTCACTATTCAAAATTTCTAAGTGAATTTCACATTTTCAGATTTAGAGAGTAGAGGCGAGTTTTTTTAACAACGTGAGTTTCTTATTTTTGCGGCTAATATGAATGCCAAAGCGATAAATGTTATGATAACAAAATCAGCAAATGTGTACTTCAGCATTCCTGGGTAAATAAATTCTGGTGTAATGCTCGGTTAAATTATCCAAATTTGCATTTAATACGAATATTTAGTGCGGTTCCCTTGGCATTAAAGCACGACGTTATAATAAACGAATAAGAGAATATTTACATAAATTATTATTTATCGCTACCTAAAATACAATAATCACGGACGAATATTACGTGATATGTAAATTCACAATTTGTTGTTGTAAATTGGGAATACGATTCGAATCACGGAGATTTTATTTAAATATGTTGCGTTCTCATAATTTGTAATCATAAACAATAAAGATATCGAAAGAATTTTTTTTTAAACCGAGTTTAAAGTACAGTCGCACTCCTAAAACCCTAAAGTTACAAGGCACTTGAGAAAAAAGATAGCGATTAGACTTGGGCCCTTAATTTCTCGGGGAATGTGTAAAAATTACTCTTATGCCATAACCATGCGAGTTTGCTGGCTTAACTTAACGAGCGGTCCTCGTTTTAATGACGGCGGCATTAACGAATATGAAGCAAGCAGAATCTGCACTAAAAAAGAAGTCCTTGTACCAGCAATCGTCGTCACCGGGAGAGATTATTTTTTTCTTTATAATAGATGAAATGAGTTTCTTTTGCAGGGGGAAGAAAATCAAATAAAGTCTCTTAACGTTACCGTTCCATTTGACGATGGCATTTATTTAGCTTTTTTTAACGAGATTCAGTCTGGTGGAATTCTCTACTTTTTTCCAGGACTATTTTGCAATGGGATATTTTTTTATGCTTTTTATTTAGTTGTATTTTTTGTGAAACTTTTATCATCGAATCAAAACAAAGATACGCATAGAAAAATGTTTTATGAATAAATGCTGCAGTCATTCTTCGCTGAAGTAAAGACAAATTGAATAAATTAAAGTAAAGATAAAAATATTTATATTACTCGAAATTTTATCAGTAATACTTTTACATTTACTCGAGCGTTTCTTTGCTTTAATAAAATATCTATGTAAAGTATTTTTCAAAATTTTTCTCCGTATAAAAGTGGACACCTAATATTACTCACGGCATGTAATTACTTTATACGATAATTATAACGCAAACTTTAAGTGTTCAAAATTTCAAAAAGTTTTTAAATTAGTGTACCTTAATCTAATTGATACCTTAACATATTATTATTCTCTTATACACAAAACCGAAAAAAAGTGTAATAATAATACGGACAATGAAAAATCTCCCATAACAAAGCAGCCGCTGGACAACGTCAACGAAAGTTCCCCGAGCAATTATCGAGCGTCGAACGCCTAGAAAAAGCTCCCGGAAAGCTTTCCATTTTCGTCAAGCCTCAGTTTATAAAATAAATTTGTTTCGTCAACAAGTGCACCGATCGATTCTCTCTCAAGCTCACAATAAACAGAAACATACTCGAAAAGCAAACGCCGTTAGTTTTTTTTTCGCTCAAGCGACGCGCGTATCGCTCGCTCGAAGGCCACTATATTCAATCCGCCCGAATGAAAACAAATCGAGAGCACCTCTCGCGAATAGCGTCGATTTTCAAGACGAAATCCAAACTCCCACGCGTCGAAGGAAAGAAAAAGACTCGCGTGTATTTTCTCCGCTCGCGCGAGCGTACTCCCGTTGGGATAATTAAGAGGGAAAGAAAGAAAGGCGGTGCCCGGCGCGCGATTCATCGGCGCATGAGAGAGACAGAGGATCGCTTGTAATTGCCGCGCGGGAAGGCGATTGTTAACGATCGCGCGCCTACGGAAAATTAATATGTCTTGCCCCGGCCTGTCTGTCGTGTAATTAAGTCTTTGAATTGCGAGCGCTCGCGGCTCTCTTTCTCTCTCTACCGACGTCCGTCTGTCTTTTTCTTTCTTTTTTTTAGCATCTCTCTCTTCCTCTCGATAAACATACGTATACATCTATCTGTTTCTTTCTTTCTTTCTCGTTGACCATAGTCTGCTAAAAAATTAAAACATTTAATGCACTGAAAAAAATTTTGTTAATTTTAAGAAAATGATTTACTTCAATAGTACTTATTAAATATTTCTTTGAAGCAAGTAATGACTTCATTAAAACTAAATGAATTTATTTGTTTCTAAATAAATTTAGTAGTTTCAAGAAAATAATTTTTTACCTCAATAAAATATTTAATAAGTATTATTGAAATAAACGATTGCTTAAAATTCACAAATTTTTCTCTCAGTGTGGCAATTTAATAGCCGGAGGAATAGAAATGGGCGAAAAATATAGAGACTATTTTTAACCTAATGATGTAACGCTTTTTTTCATCAGAACCTCACATTTAATGTGAATAAATTAATAGGGAAAAAATGGCTTTCAAATGTTTAAAAAGGGAAAATTATAAAAACCTTTGAAATCCACTAATAACGTTTAGAAGTTAGTAAATAAATGTGCGAATGATGTGAAAAAAAAGCATTTCATCTGTACCACTTAAAACACTTAAAACAAGACGGATTTCTAGAAACAGTGGGATATATTCAACTTATAAAAATGTTTTCTATAAAAAATACTAAAAATTCCTATGTACGTAGCAATTTCTACTATATAAATAGTAATTTTTGCTACGTACGCAGGAATTTTTAGTATGTTTTATAGTAAAAATCGTCACAGGTCGAGTAAGTCCCATTGTTCCTACATAGTAATTTTTACTACAACATTTCTCTCTGTGTATATATTTATAACATATACACAAGTTCAATAGTGGCTTTCATCGCGGATCGAACGCAAATGTGGCGTGCGAATCGAACGTGAATGTGGTGTGCGAATCGACAGCTAATGAACGTAAAACGGGGCTGCGACGGTAGATTTTGTACGGTTTTCTCGTTTTGTAGAGCAAAGTTGTTGTTGCTGGTTTTCTATGCAGATAAGGCGTATGCTGGTCGGTGCCTTGGTGACGGGGGAGAAATTCACACGGACGGGTTATTTTGCCTTTTAATTGATACCGAAATAAATGCACGCATTTAATTGCAATGAATATTAAACGGTTTTTAAAGAGAGATGGAGTGATTAGCTTTACGAGCGGTTCAAGATTATTTGCCCTGGCGAATGTCTAGCCTTTAAAATTTAATATCTCTACTATACAGTTATGCTTGCCATATTTATTATTTTTTTTTTCAACTCACCTGGGAAAATAAGATTTAAATTTTAAGTTAATTGATAATTAGTCTGAACTAGAGAATTAGTAGACGAAATTAGTTACTTATATATACTGACAGTTTGAAATTAGAATATTAACAAAATTTATACGCGACAATCTTTGATAGATAGAAAACATCGTTGACTAACTTCAGGGACTTGGGATTGTTTTTATTTGTAAATAATTGAGATAGTGTATTTAGTCGACAAACAGCACGTAACAACACGTAGCAAATGCAACTATTTATTAAAAAAAATATTTATTAGAATAAAAAAAAAACTATTTGTTTTAAATGTTCGTACATAGTTCAATTTTATTTCCATAGCCATCGAATACGAAGAAAATGTTTTCACTATTAATTCTCTTTATTTTTTATGCTCTTCTTTATTTTTATGAAAAGCAGAGATTAACAATGGGAAACCATCAAAACGATTTCAAGTGGAACGCAGAACTGATTCTGACTGATACACTGGATAATGTTTTGAAGAACCTGAACGCGAGGGATTTGTGTCGCGTCGCGCAAGTTTGCCAGTGAGTTTATTTTTTACAAACAATTTCTAAAACAACTAAAAAAAAAGAACATACCATGACTTTCAGTTTAATTTTTTACATTTTATTTATTTCCTTACATTATTTTCGTTGCATTTTTATCCTTTTATTCATATAACAATTCCAGATCGTGGAATTATGCCGTGAATTTGGAATTCTCGAGGCGAGGACCGGAAAGAATTCTAATACCCAGCCCCTATAACCGTACACTTGAAGATTCCGATTTTCGCGTCGCAAATATTTTTAGCGCTAAGCCCAACACACTCATACTATTTTGTGGACCAGAGCCACATTTTCGCAGTAAATTTGACCTGGAGGTTGACGGTGAGTTCCATCGAAATTTATCAACAATACTTAGTACAAATTAAAAGTCGAACAAAAATTAGCAATTGTTTAAATACTTTTATTGCAAGAACCTAAATACAAATTCAACATTACTTTTATCAACGAAGGTTGATAAACTATAGCATGTATTTAAATATAAATTCAACATTACTTTTATCAACGAACGTTGATAAACTATAGCAAGTATTTAAATATGAATTCAACATTACTTTTATCAAGGAACGTTGATAAATTATAGCAAGTATTTAAATATGAATTCAACATCACTTTTATCAACGAACGTTGATAAACTATTGCAAGTATTTAAATATGAATTCAACATTACTTTTATCAACGAAGGTTGATAAACTATAGCATGTATTTAAATATAAATTCAACATTACTTTTATCAACGAACGTTGATAAACTATAGCAAGTATTTAAATATGAATTCAACATTACTTTTATCAAGGAACGTTGATAAATTATAGCATGTATTTAAATATAAATTCAACATTACTTTTATCAACAAACGTTGATAAACTATTGCAAGTATTTAAATATAAATTCCACATTACTTTTATCAACGAACGTTACTCAACGTCTCAACGTCTATTCAATGAACTGTTTTAAAATTCGAAGTCTTAAAAGCCTACAACAATCGATTTCCTGGAGGAACCAGACTGCTAGTCGTGGGCGTCGACCATGCCATGAAAGATAAGAGCGAAATCATCGGCTGTCCTACTACAGACAGATTCTGCCAGTCGAACGTCTTCAACATTTTGGGGTTGGCTTTGTCGAATTACCGGAACATGGAGATTGAAGTCGCCTACTGTGAATCCCACGAGTCAAAATCTTGTTCACTGGCGCAGTTAGTAGCGCAGAAGCTGAGGCTCGATAGTAGAGCCCAAAAATCTATTCTAATTATTTTTGGCCGATCTGAATATTCTGTTTCCCTTGAAGTTTTGAAAATTGTCAAAAGCACGTAAGTTCAAGTTAGCTTGGCTAGAAAAGTGATATTTTAAATCAAGCGATGGAATTCAACGCAGTGATCTATAAGACAGCATGTTTTAAATTTGAAAAGTTTCTAAAATTTCGCTATAGCCTCACACTGATAGAAAAAAAGGCGATTCTCCTTGAGAAAAAGGAGGAACACCTAAATGAAAATGGAGAAACCCCTAAACGAAATTTTGCTAAAGGAGCATTTCTGTTTTCGTTAAGGAGTTTCTTCTTTTTTTCAAGGAGAAATTTAAATATTTATGTTTATAAAAAAGGAGAGTTGCCTATAAGTTTTTAGGAGAATCTTCTTTTCTTAAGGAGCCTTTCCTTTTGTTCAGAGCATGTCAATAGCAATTCCTCGATATTTTTTACTTAAAGTTCATAGCGAAATTGCGCTAATTAAGATTTTATAATGAATAAACCATTGGCACTGAATAATTTGATTCATTCAACATTAGCAGCTGTCAAATTTGTAACGATTCGCTTATCCATACATTTGGGACAGGTGGAATAGTCGCACGTGCACAGTATGGGGTGGTACGACTCAAAACTACCTGAAGATAATCAACTGTAAGAGTGGCGATTTCCCGAAGTACCAGGGGATGCAAGGGGTCATTTGCATGAGGATGACAGGTCATGATCTGAAAGCTTACACCACCGTAATAACCAGCTGTACAAAAATGGTTGATGTAAAGAAAAAACTATCAGCATTTAAAAGCAAGTTAACGTTAAGGCTTCATAAGTTGGGTCT
Source organism: Sycophila sp. Sp_5 (assembly GCA_018906775.1). Taxonomy (NCBI): domain Eukaryota; kingdom Metazoa; phylum Arthropoda; class Insecta; order Hymenoptera; family Eurytomidae; genus Sycophila; species Sycophila sp. Sp_5. The sequence continues at coordinate 3,300,632 of JACCID010000021.1, forward strand.
AGTGTACAGGTACTTGTTTCTACATTAAAAACAACATACTCCTGAAAATCGTTAAATTAGTCTTTCCCGAAATTCCATTCACGTCGATTTTCAATAACAACCAGCTTTGTTTCGGACTCGATTCTACGAGCGACGGTGAGTACATTTTTTTATTTATTACATTTTTTTTATTTATACTGAGTACCCCGACTAAAAAACGGTTATTTAGCCTATTATGCGGATATTGGATTATTGGATTATCAAATAATTGGTAAATAGTAATTGGTAATTGGTATCAGATATCGGTTAACAGGTAACAAGTAACAGGTAACAGGTAATCCGATAACGGGTAATTGATGATTGGGTAACAGGGTGATAGGGTATTATGATATTTGTTATTCTTCTTCTACTTTTTCTACTAAATGTATTTATTAAAATTATACGTCTGGTTTTTTCGATGTGCCCCCTCCCCGCTGCTGGTCGGGAGGGGGGGTATCAAATTAATAAGTACTTCATTTTATATATGTTTGCCTTTCGTTTCTTGAAGAAGCAACTCGTAATGAAAATAATTACGAGTAATGTTTTAATGTGCACGTGTCTAAGTGAATCTTTTATCTAACCCAGATCGTCAATCCGACGACGAAGGTATCACTGACGTTGTAATTCATGATTTTCATAGCTTACTTTTTAAAGAACTAAAGTAAAACTACAATTACCGCGCGTAATTGATGTAAAAGTATAAAAGAAGAAATCTGCGACTACCGTTAAATTGTTACGTGTTGCTAATATCTCTGTCACCTTAATGCGAGTGCAAAATAGTACTTTCGCCTACAACTGCACGCGCACTTTTCTTGATCCTTCGAGTTAAAAATATTATACGCTTTAATCTAAATTGCTCTCGCTCTTTTCTTGATTCTTCGAATTAAAAAGCTTTAATCTATCGGTCTACTAAATCGATGACTCGTGCATTTTGCGGTATATGAATTAGTAGTCGCATTAATAATTTGCATCAACTAAGTATAATTATTTTTCTTGTTTCAGATTCCAATCAAGAACTCGTACACTCGCAGAGTATGTCCATAATGATTTTAACGTGCGATTAAATACTTAGGCCACGTTGATTTTTTTAAGCATGCGTAATTAATTGCATATTTATACATATGTGGTGTCGTTGCATTGAAGCGTTATTTCAAGAGAATTAATTTAATGAACTTTTAAATTTTTACAAATGCAGTTATTGCAAATCATGTGTGCGGCAATTTTTGTGAATTATCAATTTTTTTTTTTTTACATTATTTATTTGCGAATTTGTGCAAGAGTTTTTGTGCGTATTTTTATTTATATTAATTCGATTTACAAGAAAATGTTAACGGTATTTTATCACGCAGTCGTATTATAGGTATTTTTATTAGGAATCATTTATTGCAAGTAAATATTTTAAGATTCCAATTATTAAAAGATTCTGTTATTCAATTTCTTTTAAGTTGATTTATTTGAAAAAGATTGTAATTCAAATGTATTCACAAATTCTTTTATCGTGTATTCGATATGCACCTGTATTATCAAATGCTTTTAAATTATGATATTTTTTTATAATAAATGTTAAAATATATTAAATTAAATCCATGTGTTACGGTTAGGTTTGCTATTATTTACATCATTACGTCTACAATAATCAAATAGTAACCTCCGATCGTCACGTAAATTCCTTAAATAAACATTTTTTAATGCAAAAACAAGAGCTAACCATTTTTCCCCAAAAACACACATTGTAAAAATGATTTGCAAGTATTTTAATGCAAATACTGGAAGCAAATTTCATCGGCGTACATGAATTATGATTTTTTACATTAATTTTAATGTAAATTAAATGAAATTTAGTGCGAATTAAATTAAATTTAATGTAAATTCTATAAAATTCATGTACGCCGAAGAAATTTGCTTCCACTATTTGCATTAAATTTAATGTTTTTTTTTTTTTTAACAGTGCACATATTAATCGCAATTGAATAAAACAGAACTCCTCGGAGTGACTAAAGTGAATTCCATAAATTTCCATCGTGGCGAGTGCCCGACGCTCTTGAATTCGAGAGCCGATCACTTAGCGCTCGCCGGCGGACTCGAGGTGCTTTATACAAATGAGTCTGGAAGTAGGCGATCGATCGGATCGTCGAGTTGCCGGAGATCAAAGGGGCGCGTTCGTTCAGACCCCGGAAAACGAGGAGCCGAGCCCTCTTCGCCTTGGAAGCGCAGCCTCGCGGGGGACGCCCCCACGCGAGTGAGAGAGAAGGGGATACAAGGACCGGTAATCACGTCCTCGATTAATACTCCGAACTGCTGGAGTCGAGGTGATTGCTAACTGGCGTTTTGGCGCTGTGCTCGGCCGCGGATGAGCGAATTTCGCAGGGGCTTTAATTGAATCACAAGCCCAGGGATCGCCGATGAGAATCGAAAATTTTACGGCGCTAAGAGCTTTTCCGCGTGAAAAAATTGAAATCTATACGCTTTTATGGAACTGTTACGGATACACTAAGAAAAAAGATTCGTTACTGTTAAGAATAATTCTTAACTGTTTAGAAATGGGACTTTAATTTTTTGTAATTGCATATTTCTTAATAATTAAGAAATAAGCAGTTGAAGTAGGTTAAAGCGAAGTCATGGACGATACGTAAAATAAACAAATGAAATCTAGTTTCTAATTGTTAAGAAATATGCATTGAGATTTAATACTATGTATTAAGTATAACTGAATTGATTACTTTATAATAAGGAAATTGATTACTTTACAATAAGGAATCTTTTTTCTCAGCGTAGAATTGCTCTTATTTACGATGGAATGTTCTTTAAAGAATGAATTTGATGACAAAAAAGCCAAAACAATTGTTCGCTAAAGACTTAAGTTGGCTGTGTATTTCTTTTTGTAAGAAAGTTCAGTTGTCGTTAAGCAATCGCCACGAAAATTAATAAAAAATAAACAAAACGAAAATAACTTCAATAAGATATGAATAAGTATAAATTTCCTGATGCTGTCGGAAACAGGAACCATGTGAGAAAAAGTGGATAAAAAGTTTCACGAGTTCCTTAATAAATTGAATGCAAATGTTATAAAATAGATGGTGGAAGATTTTTAGTTGTTGGAATTTTTGCTAGAATTGCAGATTTGTTTTTTATGAAGAGATGAATATTATATGGAAATAAATGATATTTTATAATGATGCGATTGTATGAAATAAATATGAAAATGAATAAAGTATACTTTTTTATACGATAGTGGTCTATAAAAAATCCATTTCACTTTATTTCAGCATAGTAAAATGGGAAATTTTACACTCACATTCCAATGCATTAACTATTATGAGGATTTTATTTAATACCAGGAATATGAGAAGTATTCTTTAAGATTGAAAAACTGAAGAAAGGAAATGAATAAACATTTATACAAGTTAAAAATATGTTAATAAAAAGTTTAAAATCCTAATTTAAACAGAGAAACTTACATCTGACTCTTACGTATTCGCTTTTTCAAACTTTATGTATGCACATTATAAAAGTACGTCCTCCAATTGTTAAAAAATATAGTAATCTTTAGTATAACATTTTTCTCTGTGCATCGTGTAAAAGAAATACGCGCAGAAGTATTTGATCTAAGAACCGTTACTTTCACAGCAAAATAAAATGTCAAAGCTCCTCCTGCGTTTCCAAGCGCGCTCTAATCCTCTTTGACAAGTAGCCGCTCGAAAATTACGACTGACTACACCTAACACAGTAACATTACATCTAAAACGATCGTCATTCTTAATTCCGTCTGCGCATTCTGAAAAGATCGACAGAGAACATCCTAACGCCCTTAATCCCTATCTCTCCTCTCCAAGCCGGCAGCTGGAAAATTACGATTGAATGCGTCGCAATCAGCGAGGCACCAGGCAGTACCTGTACACACACACACACATACGCGAGTCAACAATCCTTGCAATTTGCAGCCGAGGCACGCGTATCGAATATCAACTTTATAGATACGGCCAACTGGAAACTAAAAGCTCATCCAGGCGGGGATCTCGTTAGCCGGCGCGGGGGCCGCTATACGTCCCCGCATAACCCCGGCACTCGCATTCCACGGTGGCATCGCGACGATGACGCCCAAGCGCGCATTGACATCTCATTCCGCGAAACTAGTTTCGCGTCCCCTCCTACTTTTCTCTTTTTTTTAATTTTTTTTTTTTGTATTTTTCTTTGAGTCGAGGGGACTCGCTACACGCGGCTGCCAAGGCTGCGCCCTTCTTGAGGACAGTTACGATAATTAACGTTGGATCAGCTGAGAGCTTCCGGGTGCGGTTTCTAAGACTCGCTATGAACGACGTTTGCGCTCGAAGAAGTGAAGAAATAAATAATCGTTTATTAAAGAAGTGAATATTCACTTATATTTTATTAAAGATTATTGTAAGTTCTCTTAGAAGATTATTTAAGTTAAATGATTCATTAAAAGATTCTTAACTTTTACAAGATTGTTAAGTAATGATTCTTAAAGATTTTAAGTAAAGATTCTTAAAAGATTATTTAAGAGTTTATTAAAAAATTGTATATTCACTTATATTCACTTTTTTAATAAACGATTATTTATTTCTTCACTTGTTCAAGCGCAAAAGTTGCTCATAACGAGTCTTAGAAATTAGTGAAAAATATTGACTTGTATTCACTTCTTTAATAAACACTTATTTATTTTTTCAGTTTTTCAAGCACAAACGTTGCTCATAAGGAGTCTTAGAAATTCGCTTAGTTTGTATTAAATTTCTTGTACTATGGTTGGTTATTTAGAGAAAAGCTTTTGACAAAGAATAGCCACTGTTTTAGCGGATGTATTATTTGTTTCATTTTCAGAGGTCGAGTTTAATTTGCGCATTATTGGTGAACTCAGTTGTTATTCTTTTGCCTCGGTTCTTTTGCGTGGAAATTCTTTTAGCTCTAATTGCTTTGCGTTTCTTAATTTTTATCCTCTATTATGAAGAAGAAAAATGAAAACAGAATGAGAACAGAAGCATTTAAAAGAAGCAATTTAAATAGTTAATGAAGATATATTGTGCGGGTATTAACGGGAGAAGCATATTCAATTTTTCTTTAATAAGAATTGATTTTTTTTGCAACGAAAATTAGCAGAATTCAAAATTATTATACGAAGTAACGCGATTTAAAAAATTTAAAATATTTAATTTTTGAATTTTCCCGCGAATAAAAGCTCTTTTTGAATTTTGGCGCGAAGCACTACTCTCTTTAAAATTTTATCGTTTATTTTTTTTTTGTAAGAATCTTAAATTAATATTATATTAAATATTATATTATACTAAATGTCTATGGGAAATTACTCGTCTTTTAAAATTGCAGTATTCACTGCAACAGTAAATTCATTGAGTCATTTGTGATAGTTTCAATCGAACGCAGAATTAAACGAAAATATTTCTGTTAAATATTCATGTAGCACCTGACTTCACAAAGACAGAATAACAACATGCAAAATTCAATGGACATTTTTCATGAGATTACAATGGAATATTAAATTATTAATGACATGAAACTTAACCAATTATTTAAAATAAATTCTTTTATGTTATTTATTCAATCAAATGAATCAATGACATTTTACCCTATACTTATATACATACACACTATAAGCCGTGTAGTCATTTAAATTATCGATCACGTCACTCGATTCAAAGAGGCAGACAAATCTGATTGCACAATTGAATGACTCGCTTAACAATTATTGTAATTTACGAATAATCCCAAATCAAGTGTAACGATCTATTCTAATGCCATCAAACTTACGAACCAACATTCCAATTTGAAGCTATAAAGTATTTGTTTTAAATCAATCACTGAAAACCGATGCGCAAATCTCTCGTCCTTTATTAATCGCGTCATAAACTTCAATAGACGTAGAAAAATGTTATACTATATTTTTTAGCAATGGAAGGACATACTTGTAACGTGAGAAAAATTAGTACGTTTTATTTAATAAATTTACAATATGTGTAGTAAAAATTATAAAGATATTTATTCATTTTTACTAAAATTATACTAAATTCATATTATATATGAATAAAACATATTATTATATCAGTAAAATCCGTTCACATGCTAACACATCGTTCAATAGGTCCCGAGACTAACAACGAAAACAACTTTTTTTTTCAAAAATCAATTTGAAATATGAATCATTTGAATCTCTGGGGTAGTCTCGGGACTTATTGAACGATGTGTTAAATACGTGAACGATTTTTCTCGTAAAATATTTCATCTGTGCACATTTTCCATGTGAATTTCACATTTTCAGATTTAGAGAGCAGAAAAATATAAAAAGTGAGAAGACGCTACGAGCGATATAAAAATATGTGAACGACTTTTTACATAAAATCTGTCACTATTCACATTTTCTAAGTGAATTTCACATTTTCAGATTTAGAGAGCAAATAAATAATTATTCAACGTGAAGGAAACTATAAAACAATTGCAAATCACAAGCAGCCAAGCATAAAAAATTAATGCACGGCATCATCGTAGTAATCCACTCGAACGATCGTTTAAACAATCCGCCAGTTTATCGCGAGTCTGCAGAGGGGATAGTCCATCGTTCTCTCGGCTGCGAAATTCCGCGTGTCGCAAAAATGTCCGGATACGACGCTTTGTCAAGCTCGGCCCTCCCCGAGACGGTGTCGCGGAGTGCGTTTCCTCCTGCGTCGACTCGCGCGGCTGTTTTATTGCTGCCTTCCGCGATGCCGCGGCCAGCTTCCTCCGCTTCATCTTTCGCTGGAAGCTCGAGGGGAGAGATTTACGCGCGGCCATTGTGAGCCGTCGATATTTCGCCCCGTTGATGCTGATGGACGAGCTGGTGCTCCGTGGCGTTTTTTTTTATTTTATTTTATTTATTTTTTTTTTTTTTCAATTCAAAGTTTCGCGATATCGAGGATCTCGAGTGTTACTGCATGCGCCTCGCTGATGCGCGTGCATTTGTTTTCGTCAGGTATGGGAGGTTTATGTTGGAACTTTGAAAGTCGTATTTTACGGGCTTATAAAATTCATTGATTCTCGTATTGCTCTGACGAAATGGATTCGATAAGCCTGTATGGATACCTGTAAGTTCTTTCGTTTGCTTTTTAAATACAATTCGATTTTAATGGAAAAATAATATTGTGGAAAAAATTTGTAAACTGGGTACCTTAGTAAGACGCTTTTGAACAAATGCTTCTGAATCTTATTTTTTTTTTTAATTTAAAAAACATATTTAAAAATAATTTACTATTGGTCATACTAGTTACAATATATGAGTACTTTATTTTCTAAATTTGAATTAACCATAAATAATGTACAGATTTTCTTTAAAAAACTTTGTAGTTATTTAAATACCTCTCAAACTAATTACTAATGAACTGTCGGCTTCCGTATAAAGCGCATCAGTCCAGAAACTTTACACCTGAACAGTAAAAAAGAAGTTCCGCAAAAAATCCATCACCGAAATCCTTCGACTCCTGTGAGTATCCAGTCATCCTCGAAATCGTTTCTATTTTAACATCGTAAAACAGTGGAAAAAAAATCCGACCCCGTCGTTGTTTTTTTTTTTTTTCTTTTTTTTGTATTTCATTCACGAGGAACAGTTATATTCCGTTGCATCATCTGAACGGTTAGTCTGATTTTTTTTTACGTATCCTTCTCGGATGACATCGGAGCGCGCGAGGCGAGGCGGCCGCTCCCGCCTATAATTTATGCCCTCGTTGACAATGGCCGATGATTCGCGCCTCGACAAAAGAAGCCAATCGTCCCTCTTTCTCTCTTACGCTTCCTACAGCGTAATCCTATTACTCGAGTCGCGCAACGCGCCCACACCCTCTGGCCTCGTCTCGGACCGAACGGTTTTTGGCGCTGTTATGCTCGGGTCAACTGATCGCGCGGGTCGCCTCTCCAAGGTCCACAGTCAGCGGAATTATCCTCTGCTTCTTTTTCTCTTGAGGAAGACACGCTTTCGATCTTCTTTTAAAGAGACGATTTTTCTGGAGGAATTTTTCTTCTAAAGCGAAGCTTCTTCTCGTTGGTTTTGAGATATATGGAAATTGCGTGAGAAGATGGATTGAAATGTTGTGTATGATTAAATTGAAATCTTGTGTATGAAAAAAATAATCATGAAGGATCATTGCAAGTAGTATTATTGAAGAAGGTATACGCTAAAACGGTTGTAATCAAATTTCACTCTTAGTTTATAGTGAAACACGCGGACCCTTAACTTGAGTTCGCCCATAACTTGAACTCGCCTATAAAATAAATATTCATAACATAAACATTCAAGTTAAGCTTTTAATTAATCACGCTCCTTCGTGAAAATAAGAAGAAAAAACACGATTTAAATAAAAAATTCAAAGCAAGTGCAAATATTCCATTTCGTATATCTGCATTGCTTTATTTATTTTAGCTCATAAATCCATTTTTTTAAGCATACACTACGCAAATGCAATTAAGTAAACACAAAAGAATTTTCATCAAGAAGATATCCATATACTGAGTCTGTAAACTGCGATGAAAGGAGCGCCGATATAGAAAAGAGCTGAAAAAAAAACAAAGGGAGTGTAAATTCTCCGAAAGCGGCATTAAAGAGCGTTGCCTGTATTTCGTGAGGTAAGAGAAAGAGAGAAAAGCGCAGAATCAGAGGGAGAGAGAGAGCGGAGAGTCCACCTGTGAGGCGAAAGGAGGAAGAGCGAGGAGAGGAGGTGGGTGATCGGCGTTGCAAAAGGGTCGACCGTTATACTTCGCCGGGATAATTGGGTTCGGCCGGTAGCGGGAGCACGGATGCCCCGGGAGCAATTAATTAAGGCGCTTTTAAAGCGCGAAACTCGAGCGAGCGAGGCCTCGAAAATAGGAGGACGAGAAATTGGCCCGATTGAAATCGCCGAGTGGATCCTCGACGTCGGGTCAAGCGATTTCACGATCACCTTGTTCCAAGCGCTCTGCCACCTTTCTTTTTTAGATCGGATCACCTCCCCTCACACTTACCCTGCTGTTCTACCTGCCTAAGCAACGATGTGTGATGTTTAGTTCATTTTTTTTTCTTGTTAGCGTCGATAGAGTTTTCTGGTATTTACTTACCCTTGCCATTCTATTCTACCTGCGTATCCCGCGTAAAACAATATGAGATCGATTAAAGATCGAGAAGTGATTTATGAAAATTAAAGCACTTTTTAGTATAATTTGAGATGAAAAGTCTTTTACAAATATTAGAAAGTGTTGAGATCATTTTAAGATGTCAATTTTTTTAATTTTATTGTCGCAGAAATTACAAGAAGAATAAAAAATAATAAAATATTTACTATTATAAATTTGTTTGATTGTTAAATGCGTTCCTACAAACTAATCTGTATTTGTAGAAAAAAATTTACTGTTGACATCTTAAAATGTCAAGATCTCAAAATCTTCTAATATTTATAATTTTAGATCTTAAATTATACTAAAAGTGCATAATTTTGATAAATCACTTTTCGATCTTTAATTGATTGATCTCATAGTTTTTACGCACCAAAGTGATGTTTAGTTTTAGTGTCTAGATTTCTTTCATTTCTAGTATTGATGCGAAATTGAAAAATTTATTTAGCGTAGGCAAATTGTAGGAGAATTTGAATACTCTTGAGGAGTAAGTATAATGATGCACTGTTTAATTGATTCTTGATAGATTTTTCTGGTATCGACACCAAATTAGAAAATTTATATGCTATATGACTTTTTCAATTCAATTTTTAGAAAATTAGAGTATTCTTGAGGTTTAAACACTAAAGCGATATTTAGTATAGACAAAGTTTTAAGAGAATTTGAGTACTCTATTGTTTGAGATTTCTAAAATCATGTCCTACTGTGAGACTCGGACTTAAGTGTTACGATTCATCGAAGTATTTTCTCTTTGAATCGAAGAACAATCTCGAATTTTTACGTTTATATGTTCTTCCACTGCTTTTTCTGAAAATCATGCTCGAAAATTTATGTTATTCGACCTATTAAAATATCGCAAAAATGTAGATATTGGTCTACTTAAAAAATAGTTAAAGGAACAAGACAATAGCATTAATCTACGAATTACAGAGTAATTTCTCTACGTATTGCAGTCGAAAAAGATTTAAAAAAAAAAAAAGTTTCTATGTCAACAAATCGGTGAATAAAACGACACACCTTTTTCCGAAAATTTTACATTTTTAGACGGAAAACTGTGTCACATGCAAAGGTCAGTACATCCAATTTTTATCGGTCGCAAAATTCACTTCCGCTTGACTGGCTCACTTAATAAAGAACTGCGAGGGATCAAAACTACCGATAATGTGACCCACATCGCGACGCCCGGAGCTGCAATTAGCATAGCGATGTTAATGTTCGCACTGCTATTTACCTTCCGTCTCTTTCTCTCTCGTCCAATTTAATTAGGGTCGCCAGATTATCTTTGCTCGCGCGAGGGCGTGTTACGAAATGAGGTAGCAACGATTTGCTCTTGATTATTTTCGGTGATTACATCGGTGATTGTACTTTTTATTTAGATTTCATTGGAGACTTTTCGTTTGAATTATACCACGCGTGCACCCCATGCCCTCCGTAATGGCAGTAGTCCGCATTACTCGCGTGAGCTTCAATAATTAACAATGAAAGATAATGAAAGGCCTGCGGTATGATGTATGTACGGAATATATCATGCGTAAAATATGGATTGTCTGTAAGAGCACGAAGTAAGCCTCATGACTGTTAAAGAAGCTTTTTAAATTTAGTGCAAAAAATCACAATTAGTGTACTCACATTAAATATTTCTATGATATCCGTCTGATTGAACCGAATTTAATAAAAATTAATCGACAAAAACTTTAAATTTGTCATTTCTTATATAGCGACTATAAAGTATATTTTTATTGTGCAATTTATAGTGACTTCCTGCGTAGAAATAATTCAGACTCAAACTAGACGATAAAAAGATTCATCTCTATTATGTCCGAATTTAAGATTTTTTAAGCTTCAAAAAGATTCTCTTTTAATAAATATCTAAATATTAATTTAAGATCTTCGAGATCGTTATTTTAATACAATATTAATATTAGTTTAATATATTCAATTTTTTCAATGTTCTATACTTAAGATCTTATAAAATTCGTTTTAATCTCAATAAGGTCTTATATTTAATTTTTTTTTAATTTATACGTATTAAACTAATATTAATATTGTATTAAAACAACGATCTCGAAAAAATCTTAAATTGATTATGTGTTTGTTAATAGAGAGTCTTTTGCAATCTTAAGAAATCTTAAACAAACCGACAGTTTGAATAATTCCACTATTCTATAAGACAAATTATTCCATATTTAATTAGGCGAGACGTGCAATTTAAATAACCGATCCCACTCTAACAGTGTGAAAATGATGATTATTTTAAACGCCTGGTGTTTTATCATCTCATTCAAGTAACATTTATATACCGATCGCTTGGAACTCAAGAAGCGATCGATCAAATTTTGACGATTTCATAATTTTACTCACCCCCACGATATTAATGAAAATTATTCTCGCGCGAAAAGAGCACCAAGCGAAAGCTGCCTCGACGATTGCCATTCAAAAAGTTTGTTCACGCTCGGCTTTCGACACTCACATCCGCTCTCGATTCAGATTCAAATCTAGATTTACTGTAATTTTCATATTTTATCGTCGAGGCATGATCGGTAAGACAAAAAAAATTTCGGAATAACTAATGACACGCCGGGCTATTTATCTATCGCGCATTTTTGACGATCAATCGTGATTTGCAGATCAAACGTAGAATTTAACGGCCCCATAAAGCGCATTATGCAATTGGCTACCGCTTCGCACGGCGAGCCGACTTATCTCGCTGTCGGCCGTCAATGGGGCACCGAATAAAAGTCGATTTTGAATTACTGCGCAATGAACGCGCGCATTTGTTTTAAGTCGAGGGGGGTATCTTCAAATTTTTTCCCTCCGAGATCGACGTAATACTTCTGTTGCGAAGCAGTATAATTTACGAAGCGATAAAATTCAGGAGTGAAATGCGCTTTCGTGGTGCGCGCGCTTCATCGAACGAAAAGAGTCCCGTCAGACTTTCACGCGATGTTCTTGAGATTTTTTTTTTAAAGCTTCATGTGTAACGTTTGCAGTACTCTGTAAATTGTCGAACTTATTTTCGTTGCTGCGGTTTGCCGAATCATATAGTATCATTAGCATAGACATTTTTCAGTGATTGAGGTATTACAGCGCTTGTTTGGAATGTGTAATTTGGCGATTAGGTGGAAAATTAGTTTGCTTAAATTTCAGTCATGTATGATTTTATAATTTTATTTTTAATTCGTAGTTCTTTGAAGATTTAACTTGTAATATTTATTTATTTACTTCAGAGTATAATATACATTATAGTGTACATCAGGTTATTTGACAATAATCGATAAAACTACATCCTATAGAGGTAATAAATTACCTGTACATAGGTCTGTATGTAGTCTGCATATGTTTTGCTAAAAAAGTACTATACAATCAATTTTGTTAGTATGCAACACTAATTGAAATTTATTAATATTTTAAAATAATTTTTTTAAACAATCTGTTTTATATTGGAACTCTGAAGATAAGTTAATTAATCAAATATTTTTCTATCATCTTATTTATTATCAACGATGATCAACATCTAATCGTGGTAATATTTTTCACGGTTATAAATAAAAGATAAAATAACATATCGTACATAACTATAAACATTTCTTTACGTTGAATTTCTTACATAATAATTTAATGAATATGTAATAAATGAAAGTGTTCCGTCGTATTAAACACACGATTGACTCCGACAATAGCCATTGGATGAATGAAGCCCCATTGAATCAGATCTCTAATTGGCTTTTAAATTTCACTTTTTCATTTACCAAACAACACACAAGGAGAAATTCAATTTCGACAATAGAAATCCATAACCATAGCTCAGATCGCTCATTATTTTTTCTAAGTGGATCGGATTTAACGCATCTCATCGCGATCGTCTACAAAACGAAAATGATTATCATTTAGTCAACGTTCGATTTACGACTCGTCATCCGGCGACCAATTTGTCACTCCCCGAAATGATTTGCCAATAAAATATCGATATATCAGAAGGATCGAACAAGCCGTTAAAGAAGGTCCTTAACGCCCAATCGCCGTCTAATTGGACAGTCGCGGGATCGTCTCGTCGTTCTATCACAGATTTGCACGGCGAATTCGTGCAGAGAAGGCCTTGCGCAAGTATCGATGGTCCTCGGGTCGGGAAAGAAGGTGACGGCAGAAGCATCGGGAAACAAGACATCGCGACTCGTCGCTATAAATTAAGATCGGGAGCGGTGAGGAATCGTCCGTGTCGCAACTTATTTTTTTTTTCTTCTTTGTAGTACCAGGTACACGACGTGTCGGCGTGGAATATTAAATAATGCACTGCGCATTGCACTTTCGGTGATTTATCAGAGATCGTGGATAAGTTATTGAGGAGGAGTTTCTATGTTTACTGCGGGTTTTACGACGTTTTAGGGAGTTGAATTATTCATTTGACGGTAGATTTGACGGGTAAGCGTTATGTCACGATACATCAAACTGGCTTCATTATTAGTCAGAAAGGTCTTTGTAATGTCTTGCAACAAAACAGAGTGTACCAATTTAAATTGTTGAATAGAAATGTACTCGTTAACAAAAAAAATCGTTTCAAGTTGCACCACATATAAAGAGATTTTAATTGTCAATCGTTAAAATAAAAATTTAGTTGAAAATTTCGAACAATTACGTATTGTTTATACCTCACATCTTTAGCAGATCGCCAGATTATTTAATAAATAAATTCTGCTCTCATAAACTAATTAAAATGCATTTCAATCCTTCTCTGAAATTTCTCTTCGTGTGCACAATCCATCTGTAAATTCTTGTAATACACGGAGAGAAATGTTATAGTAAAAATGACTATATTCCGTAGGAACAATGGGACATACTCGACCTATGACGATTTTCACTATGAAACATACTAAAATTCCTATGTAAATAGCAAACTCTCTAAATCTGAAAATGTAAAATTCACAAAGAAAATGTGGATAGTAACATATTTTATGTGAAAAATCGTTCACATACTAAACACGTGAATGGCTTTTCACTTACTAAATGTCACTATTCACATTTTCCAAGTGAATTTCACAATTTCAGATTTACATGGAAAATTGCTATTTATATAGTAGAAATTGCTATGTACATAAAAATTTTTAGTATTTTTTATAGTAAAAATTTTCATAAGTTGAGTATATCCCATCCTACACGGAGAGGAATGTTATAGTAAAAATTAGTATGTTCCGTAGGAACAATGGGATATACTCAACTTAGGAAAATTTTTACTATAAAAAATACTAAAAATTCCTATGTACGTAACAATTTCCTCTATAGAAATCTCAATTTTTGCTATGTACATAAGAGTTTTTCGTATGTTTTATAGTAACAATCGTCACAGGTCGAGTTTGTCCCATTATTCTTACGGAATATAGTAATTGTTACTATAAATTTTCTCTCCGTGTACGGAACATAGTAATTTTTACTACAACATTTCTCTCCGCGCACACACTTTGATAAAATTGACCTCTGTTAAAAGTGGATGCAACTGCGAGCAGCGACAATAGCGCAGAAAAACAGCCGATGAATAAATTCATAACAATGTGCCACTTTCGAAAAATCATCCATCGGCCAGGCCAACAGTAGATGCGCCGCGTCGTCGCGGATGCTAATGTCCACGCGATTTTTTTAGCGCGACCATACGCGCGGACCCTCTCTCGGCCCCGTAGAGTCGTAAATCTCCCAGCTGACCTGGCAGCGAGTCAACGGGTCAGTCGCGTACCCGATTGTGTACTTTCCGATGCGCGATGACCGAGAGGACGGAGAGAGCCGATGCCGATGCGAAGTTTTCGCGGCTCTGGTGAAAGGACGCCGCGCGGCCAACGTAATTGACATTGACCGGGGGTGTCGCGTTGCTTTCTGCCGATGAGCTTCTCCGCTGCGAGTGAAATTGCATTTTGTTCGATCTGAAGACGATAATTTATTTATTTTTTTTTTATTCTTGTATTTAATCATTTTTTAGTTATATTTATGGTAGCTATAAATAATAATGTATTTTTATTGTTACGTTAATACAGAAAATAAGTATAAATACAAATTAATTTTTTTTACTAACACACTAAGTTTTAAATCGAAATTAACTTAAATCTTCCATATAAATTGGATAATACATATATCGTCCTTAATACTTTAATTAATTGCGAAACTTTAGGCACAATTTCATGACCAATATAAGAATTTCTTTTTATCGCACGATCGCGACCGCGTAATACTACTTCTCTTATCACTCAAAATAAAAAGCTTAATCGTTATCTACATCTACAGTATGCAAAAAAAATCTTCAAACTTTTTTACTGGCATATATACGCATAAAAATCTTAATTAAATATTCTCCGCCCGCCAACGAGTTTTTGTTCTTCGGCTCTTCCGCCTTCTTTTTCGTCAAAGCTCCTCGACGTAGTCTTCCGCGAGCAAACGCATTAATCCTCAGAGCAGTGTAAATGTCGAGTGGTGTGTGCACAACCTTCTCTTCGAACATTTGACCGAGGAGCGCTTCTGCAGTCTTTTGAAGGGAAAAAAAAGAACGAGTGGTCGTGGCAACAATGGACTAAATACTCCCCCGCGGGACTGTAAATACTGCTTTGTAGGAATACTCGGGCAAATATCGAGCTGTGCGACTGACGTTTAAACTGTCGAAGCTGGTCTATAACTCACTTTCCGAGAGTCGCTGATTTTTTTCTTTCTTTTGTAAATTCGAACCTGCTTTCGAGCGATGTCTCTGTGAGGATGAACTACTTGGTGCTCGAGAAAATAAAGAAACGGGTTGTGGGCAGAAAAAAATGTTTAACGATGAATAATGTAGAATTTTCTTGATTGCGAATAGAGTAAATATTGTGATTGCTGCAGTAGGTCAGATATAGAGTTATAAGGGTTTTTTTTTTAAATGTGACCCAAATGAGAAGATTCAAAACTTTCCCCGTCATGAATCGATTATTTATTTATTTACTTGGAAGGATTCTTTAGATTTATTTATTTTATTTTTTTATTTTATTTGTAATAAATAAAATATTGATAAAATGGGTTCCTATTTTATTTTGCAATATTAATTGTTTGTAAGAAAGGCATTGCGTAGAAAAATACTTTTATGTATATTTTTACAAATTACTAATATAAAAATGTGTTTCTTAACGTCACTTTTAATGAATATTCCAATACATCTATTATTAAGCATCTGTGAATTATACTTTAATAATAATATAGTATAATAAATATAATATAAATAAATATAATCAATCCTTTTCAATTTAATAAATAATCACGTTTGTCAATTCAAACAAAAACTCATAAACTGCACAATGCCTCGTCAAAGAATCATAAACGAAAAAACTCACTGCATCATACTGAACCTTACTCGCAGAATCCACCACACAGCTATAGCCTAATTCAAGCAAAAAAAAAACGCAGCATGAATGAATTCACAAATGAATTCAAGACGTGATCTCATCGTCTCTCTATAAAGAAAAGCAAAAGAAATTAACAAAAAAAAACACAAAGAAGCTTGAAAGTCTGTAGGATCCATTAAAAGCGTCGGCTATCACGAGCGCGCGTCTAAAACGGCGCGTTACACGTTGGGAGTCCGCTCCCCGAGATTAGGAGTTACAGTACACCGAGCAGCTCGGCGCCGACCATCAATCCTGAATGATCCGAGCGGCCCAGGCGCGCAGGAAGTCGGAGGTGGTAAATGAGAGCTGCGGAGCGTCTAATTTCGCATTCAATCTCGCCTGATATATCGCGGCCGTTATGTGCCGCGGCCGGGAATCTTTAATTGCATTGAGAAATAAGGAAGACAATGGAGGGGACCAGCGTTTCGAAAGCCCATTTCGCCCAGTTACTTGTTAAGTGGCATAGGCAAGGAGCCTTTTTATGCCGCATTACCGCGGGGGGGAATTAATTGAATCGTTCGTTAAACGAGTACGTAATGAATGACGATCGACGTATATTGCCTTGCAATTCAAAACGCTCGAGGTATTATCCGCACTTAATATAACGTATATATGTATGTATGTACGTATATGTGTGTGTGAATGTCTGCGAGTGTGTGAGTGTGGATGTGTGTATACCCGCGTAAAAAAATTTAAGTTAGGATGAAGTTTACCCAAAGTTCATGTTCGACGGTCGTTGATATAGAACATGGGCAATGAGACTAAATAATAAACGATTTTACAATACTTTATACAAATTTCAGATAAAGTTTTTCTTAAATTTAAAAGTAAAAAATTATTTTCTATAATTTCAGCAGTAATTTATCCGTTTATATCAAGCATCTGCAAACTTCTATAAAATATATAAGAAGCAAGTTCGGTAAAGTCTCATTGCCCATGCTCATATCAACGACCGCCAAATACAAACTTTGGATAAACTTCATTCTACTTAAATTTTTTTAGTATATATACTGAATTTTCTCGTTTATCCATCCTGATTGGTGGTCTGATGATTTTTTTATTTTTGGTTTATTGCTTGACCGAGGCTATGAATAGTCGCGTAGGAGTAAAAATTGCGCTTTGTTTATTGAATTAACGGAAGTACTAATGTAGTATTGAAATTTAAATTTGTTCTTTCAAAAATTCATTGCATAATCGAAAAATGTAATAATATAAATGTCATACTGTCGCATGGGGTTTGTCAATATTAAGATATTTATGCAATTGCTAAGTCATTCCATTAATTACCTTGCGGTACAAGTATTAAGTAAGATTTGAACGTCGTGCAGAGCATTAATTATTATTTCTTAAAAAAAATTCAAAGGCACGAATGTCCTGAAACATTCGAAGAAACAATTGGATTGATGAATTGATAAGTATCCTACTAAGTGACATCAACATTTAAAACATTTGCACGTGAATTTTCCTATTTAACTCGAATAATTCAAAGAATTTTCGAATATCCAAGCATCTGTTAATAAAATTGTCATTTAAGATTTGTATTCTTAATGTATGAACTTTTTTGCATATTACAGAATCTTTAGTATAAATACTTCGTATTCGAAAATTTTATAAAAAAAATTTAACAATATGATATACCACTACCGTTATCATCTTGTGATTCAATTGGTGTATTCAAATCTACATCTAGAAATATCTCAAGGAAATTTAATTAATTGATTTACTCTAAGTTGCATATTAATTACAACGTTTAGTTGTTATGCACATATTTAAGTTGCGTCTTCGCTTTACTATTTTGTATTATCTTATCCTAGTTTAAGTTTTTCATATTTTTGTATTAATTGTACATATTTGTACGTTAAGAACTTTAGTCCAATAAAGTTTGAATAAATAAATCAATATAAAATTTCTAAAAATCCTCCACTCTATATTATACACGGAAAGAAATATTATAGTAAAAATTACATATGTTCCGTAGGAAGAGTAGGATATACTAAACTTATGAAAATTTTTATTATAAAAAATACGAAAAATTCCTATGCTATGTACATAAGAGTTTTTCGTATGCTTTATAATAAAAATCGTCATAGGTCGAGTATGTCCCATTGTTCCTACGGAATATAGTAATTTTTACTATAACATTTCTCTCCGTGTATATACCATTCTAAGTATATCAACTTCATCAATAATAACTGCACAATAACCAGCGAACTAAAAAAAATACAAAAGAAAAAAATGAAGCTTCCAACACTTTACGACATCGTACCTCGCGAGAAATTGAAAAATACCAAGCGAACCTGAGCTGCGCGCGTTCCCGCGCGGAAAATTTTTCCCCGTAAAAGGCAGACGCGGTATACACGTACAAGCCAGGAAGCGCGGAGAGGCCTCGCCGATGCCTCTGCGATTTCGCGCGAAATCAAAAGCGCCGGGGCAACTACCGGATAACAGCGTAATCTTGCCCGCGCCTCGCGCTTCCTCAATCGTCCCGCGCACCGCGTAACTCCGCCGAGCAAAGCGCACCGAGAGAGATCCGCCGGGGGATTTTAATTTTCCTCTCTCTTTTCCAGCGCCGCGCCGAGCATTACACGCCCGGGCTGCTATGAAACGCCGTGCCCGTGTGAAATCGTTAAAAGTCTGGTCCAAACTTTGCTCACACACTTTTCAAGTAAAAGTTTGCCCGAAAATTTGCCTACGACACGATACCAAAGTTCGACTATAAAAACTAGCAATTTTAAAAGTTTCTTGGTGAATTAGTTTTAGCTCATCTTTCATTTACTTTAAGCTTTACTCAAGGCCTAGCCAGACAGTAGAATTATTAAATAATTGTAAACCCTTTCAGACTGGAATTTTTTTCATGCATGAGATAATTCTGGAATAAAATTCTATGGGATCTACGATCATTATTTAGTCCATTTTTTCAATCTGTATTGAGTCTAGAATAATTTAATGAAGGCCCGCTACGAGATGAAAAAGTATTCACTTAATCTGATTCGTGCATTTATTTTTGCCCATTGCGAAGTTATTTTGCAGAATTTAAAAAAAAATCAACTAATATTTTTGTACATTGTAATATACATTTGGGTAAGGGGTGCTAAAAGTCAATTATAAATTGAAATTTCGCGCCATAATGTACCAGATGAAAAAATAATTAGTTTCTTTATAAGAGAATTAATGAAATATCGAAAAATCAAGAGTCCTTGCCCCCCGTTAGGTAACGTTTTATCGTTTCTTAAAATCCCAAGTTCGTATAACAATTCCTTGATGAAAAAAGCTTGAATAATATGATTTTTTTACATTTTTCAAGATTTTCTCATCAAGGAATTGTTATACGAACTTGGAACTTTAAAAAACGATAAATCGTTTCTTAACGGAGGGTAAGTATCTCTTGATTTTTCGATATTCCATTAATACTCTTTATTATAAGTAAATTAATTTTCTTTTTTCGTCTGCTATATATTATGGCGTGAAATTTGAATTTGAAATTGAACTTCGGACCCCTGTAGCAAGTTGTTCTGGTCGAAGAAATTTTATTGGGCAAAAATAGATTATCTTCTATAAATTCAGCGGTAATTTATCAGTTTATATCACGCATCTATAAAAACTTTTGTAAAATATAAGAAGCAAGTTCGGTAAAGTCTCATTACTCATGTTCATATCAACGACCGCCAAACATGAACTTTGGGTCAACTTTATCCGAAATTAAATTTTTTTACGCGGTTAGGCGAATTTTTATATCGAAAATGTAAGAAATGTTTGGACCAGACGTTTAACGTTTTTACACAGGATGTTGTCTCCAAGGCAATAGAAGGCATTAGTAGTGAAAAGAAGGGGAAGGGGGACAGGTTGTAAAGCGCGCGATGACGGAATTGTAATCAAGACGATTTCATTGGTAGTCGGAGAGGCGGGGACTGGTACACGTGTACTCGTACGTGCCCCTCCGACTCCGCACGTCTTTATACCCTTTGTTTCCTTTCCTTTGTACTCCTCGCGTTGGAAAGTTAGTGGTTCCACGGAGGTCGGGTTTTGTCACTCGGTGGGCGCAGCGGGGGGGGGGGGGGGGGGTGAGAGGACCGCAGGGAGACAATGGAGTGGATTTTGATTAAATCGGGCTTTTAAGATGGTTATAAATTTTTTCGCCCGAGATAAATTGAACGAGATTCGGCGCGTTAATTAAAAAGCTGGTCACGAATGCGCTGAGCGATGCGGTTACGTAACGCTAAGCGAACTCGATATTGGAATGCGCCGTAGCACATACCAAATTAAAAATCAGTTTCCGATATTTTGAAGGCCCGCGCGGAGGGCCTCGTTAAGAGACCATTTGATAAAGTGATAAATATTTTTTAATGGCAAATGGGGAAATTATATTATTTATATTCTGCCGAGCAAAAATATTGCACATCGAAATTGACACTTAATATTTTTTTTACTTGCTTTTTATAGTACAAACTTTTAAAGCTTCTGTTGATAAAATTGAGTTTAATTTATTCTTTTTTTAAATATATTACACTTATTTGATCATTTAATGAAATATTTCTTATTTCATCGGACACTAATGCTTTTGACGTACTACACTTACTCTCTAAATCTGAAAATGTGAAATTTTCACATATTCGAAATGTGAAAATAATTTAATTTGTAAATGTGTGAGAATTTACTTTACTATTGTTAGTACCTGAATATTAACATATTGAATTAGTGAAATTTGATCTCACACATTCAATTATTTAGTCAAATTTGTTTCACATATATTTCACATGTGAATATTCACATTTAATAAGTAGACGTGTTTTCACCTCTTCAATATGTCACTATTTACATTTAATATGTGAAATTTCACATTTTCAGATTTAGAGAGTAACATTTATAAAAAATAAATAATTAAAAATATTCTTGGTACAATTCATTATGAGTAAATTAATTCTACAACTTAAACCGAAAAATACACTAAGAGAAAAAACTAAATTACTATTATGATTAGGAAAGGAGTGGTAGTCTCGACAAGCGAGAAATTTTAGTATGGAAAACCACAATTATTAGCTTTCAAAATAGTAATTTATAGTATTAAAATAGTAATTTTTAAAATTTCTGATACTAAAAATTACTATACCCTTTAGTAATCGAGGGACAGACTCGACTAATAAAACAGTTTACTAAAATGTATCGTAAAATTTGCTAGACTTACAGTAAATTTTGCTACAAGTCTAGCACATTTTACTATACTTTCTAGTAAATTTTTTTATTTGTCGAGTCTGTCCCTGCACTACTAAATAATATAGTAGTTTTTACTAGACTTTTCTCTCCGTGTATATAAAATTCTCACTCGATAAGACCGTCACTCTTTTCCTAATCACAATAGCAATTTTTATAAAAATTTTTCTCTCAGTGTACAATAAATTTCTTAATCGTACCCGCTTTTCGGATATTTATCGTGGAACAGGCAAAACCTACTCAAAAGATAATTGTTAAAAAGCAAAGCACGGTATCAGTACATCAGCGCTAATCCTGAGTTGGAAATAACCATCTCCCCTGGGCTAAAACAATCCCTGAATGCCTCATTAAGCACTGAGGCGCCACGATCTCCGTGCCTCCCAGCTAGCCGACTTCGGTCCGATTCGGGTCACCGTAATTTTCCCGGAGACGTCGCACAATCGCCGCGGGTATAGCCCTCGACCACAGCGAGATAGATTAGCGCGCGTCAGGAGCACCGGGAGTTCGCGAAAGGGCCATTAGGCGCTCGCCCGGCCTCCAGGACTTATTATTGCCAGACGGGCTATAACCGCTGGTCTGCCGCTTAATCTGCCGAAGGCTCCCGCGGGAAAATCGATTCTGGTCTGCGCGTGCCATTCGCCAACTGGGTTTATCCGGCGATCCGAGATTTAATCGATTCCATTTTGAGTGGGAGATGTAGATGTTATTCCACGTTTAATTGGAATTTTAATTAATGATCATTAGTGCAATGCACTTGTGGAGAAATAAAAAAATGCGCAACTTTGCATCGCTACACTGTGAGATAAAACTTCATAAAAATTGGTATCGTGGTTAGGAAAGGAGTGACAGTCTTGTCAAGTAAGAATTTTTTATACAAAAAATAGTAATTTTTAGTACCTGAAATTTAAAAAATTACCATTTTAATATTAAATTGCTTTGAGTACTAATAATTGTTCCCTACGTGAAAGAAATTGTGAAATATATATACAATTCTTATAAAACTACTGTTTTATACAAAAAAAATGGACATATAAAGTTTTATAAATTCTTTATTAAATATTTTTTTGCTAAATTATTAATATATAAAATCTCTTATTATTTTCTTAAAATATTCATGCATTTTAATATAAAGTTTTATAAAATTGATAGCAAAAAATAAATAAATAAAGAATTTATAAAATTTTATATGCCCATTTTTTTTATAAAACAAGTTTTATAAGAATTGTATAAATATTGTACAAATTTTTTTCACGTGGGTGTTTCCCGTACTAAAATTTCTCGCTTGTCAAGACTGTCACTTCTTTCTTAATCGAAATAGTAATTTTTATTTAGTTTTTTTTTCTCGGTGCATATATAGTAGATAGAAATTCTTACTGGGAATCCCCGAAATTTAAAAACGACATGATATAAAATATGCGGTTTTTGAGACTTTTATAAATAAATTGCAGTAATTAGTTCGAAAAATTATTGTTGAAATTTACTTGTACATAATTTTCAAGATTTCAAGAACATGTTTCAACGAACAACGAATTTCAGAAGATTTAAAATACTTCAAATTTCGAGCTTTAACTGAATACTCATTCCTTTATTACTCATCAACTTTGAAATAGATAAGGTTTATGAGTCATTATAGCTAAGATGATTTTCACTGTCAGTTTTTGTCAGAACTTTCATAAATATTTAAAAAAAAATAGTACTAACCACTTAATTATAGAGCCGGTAGTATTCGAAGCCTAATAAATTTTCTTTCCAACGGTAGCCTACAATTTGTGTTAAGGATCGATGTTCACTTAATTAAATTTGCATGTGCTTTCAACGGCTCTAAATAAAATATTGGAGTACACGCTCGTCCAGTATTTACCATGCAAAATCAAAATTTTGCTAGATTCAATAAGAAATTGTACGTGATTCTTTTACACATTGCAATCGAAAAATTCTAAATTGAATCTTCTCGATTTATAAGTCACTATATATTCATAAAATATTTATAGCGGAGACAATGCACAAAGGTAAACTGCACATTTGTGTGTGTATACGCCTTGATGCTCGAAGTGTACATCCATACGTGAATGTTTATGTATACACACGAGCACATAGATTCATCTATTCTTATTCTGAAGCCGAAGCTCATCCAAACGTGCTTATGTATCTACGTGTATCCGAACTTATTCTTATGCTCGCTCATATGCCTGTAACATTTTTACGTGTACCTACTACACATGGGTTCTAAAGTCTGTATTTCTAAATGTCGTTAAAAATCACATTTTAAATTTTAGCATTCAGATAAATTTATTGAGATTCATATATATGATTATTTAAAGTCTATTTATTTAAACTATTAAGTTTAATCTACGAATTATTTAACCAATCAGGCTTATACAAAAATATTTATTACATCGGCATTAATTAAATTTTGCGTAAGTGTTAACATATTTATGTTTAACGTTCAATTTTCCTAAGAAAAATCATGATTCCTTAAAATCAGCAAATCGCTTCTAGCCGAAAAATCGTTTAAAAAAGAAAGAAAGAAAGAAGCTGATTATAAAAAAAAAGAAAAGAAACTAATTCGTCCATTTAAAATCCACTTTGCACGTCAGCAATCACGCAGACAAGCGAAAATAGAAGAAAACCGTCTAGGCATTTAAAACTGAAAATATAACGTAGACGCATAATAGACGTGGCTTTTGAAGCTGTTCGCTCGCGTATACAGTGTATATATCCATTCGATCGCCTGCGGTGCAGCGGCTCGAAATTAAATGCATCCGACTGGCCTTAATCAATCAGAAAAAGCAAACGATGCGACGACAAGAAAAAAAAGAGACAGTGGCAGCCTTGGCGCGTCGGCGATTTTAACGACGAGAGCACCGGTGCATATATGGGTCAAAAGTACAGTGCGACGCGACCAGCCTCGTAAACGTCCCCCTAAATCCTCCGCGCGCTGCCTCTTATAAGGCCGCCTTCGAGAGCGTCGTAAAGTACGCAACTTCTGTTTTTTTTTGTTTTTTTTTTTTTATTTACACGCGAACGGCCGCGATTCATCGTCCTTCATTACGACGGCGAGGGGAGGGGGTGTGGTATTATGAATTTTCTCGAAGGAGGGGGAGGGGGTATTTACGGATTTTCGAGTTCGGCACTCGAATTGCGGATGAGCGGAATTTCCGAACTTGTGAATGGGAAAATTATGTCAACGATGGGTGGCGAAGAAGTTTCAACACTGTCGTTGCTCGACGAATTATGCGGCGATTCGACGACTCTTTGAGACACGAGCGTTACAGGGTATCCGTTGCGGCGAAATTGTCATTTTTTTTGTCGGGACATTCCGCGATAAATTTTGAAGTTTGAAAAACTTTTTTTACGAGGATCGTTCGATGCGAAATTTACGGCTCAACCTCATATTGGTACAAGGAAAAGTGCATAGGATGAGACTAGAAAGTTTGTATGTACAGGAGGAAAGTTCGAGGATGACCGTTCGTTGTAATTTGTTTAAAATAATTGCAAACAAATGAAGAACAAACAAAGGAATTGCGACGACAGAAGTGATATTTTCTGTGTGAAAAGTCGGCCGTCTATTGAATGAGTGAAAGACTATAAATTTTCTAGAATAATTTCACATATTTAAATTTAGAGAAATCAATGGTAACCTACTTCAAGTAGTCACATTCCTTATGGCTACACGTAGCGTAAGTACCTTAATGAAATAAAAAAAAATACATGTTTATGTTTTTTTAAGAATTATACAACTTTTCTTATCACACTGATTAGATATACACTATAACCAGTGAAGGTTAAAGACATGCTTTTATTTGTGAAAGTAAAATTAGAAATAGAAATACTAAAACTTAAGTATGTACAAAAATAAAATCTAATCTCTGCTACTTGATTTTGTACTTAATATATTCATAATTTTTCATCAATGGGATCGTTTTTATTCTTTTTCTAATTTCTTTTTTTCTCAAGTAACACAAAAAGTCATCGTTACATAGTAGCACTTCGCTCGTCAATTTAATATCCCGTTAACAAAAAAAAAGTCTACAAAATGTCGAAGGTTTCTCGAGATCGTCAGTGGGAGCACAAGTGATGTTGTTTCATTGCCGCGAGGTAGAGACGACCCCGATCGTCTCTAACCGGTGGTCAGAGTGTTCCCACCGGTTTTGCGAAGCGTGAACCCCGCGACGTCACAAAAGCTTCATAACGGATAATATCAAGGTCTATACTCGCACTTCTA
This sequence comes from Sycophila sp. Sp_5, assembly GCA_018906775.1. NCBI lineage: Eukaryota > Metazoa > Arthropoda > Insecta > Hymenoptera > Eurytomidae > Sycophila > Sycophila sp. Sp_5. The sequence continues at coordinate 3,326,603 of JACCID010000021.1, forward strand.
CCACCACAGAAATGAAGATGCATTAAGTTTCATTTGATAACGATCCCACGTAAAAAAAATTAAGCTGAACATGGGCAATGAGACTTTACCGAACTTGCTTCTTATATATTTTATAGAACTTTGTAGATGTGTGATATAAACGGATAAATTACTGCTAAAATTATAGAAAATAATTCTTTACATTTATACTAATTATTTAAACTTATTCTTACATTTGTTTTACGTTCGTCGTGTGAACGTCTTTTAAATTAAGAAAAACTTCATCTGAAATTTGTATAAAGTATTGCAAAATTATTTATTATTTAGTCTCATTGACCATGTTCATATCAACGATCGCCAAACATGAACTTTGGGTAAACTTTATCCTAACTTAATTTTTTTTACACGAGGATATATTGTTTTCTTAGTTATTTTTTTCATTCGCTTACCATTTTAAGTGATCTCGCTTAATTTATGATGATATTTCTTTGTTTACGTACCTGTAACAGAAAAAAATTACACAACAATTAGTTTAATAGTTTATGTCATCTGCAATAATTGCAGTAATAAAGTTTCGTTAATGATCTATTGAAAAATTCCCTATTTGATATTTCATTTTGTTAAAGCTATTTATTTATTTATTTATTGTATAATTCCAGAGAAAATCTTTAACAATATTATATATTCTAAAAGTATTGATATTGATAAATCGAAAAAATTGAACAGTCGAAGTAGTGATTAATACTAATAATATTAATTGTTATTGAAATTTAGATCTGCGTTCATAAACACCATTAAAAAAAAGCTAAAAATTACAAAAAAATAAATAAATAAACACTAAAACTTTTATTTTCTTTGAGCATTAGCACCATTCCTGATCACCTATTACTACCTTGAACACGGAAATTTTCTCTTTGTCAATTTTAAATCGTTTAATGCTGCAATTACTTCACGGTATGATAAGAAGGTCTTACACTAAAAGGCCATAATACATTATAGAGGACGATTATAATTTTTTTTTGTAACGGCGAATTGACCAACAGAATCTCTTCACACCCACATCATCTATCTGCCTTACTACGTGATTTTCATGACCGTGTAAATGGACAGTCGCATCAATCAGGCAATTCCGCGAGGACTCGTAAAACCGTAAATTCCTCGAGGTCCAAAGTAGGACGAGCCGCGCATCGACGTGATTCCCAGCAACCTCGTAACTAAATTTCGACTGCTATTTGCGCCGACAGCTCGAGAAATCCGTGAAATTTTACAACTTCCGCGGCTCTTCGGGAAAGGACTGCCCTCGCGCATACCGCGATGCCAAACTCCCGGGGATTAAGTTAATTGCCATTCAATTCCGTGCCATTAAGCGGCCCTGATTTCTGTCTTTAGTGGACGCGTCGCGCTGCGAAATTGCCGTGCGCGCTTATACGAAAAACGCGAGAATCCAGTGTATGCGGGCCGCAAAATGCGTCTCCATATTAAAAAAAAAAAAAAAAGGCCCACGCGGTGGTCGGGCGCACCGCTTCCGTCGATGCGTGCAATCCGGACGAAATTGCTAAGGGCTACCGGAAAAAAGATGATTGATCAATGGATTTCTGGAGGGCAATAATTATCCCATCCTTGTTGTTAAATTCATTAAACTTCATTGCAGCGGGTATATTGATTATGATGGAAGTGTACAAAGAATTTTTATAGATTCGTTATTCAATTATTAAAATTAGTATACTCAGGTAGGGAATCATAATCGTGAGAAAAAGAAAATTATCAACTTATTTTTTCGCACACAATTTTTTATTTCAACTTCCTTAAACGCAAATATCTGTAATTATCTTTATAAATATTAATGGGTGCATTTAGTATGGATCTCCTATGTTTGATCATCGTGTAACTTTCTAACAGATAAGCAAAAATACTATAATTAAGCTTCGCTATGGACATAATAACGATGCACCCCGCGGAACACGATAGATCGCGCACCTCCTGAGAAAATATAATAACAACAAAAAAAATAGAAAATACTTTAATGGAGAAATAAACAATATCTTTCACTCCATCAATTACGATCCTATAAAAAACGCATTTTACCCCGCATAATTAAGGTATAGCTACTGTCTAAAAAAAAATAATTGTCTACTGCACTACGCACTTACGAAAAAAAAAAACAGAAAAAAAATTAATAGACCACGAAAAAATTCAATTAATCTCGACAAACAATTATCGTTTCTCCGCCGGTCTATAATAAAGCAGATTCGCGGATCGACTAAAGGGATAAACAAAAGCGAACTCCCGGGGCGCGATCGGCGGTCCCCATCGCGACCCAAGGCCTCGATAAAGCCATAAAGCCGGGCGCGCGCGAACTTTTTTAATAAGCCGATCCGCGCGGTAGATAAACCGCGGGACACGACGGCGGATGGTGGCAGAGGCAAAAAATCGGGAAGAGGAGGGTATGGGGCGTTTTTATCCCTCCTTTTCTCGACTTCCTTTTTACGGCGCTCGGGGCAAATTGCTCGTGGTTTACGAGGAACGCGTGCGGCCCTGGCGGCGGCCACGCAACCCGGCCCTTCCCTTTTGCATCTCCGGCGCGCGATCGCCGCTCCGAGGGCAATGAGAGCTCGAGATATTCGGCGAGTGCGTCCTTTAGGGGATTGCCGTTCTTTCTGCGTCGCCAGCCGGTTGAGTTTCCGCTGAGCTTGCGGTGCGCTTTCGTAGCGGTTAGTTGCTGTGGAGATCAGTTTGCGCAACAATCGCTGCGCCTTTCGAGATAAGGGACTATGTTGTGTATGTCTTTTCTTCATAGAGTGAAATGTTGTAGAACAAATTACTATGCACCGTAGGAATAATGAGACATACTCGACTTATGACGATTTTTACTATAAAACATACTAAAAATTCCTATGTACATAGCAAAAATTATTATTTATATAATAAAAAGTGTCTACGGAGTAAAAAAATTTAAGTTAGATATGAACATGGGCAATGTGACTTTACCGAACTTGCTTCTTATATATTTTATAGAAGTTTGTATAGATGCATGATATAAACGGATAAACTACCGATAAGGTTATAGAAAATATTTTCTTTACATTTATTTATTTTTAACTTTCGTCGTGTGAACGTCTTTTAAATTTAAGAAAAACTTTATCTGAATTTGTATAAAGTATTGCAAATTATTTATTATTTAGTGACATTGCCCATGTTGATATCAACGACCGTCAAACATGAACTTTGGATAAACTTTATCCTAACTTAAATTTTTATAGTAATTTTTACTATGACATTTCTCTTCGTGTGGTAGAAAATTAGTTTGTTTCTAGTAACTGTTGGTTAGACCTTTTTATGTCGTTAGGGTGATAAAATGATTTTTTTTTACTTCAAATTGATCAGTTTCTAAATGGAAACTGTTGGGAGTATACATGTAGTTTTTTGTCAGCATTGTTTCGATTTGCTGAGTAGTAACCGTAAAATTGGCGATATTGTGGTCATTTTATGATTGATGTTCTTTTCAAGCTCTATACTTAAAATTTTTATTACAAAGATGCTTATTATAAGAGCGATAAAAGTTTTCTATTTTTATAAGCTAAATAATTTGTAGTTGATAAATCCAGTTTAGCTAAAAGAATTAAATCCGGTGACAAGTATATCTGCAAATTGGTTTCCTCAATTTTTTTTACACATATATATTTAGACGCACTGGAAACAGAGAGGAAGTGTATTATTTTCTAAGTAAAAAATACATTAAAACCGGCACACAATTTTTTTTCATTTTAGATCTTAAGTAGGCTCTATTTCTCCAACTTAACATTCCAATTTCAAGCCTTTCCTTCAACGCAAAGTGTCAAAATATACGTGATCGGAAAAAGTCGACCTATTAACTGGATTTTACCTTCAGACTATAAGAAAACTCGTAAGATATTAAATTTCTCAGAGAAGAATAAAAATCTACTATTAATAGAAATTTTATTGTAACGTAAAAGTTTTTTAATACCCTCAGCACGTAATCTACGGCCCTTCGATACCGTAAATTATCGAATATGAAAAAGTGTGAATTACACCGTTGCGCGGGGAATAATAGCCGCGGCTAAATACTTGTTTAATAATGGTTAAGACGATTTATGTGTATTTAAGGGTACACGAGGCACTAAACAAAAGTAAAGGAGAGGGGAAAAATGAGCGGCGAGGATAGCAGGCTCTTCTCAATCTTCCCACGTGTTGAAAGCGCGCTCCAACTTTTAGCCAGCCTTGTTGTGCTTAGCTCGCAGTTAAAGAAAAAAAATAAACGACGCACTGAAAAGAAAAAAAAATTGCCAGTCTGAAAAGCCTTGGGCAAGTGCTAAACCCACATAATGTCGCCTCCCTTCCTTTAACTCGACCGACTTGCTCTTCTCTCCAAGACATTCATACCCATCGCTCAAAAAGAGGGTAACGAGAGTTTCGAAGTCGTGATAAATGAGATTTTCTTTTAACTAGTTTCTCGTAAGCTGCAACGAGTGACGCATGTAACGAGTGTAATTTCCTTGTCGTATAGGATAGTATATAATAAAGACTGCATACGCGGATTAAAATTAAATTGCTTCGAAATGTATAGATTAACGATGAATATAATTATCTTTTAAAAAGCTGAGAAAAAAATTGTATAAAAATTGTTACACTTCATTATTACATGTTATTATCGGTCTAAGAATCTGTATACGCAACTGGACTGTTGGATATAAATATTATAAATTTTATTGTCCAGTAAGTACTATAGAACTACTCGAGTACCTACAACAAATTTTTTCTATATAGTATCGTAATTTTTATAGTAATTCGCAGACTAACTTTTCAAATCTTTTGTTTTTTTCAGTGTGTATACACAAATTTTCATAAAATCTCATGTAAAAAATTAAATGTAGTATATATATAGTATTCTTTATATAATTCGTACTTAGAAATATATATAACTATACTTTAAATATAATTTGTATAATTAATTTACATACATACGTATTATACATAATTATGATATAGTTTGTATATTAATGTACATTTTGAATCGCAATTAAATACAACGATTTATAAGATTATAAGTTTTATATAAATTTATCTTCACAATATCTTTGCATACATTTACAGTGGCAAACAAATAATACCTTATCATCTACTTCACTTAATTGCAAAATTTTATTCATTTATATTACAAGTAGAATTACGCAACCATCAATTAACATAAAAAATTTAATTAATCTAAAATTGCAATTATCAGTCTAAGAAAATTATATAAGTAAAATTATATAGAAACATTATATACAGAAAACTATATATGTAGAAATATACTATATTTAATTTATACATATATATGTACATCGAACACGCATCGACGAAAGAAATTTAATTTACCAGAAACTACCGTACACCCGTTCTTTTTTAAACGTTTATTTAAATCGCCAGGTGAAATATTAAGATACAACTTTTTCCACGACTACGTACTATCCAGCGGCGGGAAAATAAAACAGGCTCTAAAACGCCAGTTAAAGAGATAGAAAAGAAAAGGGGGAAAAAAAGGGTAACCATAAAAATGGAAAACTCATTTCAGCATCTCGCCGGCGCTCTTCCTCGAGAGCTCGGCTCAGCCTCGAAACGCGGCCGTATTCTCGCGCCCAGACGCGCAAAATTCCAACTGCCCATACGGTAAATTACATCAGCCCGGCCGCGCACGTGCGAGCACGTAATCGCAAGCGCGCGCGAGGCATACCGGTCCCCGGGCGAGCTGCGGCATCATTCGCGTCCCGGCCAACTGTGAAACCACTTAATCTTCCTCCCCCCTTCCCTCCGCCTTGCCGGGCGCGCGCTAAACATCCCGACACGAGCGTATGCAAATACCGATTAATGAGAGAAAGAAGGATAGGATAAATCCAGCGGAGGAGGGCTGGGGATATTAGCGGTAACGCGCGAGGATATACCCGATGGATCTCGGAAAGAAAAATCTATCTTTTATAGTAAGACTATAGTTAAATCCAACGCTCAATTTTGTCTTTACGCTGTTTTTTTCTAAGCAGTTCTTCTAAATAATACATTCTGATTTTTTCAGTTAAAATAATATCGTAGCAATATTTAATTTTTCAACAAATTTAGTTAATAAAAACTGCAGTTAAGAAGGTTGGATACAGTACTTATCTCATTAAATGCTTAATGGAAAACTCAAATCTTTAAGAATTGAACTTTGGCGTCAAAAGAAACTGCTTTCCTTAATTTTTCGATCAATTACATTCATGTATTATACTTAAATGCTTCTAAACAAAAACCATTACTTTTTTAAGATAGGAGCAAAATTGAGCGCGCTCGAGTTCCTTACTTTACTGTTTATTCCGTGTTCATTTTTTAGGTCAGAAATTTTGAATTTAATCGCCATTCCGGAATGTAAGTAGAACCAATCAAGTTCACGGTTTCGAGGCTTCACAACATCCGGTCATCACTTTTTTTAAGAGATAAGAGAAGAAGATGGAGGTACTAGTAGAGTTTATCACCAGCGTTACTTTATTAGTATGAAAATTCATGCAAATAATCATGGATTTCGAGCTTTTAAAGTAGACTGTCTTTTCATAGTAAAAAAGTACGCATTCTATAAGGCAATTCTATAACAAACATCAGAAAAGAGTGTGAACGCCGTGGAACAGTTGAGGGTTGTTGTTTTTTAAAGGGCAACTCGAACATGACGTAGCTGCAGAGCTTTGTAGTAAGCGAATCATAGTATAAAGCTGTGGAAGCTTTAGAACGGGAGGAGGAAAGCATACAGATACTTTATTTATATGTGAATAAATTATATTTATATGTACTCTTTTCTATGATAGTCACTATGAATTAGTGAAAAACCACAAATTCATAGTGACTATGCACTAATTTGAAAAGTTAAAATTGCTCCACTATGAATTAGTGGAAATCTACTATTTGAAGTAGTGAATAAAATTGTACTAAAGAACACTTTTTTACTATTTCAATTAGTAAAATTGTACTAATTGATAGTGGGTTTTACTAATTGATTAGTGGAAAATCTGATCACTAAAAAGATTAGTGAAATTTCCACTGATTCAACTTTAGAGAGTAGAAGACTGTACTAAACCTTTCCAAGTATGTATAAAAACTTTAGAAGTATGAAATTATACTATAATAGTATAAGGAGCTTTTTCTAAATTACAATCGCATGGATTCTAGTAAAATACTTAGATTTTTCTTCACGAGGAGGACGAGAATTTGCGGCGCGCGTGAGGGAACGACGAGCCGCGAATTATCCGCTTATGCGATTCCTCCGAGCCGGGAGGAGGATGCTCGGGTACTCCCCCGTTGCGAATGATTCGATCGTCATTGTGCGAGGCGGTCAGCGCGTAAACAAGAATGCGCGCGGACGGACGGAGATGACGCCGCGGAGGCCTTTTGTTATTCGCCGCTGCTGACGAGCCCCGGACAAAGGGATGCCCCGCCATTACTGCTGCAAATTGAAATTGAAAATTGGACGACCTTGGGGCTATTGCCTTAGACGCTGGTATCGCCCGCGCGGAGATGAGCAGGCCGAGATCGATGATCGGTATGCGCTGCCAAGGCTGCGGCCAGACAAGACGCCGATTTTCGGTGCGCGCTGGCTTTGCATTATTTGCGGAGGGGTGGTGCTCAACTTGTCGAATAAATCTGCTGGATCGGTGGATTTTATTTTAAAAAGTGCGGGTTTTTATTTCGTGGAGGGAGATTTTTTTTATTGTACGCGGTGTGTGATCGGTGTGTACTGTGTGGATCTTTTAATCACATTATTAAGAAAAATTGGTCAGTAAATTTTGCTGGGTACTACTTTAATTTTGTCACAAGCTGCTCGCATTGGCTTTTATACGAACATTTTTTTAGAGTAATTATACGTAGCAATTTATAGAAATTTTCAAAGGTTCCGTATATAAAAAAAATTACGATAGTACATAGTAAAAATTTCTTAAATTTGAAAGTTTATGATAAATTTACAAAAGTATCCAATAACCAAATAACTAAAGAATTTTTCCCTCTGACGTATTTGACTTATTAAATTATTCAAACTTTGAAAAAAATAAAATAAAATTTCACATTTTTATATACTGTAGTAATGAATTTTAAAATTAGGTGCTTTTTTTTATCAAATTTATTTGGAACATGAATAATTTGAAGATTCTTTATTCAATATCAGAGAATTAATTAATAAGTTCCAATTGTCTTAAATTTTTTATAAGGAATATGATACCGAAGCTTTATTGATCTAAATTATGAAATTTCATTAATGTAGTTCAATAATGGTTAAGTGGCCCACTTAACCGGTTTAGTTGACAAATATATAAGTGAGCATAAATTTTAAAAAGATGGATGAACGATTTTATTTAGAATTTCCGCGATTCAATGAATCAGAATGATGAGAGTAAACTAATGCCACAAGGCACAGCTCCTAACTCTTACCCTCGACCTGCTCTCTGACTTATAGGACGCGAATCCACCAAGACCCATGCTTACGAGGCAATTAGAAATTTATATAACGAGACTGGCTGGAAGATGAGGGAGCCTTCATTTTTCCAGCCTAAGAAAGTGAAACGAGCGATACTATCGTAAGAATCGCCGCACGCAATTACGGAGCTCCTCCGTGGCTTTATGATCGATAGCCGATCGTTCATTGTGAACAGGTGCGGGGATGGCCATCTTTTACGACCTTGCCAATATTCCCCTCCTCGAGGAAGCCTCCTCTCGACGAAAAAGCGCACGAGCACAGCCTTACGACTGATTAATTTTAATTAAAAAATTTTAACGAGAAACTCGTCCCGTCGCTAAACTGGCTGCTGCGCCTTTGAAAACCGTCAACGCGAGGGGGGCACCGATATTCGGCCTATTATAGACGCAACGCGCTTCGTTAACAAAAACCGAGCTTTTGAAAAAAAAAAAATCTTTTGATTTATCGTCAGCGCCACTCGCGCCGTTTTCACCGCTAACCATATACAGCAGCGGCGTGTGTGTTTTTACCCGAGAGCAAACAACAGCAACAAAAAAATCGAGCGCGTTACAGAAGCCACGCGGCAGCGTGCAATTAATCTAATGGGTGGAGCATAATTGCAAAGGAGCCGCAGGCCTAACGGAGGCTGGCCCCGCTAATAATACCAGTGAAAAATCGAAATAACCAGTGGATTAATCTCTCCTTCGGCTGATACAATGAGGCGAGCTCTCGCCTCGCTCGAGATAGCCGTGCGATATTTGGATTACTTATGTAACAGATGCCTGGATAAAGGAAAGCGCGGGAAGAAGGAAATGCAAGCCGCGGTGGCGAGGTTCTCTTGTTCTGTCGCTCCTTGCGGCCGACGACCGCATGGCCAATCTCGAAAGGAGGCATACGGAACGAAGGGGAGAAAGGCTCGATCCTCTCGTCTTGGTGTCGTCTGGAGTACCGCAGCACGAACGCTCACCACGTACTTCATTATGGAACTAATTAACAGTGCTCTCACAATCCATTTGTAAAATTACTTTGTATATTTTTGACGATTTCAGAAGAAAGAGCTACCGAAAAGAAATTGTTATCCCTTGTAAAAAAAATTTACGTTAGGATGAAGTTTATCCAAAGTTCATGTTTGGCGGTCGTTCTCTGTAAATCTGAAAATGTGAATAGTGACATTTGATAAGTGAAAAGTCGTTCACATGCTAAATATGTGAACGATTTTTCACATAACATATGTCACTATTCACATTTTCTATGTAAAATTCACATTTTTAGAATTAGAGATATGATATGAACATGGGCAATAAGTCTTTACCGAACTTGCTTTTTATATATTTTGTAGAAGTTTGTAGATGCGTGATATAAGCGGATAAATTACCGCTGAAGTTGTAGAAAATAATTTTGAACGTCTTTTAAATTTAAGAAAAACTTCGTCTGAAGTTTGTATAAAGTATTGCAAAATTATTTATCATTTAGTCTCTCATTGCCCGTGTTCATGTCAATGACCGCCAAACGTGAATTTTGGATAAACTTTATCCTAAGTTAAACTTTTTTTACGCGGGTATGTACTGTGTTTTTAATAGTGAATTTCGACAGGTGAATCGCTTAGGAATTCTTCCAAATTTAGCCAGTAGCTATATCGACGAAAACTCTAAACCTAATTCTTATAAAGGATTCGTAAAGACTTCTCCGAAAAAAAATCATTCCTTGTTTTGGAAAAAATTTATTTTGAAACGATGCATCCGGAGCTTGTGAAGTAATAATCTTATGTAGGTCAAATAGGAGCTTCAAAAGTTTCAAGCAAAAATATTTCATCGCTTGGTTATTATTTAGGTACGAAATAGTGCCTTGTAAAAAAGTTTTTCTCAAATTATGCCAAATATATACATATAGAGCTTTTCGCAAAATCTTCTTAGATCGTAGATTTTTTTTTTTATAAAATTTATATAAAATTTCTACAGAAAATTTTTCTGTACAGTTTGCATATATACTCTATATACAATTTATGCATAACGGTTCCTAAGGGATTAGTCGATCTAAAAAAGCTCATAATATAGAATTGTATATTAAGAGCTTTTAAGGAGGTTTTATTTCTATTTTAAAAATACCTTCAAAAATTTGTCAAATACTATAAATTTTGTTTATTTGTTAATAATTTATAGAAGTAGAAACCTGTCATTTTTACTACTTCTAAAAAGTTTTTCTCTGGCTAACTATATTTCTAAACGGCTTGATTATTAGATTAGTATTATTAAAACTGTTAGTCGCGCTCCAGAATTTATGCGGTAAACAATATTGTTTCGTAAAAAAATGACCATTATCATTATTCATCAAATAATTACATCCCATTCACATTGACAAAATTCATTAAGCTATTAAAAAACAGCGCAGAAATACCTACCCAGTCCCACAGCTAAAAAAAAAAGAAGAAAGACACATACATCATCTTTTCGAAACTTGTTTTTCGCATCTCCCTTGAGAAGCCAACAAAAGGCGGCGGAGGTGAGGCCATCGTTAAGCCTCCAACCACATATGCGGAGAATCCACGGGCCCGCATCATTACCGATGCCTCGTCGAATCACCGTGATTTTCGTAGGTGGCTCCTCCTTTGTTCCCATTGCGAAATTCGCGTGCGCGGGTGAACTTTCTAAATTCTTCGGCTTTTTCCCCTCTCGACCCTCTCGTTAAGCAGGAATTCGCGAGACCCGACTGCCGGCGGAGGTGGGGGTTGGGCCGCCGCCGCAGTCGGCGCAAGTGAATTAGGTTATGTGAGAAACGTGTATAAGCTAATGCACGAAATTACACGTTTTGCCGTTTCGCTCTCTATGCTGCAACACGTGTTAGCCTGAATTTTTTCTTTCCTTCCCCCATGAACCCGCGCGAATTCCCAAGCGACTCGAAGCGTAGAATTAAGCGTCGTAAATGGAGTATCGGCGCGCGAATTTGAATTTGCCGCCGCGCGCTTTTAAATGGCCTGGACGTCGAGGGGGGGATCGGCGGCCGTCGTTTCGCTGGAAGGCGCATAAAATCCACAGAAAAATATTTTGCCCGGCGAAGTGTTGCCGCGGGAGTCACTAAGTGAATGGGTCGGGGATTAATTAGTTACCACGCGCGCTGATTAGTATGTACACTTGAATAATTTGGCCGGGCTTATAATGCTCGTTCTCGAGTGCTTGGGCAATGCTTTTAAAAGGTTTGCTTTAAATATAAAATAGCCTGAATTTGAGCGAGAAAAAATGTTGCGCTAATTTAATGCTCGATTGCGCGGTAGTAAAACGCCCGAATGAATGTCTTAACAATGAGCGCTTGAGTTCTATAGCCGCGAACTTTCTCGATTGGCGTGCTGTTTTTGCCTGCCTTTTTGCTTTATCGTCGGAATGAATGCTACAATTATTCGTACATAATAATACCATTATGCGATCAATTTACTTCCTCAAATAGAAGATTAATTCTCCTTATGTAACAAAAGTGCCCGAACGGAGGTACAAAGTAGCTACTAATGAGCATATTATCAATGATACCCTCTTACTTTTAGATGCGAATCTGCTATTATCCCATTTTAATTAAAAGCTGTGTTGCGATCTTTTTCGTGGATAAAGAGGGAAAGTGTTTCCATATTATTTATTTTATTTATTCTTAATCAATGGCAATGGTTTTATATAATTGCTTGAAGAAAAAAAAATATGATTAGGAATGCAGATAAATAGCAAAATATCGCAACGTTTGCCATTGTTATTGAAATCTCCGATAATTGTTGCGATCCCTTGCGTCTGCACAAGTTCGGACGGTTGTAAGTGTTTCTCGCTCATAAATTGAAAATTATGCTCTTGAAAAATCGAAGCCACTCCATACCAAAGGAGGCAAACACTTAATATTTTTCCGTTTGAAATTTTTTTCCCACCTCTCCCTGCGATACTTTAACCAACCAGAGTAAAGCGAATAGACAAAGAACCGACTACATAAATACAGGTGCGTATAGAAAAAAAGACTCAGACTCAGTTCTCTAACGCGCGCGTATTTTTTCCCCTTGCAGTCGAAATGCAACTTGCTTAGTTGCAGCGTTAACGTAAAAAATGCGTTTTTGTGGATTTAAAAAGAAATAAGTTTATCACGTTGAGTAATGTCTGCGGCAACTTTAATTGATCCAATTCGCAGTGTAAATTCAGTTATTATTTTAATACTTCAAGTGGTGTTACTATCAATTTGCTTGTACATTTTTGTGCCATTTTGAAACGGTACCTACTACAGTTACTATTATTATGAAGATCTAAAAATTTGCAACACTGCAATAAAATACTTAAAAACATGAGAGCCAGTTCTTGCTTGGAATTGTTCCTGATTAAAATATTATCAGTAAGTTTCATTTTGGCATTGACTGGATATGACTGCGGGAAGGGAACGCCAAATATGACTACCTTCTCGTTAATCGACGTTGAGCGCTGCAGAATGGAAGACATTGAACCAGAATTGAAGCCGGTGTACTTGCAGTTACTTCAACGCGTTCAGTACGACACGACCAAAGTGTATCAGTGTCGAGTTAAGGCTGAGAGGCGCATTCGTTACTGCAATCCTTTTTCACCCGCTTGGATCCCACTTAATGGCGAGCCTGTGGAGATGAAACCCATGGACAAAGAGTCGTGCGTCGAACTGGCGCAATTTGGACAGTTCAAATTTGGAGAAACCTTAGTCAGTGACGTGAAATTAAACGAGACCACATGGCGAACCGTCACCGTGGCCGGGGCGTCCAAAGAAAATGGCGAGTGCAACGGTGTTTATTTTGTCGCTGAAGGCCACGAGTATCAAAATGTTGTTGTGACCATAAAACTTGAGATAACTGTGTTCAACTTTGCGGTGTACACGGAGAAGTCAGCGAACGTTATTTCCTTACCATCAGGTACTCGTTGTGTCTATAACCACGGTCATTGCACGGACTTGGAGGAAAATCATTTCTACTGGGAAGCTGAACAGTCTACCCCTTGTAAGTTTGAAGAATATATGATTCTGTTTGAAGGTCCTGGTGTGAAGGTTGCCGACAACACATCGACTTCACCCGATGTCTATTTCGGCAATTCTTCCACTGGAGTGCAATTCGGACTGGCGAAGTCTGGAGAAGAAATGTTGTGTGGATACAAACTCGTTTCCACCGAGTATCCCAGTTTCTTCATCTTTGAGACCACAGAAGGAAGGAGTTTCACGGAGAAACGCGTAGCGGATGCAGAAGAGATACTACTGTCAGCATACTTCAACACCAAAATCGCTGATCTAAATCGCTACGTGAAATCGCAATTCAAAACCCTGTACAAGGATATTGTTTTCCACAGATGCAATTTAGAAAGACAACTGATCATTGATTCGATATCTCAAATAGACCACAGACCCGACGAGTTTGCTTTTATTCTCATGAAACAACCAGGCTATCACGCAGTCACTGCTGGTGAGGCTGTGCACGTCATGCAATGCCAACCAATTAGCTGCAAGATCAGACGCATTGACGATTGCTACAAAGAACTGCCAGTCACTTGCGGCGAACAAGTAGGTTTTTTAAAGGCGAAGACAAGAATTTTCGTGTCCAAAGGTACGGTTAGAGATTGCAATAGTCTTCTACCGACCATGTTCAACCTCGGAGAGACTTGGTATCGGCTTGCACCAGTTGCAGTGGAAACAAAAGCCCCCCACACTATCAAGCCTATGACCAGGCTCAATTGGAAATACATCGACATAAATGCTCTCGTAGAAAACGGCATTTACGCCTACGAAGATTTAGAAAGATTGAACGAAGACACTCTGTTTCCACTGGAAAAGCAGGCTATCTTTGAAGCAGTTGCTCGGAAAATTGTTCTTAAATCATTACCAGCCGATTCCTACAATCTCAATAACTTAGTCGATGCACAGCCTTGTTGTTCTGCGCCAAATACCACCGAATCGCAACCGAATCCGCCCGCTTTACTGGCCGCCAGCTTTTTCAAGTTCGCTACCGTTTCAACCGACGTAATTGTTCTGATACTGTTGGTCCAATTTTGCAAATTAATTCTCGATCTCATAATGCGAGGATACACCTTGTACTCCGTGTACGGCTGGAACATGCGGATATTAGGAGCATTTTGGGACTCCCTCGCTTACTTCTTCTTGCTGAAAGGTCGGCCAAAAAGGCCTGCACCTCCTGTGCAACACGTGTCTTTGTCACGAAGCAGGCACATGCGCCCGTCACCTCCGGAACGTGGAACTGAGAGAGAACACGTTTACTACAGCACCTCGTCATCGACCAGTTCTCGTGCAAACATATAATTGCGAACAAGTTAAATTAACTAGTCTAAGTTATTGCGGTTCAAAAACTTTGCTAATAATATAAAATAGAAGTGATCATTGTTCCAAATGTGATTTAAATGTAAAATATTCCCTGTTGCTTTTTGTACGTTACCTCAAATATATCTGTTGCAGAATTTAAAAAAGGAAACAAACAATAAATATCCAAGTGCATTATTACTTTACAAATCTCCACTCGCTTTAATGTATACACACAATTCTACCACACGGAGAGAAAAGTTTAGTAAAAATTACTATACTATTGTAGTGCAGGGACAGACTCGACAGATAAAAAATTTTACTAGAAAGTATGGTAAAATGTACTAGACTTACAGTAAATTTTGCTACAAGCCTAGTACATTTTACGATACTTTTTAGTAAATTTTTTTATTAATTCAGTCTGTCCCTCCATTCGTAAATAGTATCGTAATTTTTACTAAACTTTTCTCTCCGTGCAAAACCTATGAATTACCGAGAGAAATAAAAAAAAAAACATTAATTTGAATAAATCAACGGAACCTCAAATGGCAAGATAATTTCTCGACAAATTTCCTCGGCAAAGTTTAGATAACCACGGAGGAGTTAAAACCACACGCGACTTTCCAGATCCCAGCAGCCGAGCACAATTTAGATCCTCGCGCTTGCTTACGTACAGGAACTCGGTGAAAATCACCGCGAAATCGTCTTCCTCTCGCGGCACTTTAGCAAGGCCGACGGCCTCGCTCTCCATCAGATACGACCGAAACGACGCGGCAAGGCTTTTCCGCTGCGCCCGCGCCGCGCGCAAGGAGCAACAAAAGCGCGATCCCGTTATCGCGAGGCGCCGTCCACGAATCTCGGCATTGTGGCCACGCGCCCCGTTACGTCATCCGTTTACACGCTCGGCTGGTCTTCGGAAATTTTTTTCCACATTTTTTTTTCTTCGCGCGATTTAGCAGTCCGTTAGGTGCGTGAATTATCGCAGGTGAGGAGAGATGCTTTATGTAGCGCTATCAATGAAACTGTTTTCAGCCTTGGTAAAGTTTACTGGAGCTAACTCGCTAATGCGGTTGAACGATTTTTCGCGATTAACTTGTTTTTATTTATTTTATTGTGGATGATCGGTAGTGGTTTGTTATCAGTTCAATTATGATTTTAAACAGATCGTATTTTGCTTCAGTTAGAATTTAATTTTTTTGTTGTTGAATATTGTAGGCAAAAAAATTAAACTAGTTTGTATAAACTGATCAATGTTGTTGAAAGATTTATCATAATTAATTAGCTCAATTATAATTTTAAATAAATGATATTTTTATTTTAGTTGCTACTCTTTTTTTTATTGAATAAAATTGTATAGGTAGAACAAATTCAGGTAATTAGTCTGCAACAACTTTCGCAAAAATTATTTTTAACGACATCACTCAAAAATTATTTCAAATAATTTTTGGACTAAAATTAATCGTGGAAGCATATCACTCCAAGATTATTTTGAATACTTTTTGTACTAAAATTAATCGTGGAAGCATATCACTCAAAAATTATTTCGAATACTTTTTGCACGAAAATTAATCGTGGAAGCAATTAGTCAAAATATAATTAATTCGGCTAACATTAATAAAAACTGTAAAAAATGAAATGAATTTGGCGTTACTCCAACTCCAGTAGACCGTATAACCGCCGGTCCTTAATACCAATCAGTAAACGGGGAACTGGAAAGGCCGCCGATATTTATTATTCAAATGAGCGAACTAATTGCCGGCAAGTTCGCGTATGAGAGGGCCGTTCGGGTAATTTCGCGTACACCGAAAGGCCCTGGTGAGATACTTGCCTCGTAAAAAAAAATCCTCGCTCGTCGTTCATAACGGGGAACAACAAAAAAAAAGAAATGATGAGAGCGATTATGGCGCCGCTGATAATCACCTTCGCGGGTCGATGGACGCGAAAAAAGGCCGCGGATTCGTTAGATGCTCTTAGCCGTTTGCTTGATTAATCGGAGCGGACTGCTTCTTCCTGGTACGCGCGTCGCCGTTTTGGTCTCGATGCGTTGGCGAGCGATAGCAAGCGAGCGAAA
This sequence comes from Sycophila sp. Sp_5, assembly GCA_018906775.1. NCBI lineage: Eukaryota > Metazoa > Arthropoda > Insecta > Hymenoptera > Eurytomidae > Sycophila > Sycophila sp. Sp_5. The sequence goes on from JACCID010000021.1 coordinate 3,343,399, forward strand.
ATTGTCGGCTGGAATGCACGCGAGATTAATGATCTGGGAAATATTGATCGGTTCGGGGAAAGTCTCTATATGTCTCTATTTTATGGAAGGAATCGTTAGTTTACTGCCGCTGCGAGTTTTACGTCTTCTCTTTTGAATTAATTGTTTCATTAGAAATCTTAATGGGAAAGTGTCCAAGTCTCGTTCATGGTGTTTACGGAAACGAGTTACAGTAGATACAGTTGTATCTTGAGAATAAATTATTTTGCATTTGCACACAATGAAAAGTGAATTTTTTATCAAGTTTTTTTATTACTGAATATGACTTAAGAAATTTATTAAGTCAGTTTATAAATTGACTTAATCAATTTTATTTATTTATTTTATTTATTGAACCAGTAATAATTACATCTTTGGAAAATTATATATCTATAACTCGCAGAAGAATTATATATCTATAACTCCAGAAATTTACTTGTACATGCCTGGCTAAAATACTTGAAATTAATAATTAAAGCTAAAATAACATAAAGTAAATCTGTCTTACAAATTTTCATTTTATAACAGCGATAAGTATTCAAGATACCTTCAGATAAATCATCCCAAATCAATTATGTAAAATATTATTATAAATTTCATATGTTTTCCTTAATCCAATTTTTAATTTTCCTCTTTATCATGTTTTTGATCATTAGGGTAATCGTTATAAATTCTTATAGCAACAACATATCCATTATTTGTTGAATCATATTAATTATTAAATAAAGAGGACAAATGAAAAGCAATTGTAAGGTGGTATAGATAATTTTTTAATTAAAATTATTTATCATACCATTTTATTTAAAATATTTTTCAAATAAATTGAAAAAATATTTATACTCGTTACTTTAACAAAGTACGTGTATTCTTTAGATCTTACTATTAACGACTTTAAGTTTTCTTTTAATTGTTCATTTTTCAATAATAACCACTTTCCAATATTTATGGAGTGTTCATGGCGGTACGCGTGCGAACATCCACGCCGTGTTTAAATACTATCTAACTAACTTTGACTTACGCGTAACAATAGGCCATACGGAAACGGCGCAAAGCGATAACATCGGTTAATTCAATTGCAAAGTTCACAGCGCCGGCCCGAAGTTTACACATTGACGATAAATCGGTGTGTATATATTGTAAACGCTGAGAAAATAAATAATGCGAAAATCAATACGATATTCGCTCACAGAAATTGAGTAAATAAACTAATCAATTTAAAAGCGACTCGCCGCCGTTGTTTCTGTTGTAAAATTCAATATCACATCAAATAGCGTATTTATGACTGCATCGTGCGACTTTATTCAATTAATGAAAAAAAAATAATATAACTATAAATTTAAATGAAATCGATGGTTGATTAATCTATAAGATTTTTTTTTAATTAAAAAAGTCTTTGTTTTTATAATTAGTCTCCGCAGGGAATTGTGTACAATATTTTATCACTGTTTTCTCTGGTGAAACTTTCGCATAGATGCATACCTACGAATAAATAAAAGAAATTAAAATTTCATTTCTTTTTTTTTTGTAAAATCATTAACATATTCTTGATAATACAACTGCAGTACATTATCACTGATTTTATCATTATTTATGTTTCAAGATAATAACTGACCTCTCAAAGTAAAGCCACAGTGGAGCTTTTCTAAAAAAAAATAAGAAATAAAAAAAATCAATTCCCCCGTTACGATCGAATGCAAGCGCTCGTGCGTATCCTCAGCGAAAAATGGTTGCGACGCGAAATTCGCGTTTTACGCTCGGTTTATTTGCGCTGTGCCGAGCGAGAGGGAAGTAGAAAGAAAGAGAGACGCTCATTCCTGCGCTCATCAATCCCTCCGCCAATAATAACTCCCCGCGGGACCCACGCTGGCATTACGAATTGGTTAACGGCGCGTTTATTAATTACATGGGATTACGCACCGTTGACACATTACATTACCTCGAATTATGACAAAAATTGAACTTGGCATTAAAATTTATCGCCAGTTAGCGAACGCCTCCTCACAGTTCTCTTAAAAAACTTTCGCGAAGCGCCAGAACTATACCGTCCCTGCATTAATGATTTGTAGATAAAACGTTACGTGATAAAAGTGACCGATGGATATTCCGGCCGGAATTAACGGTACCGTTAAACTCGCGGCTATTCGCCTCGCGATCTTTGAAAATATGAGGCAAGCGTGCGTTCAAAAAAAAAGGAGCTTTTAAAACTGCGCACGCGCATCGATGTAAATTCGAGCAGTGGTATAGATATATTTAAGTATATGTACACTGAGAGAAAAAAGTTAATAAAAATTGCTACTGTGATTAAGAAAGGCAGTGACAGTCTTGACAAGCGAGAAATTTTAGTATGGAAAATAACAATTTTTAGTACTAAAAAAGTAATTTTTAAAATTTCAGATACTAAAAACTGCTATTTTTCATATAAAAAATTCTCATTTGATAAGACTGAGACTAATTTTTATAAAGTTTTTTTTCTCAGTGTACTCTCTAAGTCTGAAAATGTGAAATTTCATATATTAAATGTGAATAGTGACATTTTGTAAAGATAAAAACACTAAAAATTCTGAAATTGGTGCAATTGATTGACGGTACACTGAGAGAAAAAACTTTATAAAAATTACTATTGCAAATAAGAAAGGAGTGACAGTCTTAAAAAGCGAGAAATTTTTGTATGAAAAATAGTAATTTTTAGTACGGAAATTGAAAAAATTACGATTTTAATAATAAAAATTGCTACTTTGTGTATTACAAATGACTATTTTTCATACTAAAATTTCTCGCTTATCAAGACTGTCACTCCTTGCCTAATCACAACAGCAATTTCTATTAAGTCTTTTCTCTCGGTGTAAAAAACGAAATTCACTAATTTAATTTTCACATGTTCATAAGTTAAACTATTTTAACATACCAAATATGTGAAAATTTCACGTTTTCAGATTTAGAGAGTACCATGAGGCTATAGATACGAGAACTGCGCGCGCACCTGCTCCAGTTTGATGCAGGTATACGTAAGTTTCTAAATTACATCTGCGGAAGCTGGAGAGACGGAGAGGGAAGAGTTGGAGCGAAACTCGAGGCAGCTGTGCGTAAATTCGTGCGGTGACGCTGACATTACCCCGCGAGCTGCGTCTTATCATTGCTGAAAGTTTGTAAGCACACGATTTCCGAAATTGACTTTGCTCATGGCGAAGTTCGCGTCTTGGCAAGAGGATTAATTGAAATTTGCCACTACAGGAAATAAGATGCTTTTGTATATGTGAGGAATTACTATGCGGCTATTACAAATGACGCCACGTTGGTGTGAAGTACCATGCAGGAGCTTTTGAATGTATCGATTAATTAACGGCGCCAACATTTAAAGAGGATTTATAAAATTTCAGTCTGAATTGTAAAAGTATTATATGTTTTCTTGCGTAGATTCGTGAAGGAATCGTTAAGTTTGTTTAATCAGTTTTAAGTAATCTTAAATTTAATTTTAACGATGATTATTAATATACGAAATTTTAAATTATTAATATACGAAAAAATAAATGCTGACATTAGTTAATATTAATATATACAGGTGTTTGTATGAAGTTTATAAAGAAAGGTATTAGGCTAAGTGCACGAAATAAAACTGGATTTTGCTCGTTTTATAAAAAAAAAAGTCGAACAAGTGTTAATTGCACTAAGAATAAAATTTCAATAGAAATTTCATTAGTTTTCTTTAAGTTTTTTGTTAGCTTAAGGGAGTTTTAAGTAGAGTTCTTAATGCTCTAACGTAATTTTCAACTTTTTATTACAAGAAAAGTATCGGTGTAAAAAGAGCGTTAAGCGGAAAAGTCAAGTTTCCGAATACGTTAAACATACGCGCTTAAACGGTTAGAGTAAAATTTCATTCTTAGTATATACAGATTTAAATTCACTCAAAAATCGATCAAAATTCACTCTGCAGTAGCTCTACTTCAGAGTAAAAAAAATCACTCCACCCAGGGAGTTAATTTCACTATAAGAATCAGAGCGAAAATTTGACTCCAATAATGTTAATTTTCAGTCTATTTCACTCCAGCTGATTTAGCTTAATACGTACGCTGTCATTAACAAAAGTGAACTTGTATGAAATTGGAAAATAAAAACAATAAATAATTGATCAAAAGCCCTTTTTTTCGAACGCTCATTAAACAATAATATTAAATTTTCAATTAAAAGCTCTAAAAAGCTTTTTTTAGCAACATACAAAAACACACGTATTTCAAATAATATTCTTATCCTAAATCTGATTTTATTATTTTCGCGACAAACTGCACTAAAAGTATAATCACTCGCTCATATCAATTTCTGCAATCAAAGTTCATACGTTCGACTCTATTTGAATTTCCCGCCGCCACGAAAGCAACTCAATCTTCGTCGCAAGCTCCACTTTCAGAGATTCACGAACCCGCGAATTATTTTTCTCCAGTCCGCGGCAGTGACAGTGCGCATCGATATGCAATCCTGCGAATCTTTTCCTCGGGTGACGTCACAGGATGCACCGCCAACAGGCGGCGGCGGCGGCGGCGCATAGCTGACCCCGTTAGCATCGCGCACGCAATCGACTCTACAATCCACGTGCGTTCGAGGTGCTTGGAGTGAGCCCCAGCAACGGTCAAGGTTTCGTCGGCCCCTCATTTTCACGTGCGGCCTCCCGTGAAGCGATCCGCAAAGCACTGGAGGCAGGCGAAAGGATTCCGCTCTCTCTCTCTTCCTCGGTGTTTGCCTCTTTCTCTCTCAGTACGTGTTTCTCTCTTGCGACTCTCGTGCATCAGACCGATCAGCTGTTCGCAAAGTTGTTCGCTCGACGGAGCAGCCGCGCACGTACTACAAGAGCGCGTAATGAGCGCTGGCGGGAGATTTGAATTTGCGGTAAGTGTTCGTTAACTAATGAACAATTGAAAGTTATTTGTATTTCAAGGTCAAAAAATTTTTTTTATCAATGATGTATATATACAAAAATTCTCTATAGTTGAATTAGTGGAAATTTCACTAATCTTTTTAGTGAGAAGATTTTCCCCTAATCAATTAGTAAAAGCCACTATCAATCAGTACAATTTTACTAATTCAAATAGTAAAAAAGTGTTCTACTGTTTAATTAGTAAAAAACACTTTTAAATTAGTGGAAAATAGAGAAAATATTTATCTTGTGATTTTCACTAATTGAAATAGTGAATTCCCCAATTAAAAAATTTTAATTTCACTAATTTATTAGTAGTTTTTACTATTTTTAATAGTGCATTTTTCATTTAGGAACAATTTTCACTTTTCAAATTAATGCATAGTCACTATGAATTAGTGGTTTTAGCCACTCCATAAACGTTTATATCTGTATTATTAATAAAATAGAACAGTTTTTTAACAAGGTAGGATTAACTAAAATAATTAAGAAAAATATAAATAAAAAAGAAGATTGAATAACCTTTGACATTATTGATGAGAATTTAATGTAGGCGAATCGCACTGGCTATTTACTTGACTAATGTGGCAAAAATTATAAACTGATGAAGCCCACCAAATGTCTTTTTAATGATGTTTATTTTTATTAGAAAAAGCAACGGTTCGAAAACACGCATTAAATACGATTTATAATAAATTTAAATAAATATAAAAATGATTGATTACTTATGTACATAAGCTGCTAGTTATGATTGATAAAATTAAGACACAAACATTACCATCAATTCTGCATTCACTGCGAGTACATTCTTCATGCCGAAGTTAGTTGTTTTAAAAAACAATATTTTTTCAATATAAAAATATTAATATTTCAGAGTGCAAAAACTAATTCGATAGAAATATGAATAAATTAATTAACAAATCCCTTGAGCAGATATCAATCCAAAAAACTGAAGAATTGATTATCAAGTTCTCCAAACCGTATCACCTAAAAATATTTTATAGTGGTATAGTTCAAGAAGTGTACGGTGCCTTAATCAATAAGTTGATGAAAATAATTCCTAGTTGCGTAGCTTGAAATACCAGAAATCGAAAACCATCGTATTTTATCTTCCCCAATGTTTCGCAGTGTAGCATCAACAGTCAATTTGATTGTTGCAAACAAGAACGTCAGTGCACTGTACAGCGTTTTAAAATTTCTGATAAAATTATCGCCGGTTTCAGCGAGACCAAAATGCCTATTCTTATCTCAAAAGAATTATTTGCCAGAATCTGAGCTGAAGAAATTTCTAGCAGATGCCTGGGACTTGAAGTTTCTTGATGTAACAGTATTAAGACTAGAAAGCAATAATCAGATAACATCTCTTACCTACAATCCATTTATAAATTCTCACAAGTCTGAAAATCTGGAGTTCCTGATGGATTTATTTCCAGATAAATTGAGGAATATGCATGGTTACGTTTTAAAGTCTCTTCTGTATCAAATACCTGGAAAACTGAATGTAAAAAGCAACATGGAGATTGAAATAAATTCTGCAGTTTTTCCGTATCTCAAACATTTTCAGGAAAAATTGAATACCTCTTTGAAATTCGTCAATTTTTTAAGTAGCGATGATCCTCTAACGCAAAACCATTCTTCATTTTACCATTACTTATGTTCCCAACTTGAAAACAACAAATTTAATATGCTAGCCCATTATACACTCCAAACTGAATTTTTCAAGAATTGCGATTCTATACAAGGGCGATCTCTAGCGGTCAAAAGCCTGGCTGTGCTTACTCCATTAAGGAAAACATCTGAGATTATAGGATCAAACCAGCTATACGTTATTACTTTTGTCTTTCTGATTACCATAACTGCTTACGACCTTAGTTCACGAATTTGTAAGTTTGAAAGAAAAAACTGGAGTATCTTTTACATTTTTGGTGTTCTCATGAATACAACTGCGAAAGAACCAAAGAAGACTGCTGAACGGCTAATGTATATCAGCCTAATAATGTGCTCAATCATATACTCAACTGATCTATTTTCAAAACTGACGGACATTAAACTAATTCACGATAAAAATGAATTCGAACATTTGGAAAAAGTATTGCAATCAGATTTAACGATATACTCGAGCATGGAAATTCAGAAGCATGATTCCGACTTAGTGAAAAAGATTCACGCTGTTAGTCGCAAAATGGTAAACCCCGAAGATTGTATTAAAAAACTTATAAAAATGGGTACGATTGCCTGCGTGATTGGTGAGGATGTTGGTAAAAGTATCATAATTTCGCTGGCGAAACTGGAGAAAAGAGTATCTATTGCACTGGCTAAGCCTTCTTTTCGTCCGAGTCATCAAGTTTTCTATTTCGAAAAAGCCTCACCCTTTGCTCAGAAGATTGATAAAGTGTTTCAACGAATTTTCGAATCTGGTATACCTCAAAATTTCATGTTCACCAGTTCATCGACTATTCTTTCGCACATGAAGAGCACAGATTTAGTGGAGACAAAATTTTTGAAGCAGCTGTTGGCAATGATTTTTACTGTTGGATATTTTATATCCGTTTCGATATTAATCGCTGAGTATTTTGTGCATAGAACAAAAGAATATCATGAAAAGAAGAAAATGTATGTTTTTAAAATTTGCAAATAATATTATTATATTTTAAGAAATATACAATGAAAAAATTACGCTACAATTACAAATGTTGATCATGATTTTAAAGATTTGTAACTATTACATTCATCTATATTCAATAGCAACACATTATGCATTTAGAGTGATTTTGTTTACTTTAAAAATGGTATTTTTACAATTATAGAACAATCTATTCCAATTTTTTTAAAACGTTTATTGCATTTTCAATAAAAAAAACGTTTCCTATACTAATGAATTCCTCAAATAAATGAGTTTGAGGAATCACTGCGTGTTATAATGGTAATTAATTTCTTTGCGAAATTTATAAAACTGCAAAAATAAACGAATCATTGCGATTAATGTGTTGTCGTATATTATTAATGTAGATATAAGATAAAAAAACATAATGAAAAAATATTACAGATGTATATCCAGGAAAGCTATTATCTTAACATCTATAATATACCCTACCACTAAAGCGTAACGTGTCATTTTATCGTAATATTAATCGGTCAATTTTTAAATCACATTTTAACGCTTGCAGAGTGAAAGTAAAATGTTTTAAGTAATTATGCCTGGTGCTTAGTATATAGCAACAGTATGATCTGTCGATACTAACTTCGTGTACTAGAGACCGTATGTTTGCAAAGCGAATCATCATTCCTACAATATTATTATAATTAACAAATCAAATACGAAGAATTTAATGCGGAATTTTTAAGCAAAATGGATAAATTAACTTATCCATTTCTCAAGCAGATTAAAATGCAGAAAATCGAAAAATTGATCATTGCCTTGAAACCGTACCACCTGACAATCTTTGATAGTGGTGCATTTAAAAAAGTTTATGGTGCTTTATTTACTAACTTAATGAAAGTAATTCCAAGTTACATTCTACAAATACCCGAAAACGAAGAAAGCAATCGTTTTTTGAATTCTACAACGTTCCGCCGTGTGCAATCATCAGTTCATTTGATTGTTCAAGAAAAAAACTTCAGTGCAGTGTATAACGTTTTAAATTTTCTGATAAAAGTAGCTCCAATTTCGACCAAACCAAAATGTCTTCTATTATCGCACCAAAGTTCTTCGTCAGACTCTAAATTAAATAAATTATTGTTGGATGCTTGGCTCTTGAAGTTTCTGGACATTTCAGTATTAAATGTAGAAAGCAATAATCAAATAACATATATTACTTACAATCCATTTACAGATTCTCACAATACTGACAGACTCGAATCAATAAGTGATTTATTTCCAGATAAGCTGAGTAATATGCATGGTTACACGTTGAAATCTTTTCTGTATAACGTACCAGGGATACTACATGTGGATCCAGTTACTCATATTATTTCGGAAAATTCTTTAGTCTACCATTACATGAAACATTTTCAAGAAAAACTGAATGTTACGGTAATATCTGAGTTTATACCATTTACTAGTCCTCTGCTGAAAAACTTACTATCTTTCTATAGTTACGTTTGTACTAAACTTGAAAACAACCAAATTAATATGATATCACATTTCATGCCCCAATCCGGAATAACAAGAGACTGCCAAATTATTCAAGGTCAATCTGTTATTGTTACTCGCGATGTACTGATTGTTCCAATAAAAAATGAAACCAAACTGGTAATCTCAACAGAACTCTTAACTTTAGCGTGCATTTTTATCATTATAGTAATTGGTTTTTATCTTGGTTCACGGATTCATAAATTTAAAAGTCCATGCTGGACGATTTTTCGTATATTTGGCGTTCTTATGGGGGTACCCACAAGAAAACCAATGAGAAATGCCGAAAGATTAATGTTTACAACACTCATATTGTGTTCTCTAACATACACAGCAGACTTGATCACAAAATTAACGGATATCAGAATGGTGCATGGTAACAATGCATTCGACAACGTGGAAAACGTTTTGAAATCCAATTTAAAAATCTATTCGGATTTGACGGTCCACGAGTATGATTCTGATTTATTCAAAAAGGTTCATCAGAATCATATAGAACCGAAAACCACTCAGGAATGTTTCTTGGAACTTTTAAAAGGTCGATCAGCATGCATGAATTTTGAAATAGTTGCCAAAGCTACAATAATGTTCATGGCTGAGTTCTTATACAAAGATGTCCCAATTAATATATCTGTGGCTGAACCTGGATTTCGCCCTACTCACCAAATGTTTTATTACGAAAAAGCTTCACCCTTTGCTCGAAAAATTGAGACAGTGTTCCAACAAATTTTCGAGTCTGGTATTCCGAAAGCTTCCCTGCTTTATGATTCTGCGAGGGTTGAATCGCGAATGAAAAGGAAATTGACAAAAAAGGAGGAACAGTATTTGGACGAGATTCTATTAATTATTTGTGCTGTTGGTTATATTATTTCAATTTTGATATTTATCGCTGAACATTTTGTCCATAAAAGCATGTATCACAACATGAAAACACGTAAAAATTGGCATTGTTAAATCAAGAAGACGCAAATTCCTATATTCAAAGTGGTACTTATGATGTTGCTGTTAAAAAAAATAAATATATGGTGCAAAAAGAACTTGTTACTTTTTTTTCTCCTCCCAATTTAGAATTTAATTCACATTTCAAAGCAGACTTTTGCAAAGTAGTTTTTACTTTTTCGTAGTTAAGTAGATCTTACTGTAGCAAAAAAGTAAGAATTACTTTTTTTTTTTTCAGTGTAAATCTTTCGATACTTCTGAGTAAAAAAAAATCCTGCAATTGCCTCTATTTTGAGCGCCTTGTAAAATGACTTGTCAATAAAGGAGGAAAATATCTTTATTATTGACAGTGATTTATGCCGGAGAAAAGAGGCATTTCACAACCTTGTAGTGTGCGCTTTGCTTTTTGTTTGAGCGGGTGATTAAAATCGCGAGGACATTGGTTCAAGGGCACATGTCGATGGAAAGAATTCGGCTGCCATTTTTATTAACTTGACGTATTATCAACAAAAGAAACCAATTGATAGTTGAATTTTAAAATTAATCTGTGTAACTGTGAATGTAACATTACTAGACCAAAGAAGCTTGAAGAACTTAAAAAGGGTTATCACCCTATTATAAATTTATTTTTTATAAATTTTTTTATTTTATTTATCTATTTATTACAAATTTCAACGGACAAATAATCTTTAAGTACAAAAATAAAGTATGAATGTAATTAAATACTAGAAAATGTATCATAAATTTGATAGCCTCAAAAAAGTGTTAATCAGTTCCTAGTTTCAATAAGATATGTTTGCTTATAAAAATAATAATTACTTTGTTTTAAGTACAAAAATTGTAGGCCTAGTATGTAATTTTTGCCATCCCTTGATCGAGTTTTTTAAGTTGTTCGCAAACATGTTATTGTTTAAAAAAAAGGTATTATTAGATATTATTTTCTTCGTTCTATAACCATCAATATTCCATACAGTTTCAATATCAAATGATGTCAAAATCTTAAGTCGCATTTCCTATTCTGTAAAATTCATTTTCCTTTAATTTTTTTTTTTTTTAATATACATCAATTCATTGATGGATCTAAGAAAAATAGTGTGCGTTAAGAAAAGCCATAATGGTGGTCAATAGCAAAAATGACCTAATGAATTTCGACAATTTTCTAAATGCTTTCATAATTGCTTAGTACCTAAAAAGCTTCGACTTTTTATTTTTAAAGTTCTCCATTTATTACGATGTACCGATTGTTCCCCATTTCGTGCATAACGATGAATGCACCGATACCAATTCTAAATTTTCTAGAATCTGAGTTACTCTTCCTCAATTACAGGATGTAAGCATATGCAGAAAGAATAAATAGCGAGTTTATTAACGTTCATTTTAAACAACTTTTCTTAAGAAATTAATCATCAGTTGTAATAAAAAAATGTCATATTAGTGTATAAACATCAAATCATCTTTAAACTAACTATAAACTTTGCATGAATTTTAATGCAAATGCTTGAAGCAAATTTTATCGGCGTACATGAACTTTACCGAATCTACATTAAATTTACATTTTTACATTAACTTTAATGTAAATTCAGGAAAGTTCGTATACGTCGATAAAATTTGCTTCCTCTTCTATTTGCATTACATTTACTACTTTTTTTAACAGTGTATCTATATTCTCCATACATCATTTTATGTAACAAAAATTAGAAATACATATTAGAAATTAGAAACGAGTTCATATAAGCAGAAAGGTGCCATAAAAAAAGCTTCGAAGCTCGATTTCGCTAATCCAGAAAACAAAAGGAGCAAATACAAAGATAAACAAGTCTCGACGCACAAAATGCAAAGGAGGCATTTCTCGAGCAAGAGGCGGATTCTTCAGGCTGACGTTATCTCGGAGCAACGCGGAAAGAAAAGGCGAAGCGGAGGCTTTCTTTCTGTCGCGGCGCGCATACCTTGCATCACGCACCTTTCTAAAACGCGGCAGTCGCGAAATGTCAAGGTTGCCCAGTCTCGCCTGACACTTGCACCCTTCGGATTCGAATATGCGCGACCCACGCGGTGCTTTTCTCCTTTTTTTTTTCATTTTTATCGCAAGTCGCTTTTTCGAACCGCGAGTTTCGCAATGCTCTTTTTTAACGGCTGTCGCTGGGTTTGATAATTAATGAGCTTGACGCGATGATTTCTTTTCTTTTTTTATGTAGTCAGAGTGCGTTGCTCGGCACCCACGCGTCCACAGATAAGGACTCTTAGCGCGACTGCTTGTATTGATTAAGTTTTGTAACGAGTTCCTTTTTCCTTTTTTTTTGTTTGCGTGGGTATGCGTGTAGAGTGTTGTTATCGAATGTTATTTTTTTTTATCGATTTATGCATTAAGATATTTGATAAGTTTGTGTGTTTGTACGATTGAGGTGAAGGTTTTTCAAATCAGTCGTTTGTAGGATTCGCAATCATTATTTGCTCGAGAATGATTTACTTGTTAAATACAATGTATACCTTCTGTATGTGTGTACGAATCCTTTTTTTTAAATCATTGATGAAAAAAATAATATATTAATTTTAAAAAATAATTTATTAATATTAATGCATATTCGTTATTTTTCAGAAATACAAGGATGACCAATTTGAAAGTAGCCATAAATTGTAGAAAAAACTTGAATTTTCAAACAAAAAAGAGCGTTGCAAGATTTTACACGACGAAAAAGCAAAAGCCGCTTTCCTCGGAGGTAACTATCTCTTTTTCTTTTCATTTTTTGTTAAAATGTTTGAGAAACGGGCAATAAACGTATTAAAACAAACAAAACGATAATCATAACTAACCGAGATTCAAAACGTGTTTGAAGACACTTACAGAAGGTGATGCTCTCTAGTCACGGAAATTACAATTTAATTTGATCTTTTTTTAAATTCTCATAAATTAAGAAATCTGTGAATATTTATTCTATTACTGCATAGTCAACTTTGCATTGAAGATATAAAAAATCTATTAATTTAAACAAAAATTTACCTACTCAAAATTTGATTACCTCTGTTGTTACTGAAATATAGCATAGTCTTTCACTTCAATAAGTAAATATGTAAATAGTAATGTTAAAAGTATTTTCAAAATGTAAAATAGAATTTTCAAAAAAATAAAAATACTTCAATGAAATAAAAATATAAAATGTAATTTTCAAAAATGTAAAATGGAATTTTACATCACTCTGAGCGCACTGTAAATTTCTAAAGTTTACAAATCTGCTTAAAAACTTAAAACGCTAATTTGCATGAAAAAATGACTGCAATAATCAGATCCTTCAATTTTCTTAACGACTTATCAAGGAAAAACAAAAGACGGAGAAATCGATACTCAAATGGGATTCTCTATACGCAGAACCGTGGCAAACAGGAAAGGCAATCCGAGCCTCGTCACATACACTTCCGCAGTTATCAATGAGCATCTCCATGCGCCAAGGCAGAAATCGTAAAGCAGCGAAATTGCCAAGTCGACCAGCCGTCGCAACGCCTACTCGAGAGTCGTCGCGATTTTCCGCGCACGCGAAGTAACGGGGGACGTGTAACTTGCCCCGCGCGATAAATCAAGCATAGGAAACGCTCGTCGAACGCTAACGGAGCCGAAATACTCACGCCCTCACGAGCGGATACGGAGCCCGCGGAGTCGCTGAAACTCGAACTTAAGCGAAGATAATAACGATTGAGAGGAGCAATGCGGAGAACTTCAGCAGGCGGATATTGAATAGGAAGTGGTGCTTTGCTCCGTTCGATGGAAATTAAATAGTCTCGGTCGATCGTATTACTGCGGTGAATGGCGATTGGGCATTAATTTGCAGAAATAGAGAAATAACGTGAAAGAGGGGGATGTTTATTTAAATTGACGAGTGGACTTTATTCGCTGCAGTAAGTTGAGAAGAAAAAACGATTCCAGTTATTTAATACAGCTCATTTTTACGTTAAAAAGATTTGAAAATGATTACGTACAAAAAAAAAAACGATAAAAATTTCATGAGCCGTACAGTCGAAAGCAAAAGAGATTCGCCGATTAATCGGCGCGATAAATCCTCATTATGAATTAGCGCGACTCGTCATCGGCCGGTCGATTCAACGCTGCAGTAACTCATCGTACGGACTAGTCGGAAATGCAAAGTAATCGACGCCACCTGTCGCGTCACGGGGCCTCACCTCCGGAGAGCCTCGCGCTCTCGCGACTCGCGAATTTATCGCCGCGACGCCGTAATGCGATATATCGCGCCGAGCGCCGGCCGCGTGATTGATAACGCGCGTAAGCGTCGGAAGTGGCGCTCGGCCGCTCTTCGGCAAATAAATCGTTTGCACGGCCGATTGAGCGACTGTCGAATCCCATCGGCGATGTTCCCCGCGGATTTATTCGATGAGGTGCTTCAAGGGACTTTGGGAGGTGCATTATACGATAAATCTCTCATGTTGGAAATATTTTTCGCGGAGTTTATATTATTTTCGAGGTAGAGGCGAGTTTCGAACAAGCTAAAATAGTTGGGGTTAAATTTCACTCTTAGTTTATAGTGAAACACTCGTAGAGTTAAATTTGACTCTATTGGAGCCTACACTGAGAGAAAAAACTTAATAAAAATTGCTATTGTAGTTAAGAAAGGAGTGACAGTCTCAATAAGCGAAATTTTTTTGTATGAAAAATAGTAATTTTTAGTACGGAAATTATAAAAATTACTATTTTAATAATAAAAGCTGCAATATTTTGTTTATTACAAATTACTGTTTTTCATACTAAAATTTCTCGCTTGTCAAGACTGTAACTTCCTTTCCTATCTCAATATCAATTTTTATTAAGTTTCTTCTCTCAGTGTATTGGAGCTAAAATTGACTCTACATGAATAGATTCATTTAAATTCATTCTACAGTAGAGTAAAATTTACTCTAAGATAGAGTAGCATGTGAAAGGTTAAGTCCCTACCACTCGCACTACTTAAAAGTAAAAAAATCACTCTATTTCACTCCATTAAGGAAGTTATTTTCGCTATAAAATTAAAATGAAATTTGACGAAATACTCTGTATCTTCTAAATAGAATATTCCTAGTCCTAGTAAAAACGGTGGTAGAAATTACGTGAAAAATGATAATAGGGACAAACTGTAAGCACCGGACAATTTTCTGGAATTTTTAACTGAATATTTCAGCTATACCGTGAATATTTAAGCTTTGTAATATTTATTTTAAAAAATGCCAAAATTACGCGTATTTCTCGTTAAAAATATGCGGTGAAGCTACCCGTAAACATTGTGGAGCTCTACTTATCTAAGTTTCAGGTAAAAACTACAGGAATTACTCAAAAAATGTTACGTGCTTGCAAAACGATCTTTGATTACATTTTTTAAGGTTCACCGTAATTTTTAAGAAAAACTCTTTATTCAAGAAATGTAAATGGATTTCTCCCTGGAGTCTTTAAAATAAAATTTTTTTCTCATTAAGCCTACCAAATTCTCGCATATATCATCTCCTATTTATTTACATTTCATGAATTTTTTAAAGAAATCGCAATGCAAATCGTGCTGGTTAAAGCTAACGTGAACTAACCTTACAAATAAAATTTTATAATTCCTTCCAGAGAAAATGTTATCGCTTAATAAAATACTTTTGGAGTATGAATATTTGTATAGTATGATCTTACAATCACAGTTAGATAATGTTATCGTTTCGCGTTATAAAAAATTATTTCAGACTTATAAATCGTACATTCTTTTAATAAAAAACGTCCCCTAAAGGGACCACCCCCGTCCTCCAAAGGTTAAATCGACAAGCTAAAGGGTCAACATTCTCCTGATATCCTGTCACCTGGAAACAATGAATTAGCAGAAAAAAATATTAAAAAAAATAAATACATTTCTCTTTGTGCTGCGATGCAACAGGTGCTGACGTGCTACCTGGAACAGACGAACGAGCCGCCGTGGACGTCGTACTTCGTGCGTTACGCCGACGTGCTGAACGACCAGAGGGGCATGTCGCACTTCAACTGGCCGCTCGGTGGCAGCAACTACCACGTGCTACGCACCGGCTGCTTCCCCTACATTAAGTACCACTGCAGCAAGCGGCCCAAGCAGGACCTCAGCTTCGACGACACCTTCTTCAAGGTGATCAAGATCATCAATTTCGGTGAGAGCGAGACTGAGCCCCGATCCTTTTTCTGCTGTAGCCTCGAAGAAACTTAACGAGAAACGCGAGAGTTGCTCTTTCCAATTCCTATTAATCCTGATATATGATATATATATATAGATGAAAGAAACAGGAATATTTTATCGTAGCTAAGAATTCGTAACAATCGTCCACGTCTTTTAGGGCGATTTTTATTGCCTATGAATAACTCACTTCGTAAAATCTTTTTTGCGCACTGCTACTAGTACGTAAAGTAATTTTTTTTTCACAGTTGCCAGTTGTAAGTGCGCAAATGCAATAGTTAAGCACTTTACGCCCTAGACATAGGCATCAAAAGTACTTTATAGCTCGTTTTAAAATGCTTTAAAGAATTGTTAATAATTACATATAAAAAAAAGAAGAGAAAAATAACTGTTTTTCTATAGAATGCTTGCAAGCTTGCTCAAATTCGTTTACGTAAAATCGCATCTTGCATACGTTTTGAAGAAAAAAATTGGTTCGGTACTTGTGCGAGGAAGGGATTTTAAACCTCGTGTGAGGTTTGCGCACGAGCGAAGCGAGTGAGAAAAGATCACTTTCCCGCACATGTATCGAAATGTACTATTTTCTAAGGTTTCTTTCGGATTCATTTTTGAAGTTAGAAATTTGTAATGTGAGCGCCATTCCGGAATTAATGTACGAACCAATCAAATTCACATTTGCAGGTTTCACAACATCCGGTCATCACTTTTTTAAGAGATGAATATATTCGAAATGTAGAATGTTTAAAATACAAAATTTATTATCGTACAGCTACTTCAAATTAAATTAATAAATGCAACTGATTAACTTCCTCGATGATCCAAAGTCACTTTCACAAGGCTTTAGAAACAAGGTTAAATAAAAACAAATGGAAAGAGGCAGTACAGAGCAAAGAAGTCCGGTGAATACTTATTCGATCCTTTTTCGGGAGGAAAGTTGCCGAGTCCATCCGTGACAGAGTTAAATTCTATTTCGAATTCCCTCGACTGTTTCGGGCTCTTTACGACATCGAGCTTTTCCCTTCTTTTTCGCGCTGTGATTTTCCCTGAATCGCACTTTTTTGACTTTTATTGCCCGATACGGCTTCAACCCTTTTCTTAGTTTTAGCGGGCAGTCGAGTTTGCCAATGAAGTTTATCGACTGACAAACTTTACGGCGACTCCATTTATTTCGGCGTGGTCTTATTTAAGAAAAATGAGTTTATTTTAAATTTAATTATTCAATGAAAAGAAAGATAAGTTAAAACGAGGTTTTTCAATCATGTAAGATATTTTTTAAAAGTCAATTCTTTGAATTCTTTGAGGAAATAAACCTTTTTTTAATTGACACTAAGTTCTAGAAGAAATCACCTTTATAGGAGAAATGTCAAAAGAAAAAGTGTGCGTGACATAATGACATACTAGCTCATACCGTAACTATTACGTGTTATTGATTGTCTAATAATTGGCCTACAAAAATTATGGAAAGCTTTTACTTTTTTCTCACTGCTATCGCCCAAGAATAAGCTACAAATAGATTTATAATCGCTACAGCAAAGAAGTAAATTGTACTTCAAATATAGGCATAGCATAACGTTAAAGACAGAAGTAATACTTATTCTAAATATTGACGTCTAATTCTGCCTAACAAGCCTAGAATAAATAACAGAATGGACAGTCGATTCCAGGAAAGAGCACCAGGAAGAGAAAAAAGAAATTGTCCTGCAATAATAGTAAAATATATTATATATTAACCGCAAAACGTTTAGATCACAATGGATAAATTAACTGACAAATCTCTCAAACAGATAAATTTTGAAAAAATCGAAAAACATATAATCAACGTCTTAAAACCGTACCATTTGACTATTTTTAATAATGATGTTAATGATGAAGGACAATACAATTTACTGAATAACTTAATGAAACTAATTCCCAGTTACATCCTTGATTTATCTGGAATCAATGAAAATAATATCTTCTTAGATTCCCCATCCTTTCGAAGTGCGCAATCAACGGTCAACTTGATTGTAGAAGAAACAAGTATCAGCAGAATGTACAACATATTCAAATTTATCACAAAGGTATTTCCAGTTTCCAAGCGACCGAAGTGCCTTGTACTACTTCTCCACACGAATTTATCTGAAACTGAGTTGCAAAATTTTTTAGCAGATATTTGACACTTGAAGTTCCTCGACACTTCGGTGCTACGACTAGACAATAGAAATCAGATGACTTCTCTTAGTTACAATCCATTCAACGAGTCTTACAATTCTGAAGATGTCGAATCAACGAGTTTCTTATTTCCAGACAAGCTGAACAACATGTATGGTTATCAACTCAAGTCTCTTTTATACAATATTCCTGGAATAATCAATGTAAATGAAGATACTGGCGACATTGATCATAAGTCCTTAGTTTACGCCTACATAGAATACTTTCAAGAAAAATTGAATACCTCCCTGGTGTTTGTCGACTCTATAACAGTGGAGAATCCCGTACTCCGAGAGTTGAACACATTTTACAATGACTTCGTCTGCACCAAATTGGAAAACAGTCAAATCAACATGATAGCACATTACGCACCCCAAGGTAACATCATGGAGAATTGCCAAGTAATTCACGGTCGATCACTTGCAGTCAATAGCCACGCACTCATCGTCCCGATAAAAAATAAAACTGAGGTTATAGCTTCAAGAGGGATCTTCACCTTCACGTTCATGTTCTTCATCATCATAATTGCTTACCACTTCGCCTCGCGGATCTACAAGTTCAATAGAAGAAACTGGAGTTTTCTTCAGATTTTCGGTGTGATGATGAACGTGTCCATACGACAACCAAGAAAAACCGCCGAAAGATTCATGTTCGCGTCTCTTCTCATATGCTCAATCACATACACAGCAGACTTCTTCTCCAAATTAACGGACATCAAGATGGTGCACGACAACAATCTGTACGATACTTTAGAAAATGTTGTTAAATCTGATTTATCAATATTTTCACGAATAACCGTCGACCAATACGATCCTGACGTAGTCAAGAAGCTCCTGTCTGTTAGCAAAAAGATGGATAATCCGTTCAACTGCACCAAAAGACTTTACACGGAGAGTAACGTAGCCTGTATGGTCATCGACACAATTGGCATTACCACGGTGAACTTTTTAGCTGCTGAAGGTATACAGAACATCTCAATTGCCAAGCCTACGTTTCGACCCTTTCATCAGGTATTCTACTACGAGAAGGCGTCGCCCTTTGCCGAGAAAATTGATAAGTTGTTCCAGAGAATCTTCGAATCCGGTATCCCAAAGAGCTCGAAGTTCACCAATTACTCGTTCATCAAGTTACGAACTAGAAGCACCAAGCTGTCGGAGGAAAAGTTTTTGGACGAGTTACTCGTTATCATTTTATGCGTTGGTTATTCCCTTTCAGTTTTCATTTTTGCCGCTGAATTATTCTTTAATAAAATGAACATCAAACTAAATTTTTTTTATTGAAAATATCTCTGTCTGTCAGTTTCCAAAGAGGCTTGTAATTATATTGCAGATTAATAAAAGTTTGCAGTGACTGACTAGTCTCGTCTGATTTTTTATTTCACCTTGTCAATGGAACAACAAACATTTTTCTTCCGCAATATTTATATATGGAGTTATTCCGTTAATTTAAATACATCGTTAGCATCGTAATTTAATTAATCAACGTGAGTATACTAATATTAATCAACGTCACATTATAATAAATTACAATAAATATGGGATTGGACTAATTAAAACAAACGCAAAGGGGTCGACCGAATTTCTTATTACTGTTTTATGCTGACGAATTATTTTAGTGTAATGAAAGCATTACATTTTCTTATCGTTAAAGCGAGTCACTTATATTAAATTCATTAATCGCATTGACATCTCCTTTGCGTTACAGGCATCCCGACCTTGATGTACGGATTAGCAGCGACTCAATTGATTCGACACTCAGAGGTTGTCAAAACGCCATCCGGTGACGTCACTATTTTTTTCCTGCTGCCAGAGGACAAGGGCTCTCAATATTAATAAACAATCAATTATTTTTTTTTAGTGTACATAAAACATTTAGAAAATATAATAGATAAGTTTTTAAATTATGCTTATTCACCTTATTGCTTTCTGCTTTCGATAAAAATCGATAAGCACAAAAATTCGAAGCTTCATTTATTAATTAATTAATAATAATTATTATTATCTTCATTCGTAATACTAGTACATTTTTTTAAACCATTTTAAGAATACTTTATAGCAACTTCTGTGTATCCATTTTACTTATTTAAAAAAAAGACTCAAAAATAATAGAAAGTTGTCCGTCGCATTAAGCAGTAATTTTTCATAGTTATTTACACCCATACCTGCAAATGGCTACACCACATAACTATTAACATCGCATCCCATTATTAGAAAGCGTCGATTTATGTGCTTATCCTCATCCACCGAAAAAAAAAAAGATATATTGCCTCGATAGCCATTGCCATAGAAATAGGCTGGATTAAACCGCAATTAAAAATCATCAATTTCACACGCGATCGGCGATCATTGTAAAAGATATATTTTATTACCCGGTAATTGGACTTTCCTCGCGCGGAATTACTCAGCGCCGCGCGGTGACGCGCTAAATGAGAAAATAATTGTGGGGGATTCGTTAACCCGGGGGACGTTTCGGCAGCGGCGCTTATTAA
This sequence comes from Sycophila sp. Sp_5, assembly GCA_018906775.1. NCBI lineage: Eukaryota > Metazoa > Arthropoda > Insecta > Hymenoptera > Eurytomidae > Sycophila > Sycophila sp. Sp_5. The sequence continues at coordinate 3,364,227 of JACCID010000021.1, forward strand.
AATTATCAATCCAAGCCCCAGCGAGGATAATAATTTACAATCCGCGCGGAGGAAAAATTTCGCGCATAATCTCCGGCGACTCGCACGCCCGCCAATGCGCGAATATATACACGCGCATAAAAAATATCGGCAATAAATCGCCGGACCAGTCGTTAATCAGCCCTGCGGCTACGTAGGTACTTTCTCTGTTTACCATCGCCGGAGCCGCCTGTAATTAACCCGAGGGGTATAATACCGCTGCTTTCGGCGCTCGCGTTATTCAATGAGCGTCCCGTATAATCACCTGATCGGAACTCGAGTCGCGCGCCGGCGTAACTTACATCGGACTTATCGGCGGCTTTCGGAGCTCTCATCCTGATTAATTACCAGGGCGCCGGTACGAAAGCGCGACGCTTGCGTTACACTGGACGGCGAGTTCGTACAGGCTGCCCGGAGTGATCGGGGGTTTAGTTTCTTACGGCCAGGGCGAGATTGACGTTTATTGGGGTCGACGTGGAGATCAGGTCTGACGGAGGATCTGCTGGATGATTGAAACATTTTGGATGGATAACTCCGAAGATCTATTAAATTTAGGTAACATTTTTTTAAGTATAGTTACGTATTTTAAATTTATAAGTTTTAAAATTTTTTAGAGTATATAAAGTTTTTAATTTTTTAAAGTTCTTTTTAAAGTATATAAAGTTTTAAAATTTTTAAAGTACTTTTTAAAGTATGTAAGGTTTTAAAATTTTTAAAGTACTTTTTAAAGTATGTAAGGTTTTAAAATTTTTAAAGTACTTTTTAAAGTATATAAAGTTTAAAATTTTTTTTAAAATACTTTTTAAAGTATAGCATGAAAATTTACTTTTATTTATTTGTGTATTATTTCTTAAACTTAAAAAATCTATATTTTAATGAGAACGTTTACGTAAACTTTAAATAAATTGTTCTTAAATAGTTAAGTAAACGTAGTCATGTAAAAATTTACTCGTGCAGTCAGTAAACTATACTGAAATTTTTAAGCAGTTTATTTGTAGGTGATTAAGCACAGTAAATATAACTTCAAAATATTTAAGCAAATTTTATTTAAGTATAAAATGAGTAGTTTTTTCTGTAAGCTTTTAAGCAAATTTTACTAACCATTTTTTTCAGTTTAGCTAATAATTATTAAATTAATTTTATTTATTAATATTAGTAGTAATTGTTAATTAAAGCTAAATTTTTAGTTAAATTGTCCAATTTGATTTATTGCGGTGATGCTTTGATGTCAATAAAAAATTATAATAATAAAATTCATATAAATTGTAATATTACTCTTAGTCTTATTATCACAGTAGACTAAAAATCGATTTAAAGATAAACACGAGGATAATAATTATTGGAAAATATTTAGCGTCGATTATAAGCATCTGTAAATCGTAATAATGGAGTTCACATTTAAATTATAAAGCCAAAGTTATGACATTAGCTCGATAATTAAATGCTATCGAGAGAAATGCATTTACACGAATACAGGAAAATTCATTTAACTGCATAAAATTTAAAAATGATACAAAATGCCTGAATTAAACATTCTTTTTTCGATTACCGGAGGTAACCATGTAAAAAACCATTGATCGTTAAAGAATAATTATACCGGTAAAATATCAAGTTAATTAAACTTATCAGCACTGAGTAAACTTTGAAGTAAACGAAGCAGATTATTAACGCTTACCTTTGTAGATTTTTTCGACGTCGCAGTTGCCGTTGGATGGGTCCACTTTGCGCAAGCCTGTACGACAAAGAAAACAAGGCGACATGAGAACTCGATTATGCTTGAAAAATGCTCGCGCATTAATTCGAAAATAAACAAGTTAATGAAAATATTCTAACTGGACCTTGAGAGTCCATTATAAACATCATTTTCTATCCTCTTTTTTTTCACGTCGCGCCAAAAAGTCATGAATATGGAGATACGAGTGCACGCGCGAAAAAGTATTTCCTATACTTCGGGGTAACTTTGCATACGCCTCGTTAAGTCTAATTATTAGTATGAAAAATTCATTATCCCTCAGCAGAACAAGCGCGTTAGGTGTTCGGGATATCATTAAGCTGTATAAATTTACGATTCACTTTTGCATTACATTTTCGGTGGTTATAAGTGCTCGCGCGCGAGATCCTATAATATTGCGCAATTAATGCGATGGTATTGCCATTTAAACGCGGCGATATGATCTTAAAAAATTTTCTTAGCTCGTGCGGATAATTGGAATGTGTGAGACAAAAGAGAATGTATAACACTCCTATTGAAAGGGTCTTATGAATCTTCATAAAACGGTGCAAACCCGCATAAAAACAAATAAATAATTTATCGGATTTTATAAAATTTGAATATTTTTATAGTATTTTATAAGATTGTTTCCACGGGGACAGGCTGTACGCGATTTTTTGTGAATTTTCTTTGTTTTTTTTTATTTGTTAAGAATCTGTTCACGACTTGGGCAAGCAGTTAAGATTAGGCTTTCCAGGATCGATTTACATGCATCTGATTTACTGTACTAATAAAAGTAATTTTTTTTTTAGTTTCGAATGTCGCGCCGTTTTCTATACTGTAAAGTTAGCCTCTGGGCACTTTCACTGCGTTATTAATTCTAATAGTTCATTAAATCCTAGTTGTTGATGATATATCACTATGAACCTGTGTCTTACACGTAAAAACGTGCATTACATTCAGACATGTATATTAGTCCACATCATTTTTCTCCGTGTGTATCAATACCCATTAGTAGTAAATACTTTAGGATTACTCAAAATCATTTCCAACAAAACTGACCATCAAATCACGATTACCGCAATTTTACCTATACAATCGAATAACACCAAAGTCATCATTCTTTTCTCCCGCAATTCTAACGTTCACGCCGATCGACAAGAAAAATCATTACGTAATCAAGCTTATAAGCACGTCTCGCAGGGCCAACGGCGAACAATGAGAGAAGTCGGCGGGCCGATAAACATCGCGAAACAATACGGAAAAAGGGAGTTAAATCAAGCCGGACTGAAGCAGTTCTAAAATCCACGATAGAGCCCCATTGAGGCCGCGGAATGCCTCGGGTACGCGCGTCGACCGGTGCCGGCTCATTGAAAGCGTCCGCGGTCAAAGGATCAGGAGTATTTACGCCTCGCGGAAGCCGCGCGAAGCGTCCCCCGTCGTCCTATTACGGCTATTCAGAGCTCGGGATATATTTAATGCGACCAAGCGCGCCGAGCCAAGTCTGCGGATAAAGGGGTCCGCTTAAATCTCGGATTCCCCCCTCCCCTTCCTACCCTTCCTGCCCTTTTTTTTGTTCGCAGACTTAATGAACGATACTTATCCTTAATTTATCGGCCAGTTTAGTCGGCGGGTAATGCGCTCCGAAGTGCACTTCTCGTGCTGATTGACGCTGAGGAGTTTTCTAACGGACCGGTGGATAACATTTTTTTTTTTTTTGAAGCTCGAATGTGAATTTAAAAGGAAAGGTTTTGCGTATGTTTTTTCTAAATTCATTATCTTATAGTTTTTTTAAATTTTTTTACGATTTTGCTGTAATTGAAATTAATGTAATTTCTTCGAAAGAATTGCGATCCTTCGTATATTTATTTATTTATTTAATAAAATTCAACGGATCCGGGTCCTTAAAGTTACAAATTGGGAATTACAAGATTAACTTACAATTAGGTAAAAAAGAAACAACAGTGTAGAGATAATAGAGAATTGAATTACATACGAGTATATGGAGGAAAATATTTTAATGACAAAATGTAGGAAAGTCACGAAAATGTTTCTTGGAAAAATATTATAAATTGAAAAATTAATTTTTCTTGAGTACAAGTATTGTTTCCTTATCGCAATGTATGTGTGAATAAGGGAAAGTCACGTAGTTACTTTTCTTTGAAAAAGATACACTTCTTTCTAACTTGAATAGGTGACACATTAGTTACACTCGAAGAAAGGTGCTTAATCTTTCAAAAGATGGTTTATTCATTTTTCAAACCTACGCTTTTTATTTATTAAATTTATTTATTTATTAAAATTTTCAAGTATACTTCTTTTTTTTTCGATGGCGAATGAATTGATTGCAAAATATCAATTAATTAATTGGCATCAAATTTCCGAATGAATGACGTAGGCATTAAGATCGTTTTGATATGAATTTTATATTATAAAATTTGATTTGATCACTAGAGAATTTTATGGTACTTTAAAGGCTGTATAAAAAAAAGAAAGCCCGCTGTGAAATAAGTTATGAAAGCATTTATCGAGGCGAGCAAATTTTTCTGAATGCTATCAAAAGAGAAAAATTGAATGCGCCAAACGAATAAATTTTCAACTAAATGGTACTCGTATTTAAAATGGATTTACGTGAATTTAACATCAATGCATTTTTCAATTATCACAAAAAAATTACCGAAATATTAATTACCTTCTAAATGCGGCTATAAATTAGCAATGAAAGTGTAGTCTTTAATATTTCAGACATTTTTTTAACCTTCATGATTTTGCTAATTTTAAAAAATTCTATAAAAATGGCATCACAAAAAATACATATTCTCTTTTCTCAAACTTCGACTGACAGACGTAAAACCACACAACAAGTATCGCGCCGTCGACGCAGCGGCACGAAAATCCTGCCGAATCGGACACCGCGACCCTTCACGGGCTTCCGCACTGTGATTTTTTCGCTCGGACCACCGTCGGGAGGCTTTTGTTCCATCGGGATGTAATTGGGCTCGGTCACGGGACGCGTGAGAGGCAGGCGCGCGAAAAAACAAAAAAAAAAAAAGAAAAAAAAATCGCGATGCCTGATGAAAAGATGGGAGGTGCCGAGTTCCGCGCGCCTCGCTTTCACCCGGGCGTGGAACGAACTCTTATCGCCGAACGAGCGAGCGCGGAATCGTGCGACATGCAACGTGCATGTCCTACGTGCGGTGGGAAATTTTTTTTTCCCGCTCGAAAGTTGGTTGTTATGATTTTCTCCTGGGAATTTTTATATTATTTTTTTTTTATATGCCTTGTTTTGAATTTTGAGAGTGATTTATAAGCTATATATCTCGTAAGTAGAAATTTCTTAATAAATTTTAATATTTGTAGGATAGTAAACTATGGGATGAAATATTGACTTTGAATTTGTGATAGTATATATATAACCTTTGATGAGTTATGAGTTACAAATTACATTTAATTTTTTTTTATTTCAGTAAACGGATAATTAAAAAATGTTTTTAAGGCTTTATAAGAATGCGATTTTTATTTTATATCGATCAATTCTAGTCTACGCAATAAAAAAATCCTTCTAAAGAAGAAATTATTAGTAAGCTTTATTTGTAGAATATACTTGCTTGTGGGATTAGTTTTAAATTAGTTTTCTATTCGCTGAGAGAAAAAATTTAATAAAATTTTCTATTGTAGTAGTTAAGAATGGATTAACAGTCTTAACAAGCGAGAATTTTTTGTATGAATAATAGTAATTTTCAGTACGGAAATTGTAGATATTAATTATTATTACTACGGAAAATGTAGAAATTAATATTATATAATTATTAATTGTAGAAATTAACTATTTTGTATATTATAAATTATTATTTCTCATACTAAAAATTCTCGCTTGTCTAGACTGTCACTCCTTTCCTAATCACGATAGTAATTTTTATTAAGTTTTTTCTCTCGGTGTATAAAACGTTAATTTCTTTAAAATTATCATAAAAGGCAAAAATTGCCAATGTGCCTTCAATGTATCTGCCCGACTCACGTCGCAGCATTGCAAATTTAATTTTTCACCCAATTCTGCAATCAGGCTCGGCTAAATTATTCTTTCTTACAGTTTTCATTAATTACTGCTGGCAACTGCAATTATCCATTGTGGTAAATCGATTGTTTTGCGCCGCACGCACTTAGAAAACAATAACCATTGAAGTTTACATCGCGCATAAACATCTCACTCCTACATTTCAGTTTTAAGGTGGATACTGGATATACAGGCAGACCTTTTTGGTAGGCGCTGCACGCGAACGACTTTTATTATGCCGCGAGAAACGCGGAGATGCCTGGAATGTCGTGGGAATAGACAGGCTCGATCAAAATTTGAAAGTTATATTGATGTTAATGCGCCAGATGCCATTGTACTCTGACTAACATTTCCACTCGGGTTCATGGACAAGTGCAGAAAGGAGCAAAAATGCCTTTTGTATAATAATAGCTCATGCTGTTTCTAAACCATTGTGGGCTGCTTAATCCTCGTGAATCAAAGTTTAATTGTTAAACAGTGTAATTTTGATGGATATTAATGTACCTTTATTCGCGTAATTTATTCACGTAAATTAAGAAAGATCGTCATTGATCAACGATTTTTTTAATCTCACATTTTTACAAAGATACAAAAGGAATTTTTTTAATTTTGATGAATAATAATGTACCACTTATTCAGGTAAATTAAGAAAGATTATCATTGCTCGAAGATTTGTTTGATCTAAAATATTTAGAAAAAATGCTTAGTTAATCAATTTTTACTTCACGGCAGTGAAGATTTTAATTTTTTATTTTGGTTCATTACATTTTGTCAACGCAAGAGTTGCATAATGAAATGAATATGACATCGAAGAGTTGAGTAATCGCACGATATTCAACATTGGATTGTACGTAGCATTGAATTTTGTCGCAACTAGTTTTGATTTATTTCAGTAGATCGATTTTCTAAGCGCACTTGTTCCTGCGATATTTTGATCCTGATTGAAATTTATGGCCTCGCGCCACGTGCAACATACAATTTAATAATAAAAAAACCGTAAAATAATTTGAATGAAAAAGCGATTGATCAAAATTAATTTTTGCATCACTCCATTCAACGGATTTATATCGAATTTCGATAAGAAAATTTTATCTCCGCTAAAATATTCCCTATCACCACTATAATTATCAGTCAAAGATATCAATTCAAATTTAATATCCTCTTGAAAATTTCAAGAAAATTCTACGTACATATCCGACGCGATAAGACCGCGCATATAATAAATTCGAGAATATCTCCAATAAACGAAAACATCGAATCCGCAATAAATTGAGCATCCTTAGGAACTCCATAAAACTTCGCGAAATCAGTTTAGCGAGTGAACGAACGAACACATATCAAAAAAGAATTAAGTACTCCAAGAAAAAACCGTCACCCTCCCCGCAAATACGAAGCGCAAAAAAACGTGTAATCCTTTCATCCGCCGCTATACTTAGCGTCAAGAGCGCATAACGAGTTGTTTTCAAAAGCCCCCTTTTCTAAAAAAAAATGCAAACGTCATTAGAATCACTCCGTCCTAACGTCAGCGAGTAGATAGAGTCGATCGCGCAATGCACCGCCATATACACCCCGTGAAGAGCTACAAAAAAAAAGGAACGGGAATCGATCCAGTTTGTCTCGAGGGAAAACTCGTTTGCTCGTCTAGGCGCAATAACGGCGGGGACTCGAGATGCGCGCAATGCGTAAAAAGCGCGAAGGGCGCCTTGCGGATTAATTATTTCCAAGTCGCGCTTGTCGTCGTAATGAAAATGCCGAATGGGGGGTTGAGCTTAGTTTTTCCGGGACTGGTTTATTGTATGGTAACAGGTGCTTTCCTCGTTTCGTTTTTTTCTCGGCGAACGGGCGATTTATGACTTTGGAATAATCGCGCGCTACGCGGGATTACACAATGGATGCCCCGACGACGTAACTGTAAAACTACTACTGCGTTACGTTGTAAGTTATTGTGATTGCTTTTTGCGTCGGTGTCGAGAGGGTAATGAATGTTTACTGAATTATTAAAAAATTTTTTTTTAAATTTATTGTAAAGGATGTGGATAAGGTGTATGGAATTTCGTGTGCTCAGGAGTTCTTTTTTTCGAGCATTAAATAAGATTATTTTTTCAGTTATCGTACATGACAGATATTGGTAGTGAAACGGATATTAAAATGATGAATTTTATTTTGAACCACTTTGATATGCAACAAGGGATTATAACCGGGAGCGTATATCGTGATCAGGTATAATCTTCAGACTTTTTACTCGAACAACACGAAGAAGTGTAATTGATCAATCAGGTAAATTTTCAAAGTGAAGTTTGACCGAAATTACACAAGTCGCTTCAACGTACGAGGAGTCGCAAACGAAGGCAGAACTACTTATTCCAACGAAGCAAATTGTGCAATTTTGATCGAACTACACTTTGCAATTTCGTTTGATTGATCAATTACATTTCACTTTGTCGTTTTAATTGATATGACAAAGTTTGGTAGATGGATATGCTTTTAAATCTTCTTCGCCAAGTTTTTTAAGAAGACTTATCACTTTTATTTATGCGCGATAGATCAAGATTAATTTCTTATTTCACAATTGGCTTTCTTTGCTACTTTTATAAATAGTAGTTATACTTATAAAAAAAGCTTTTAGTCCTTATTTCAAACGTAGATAAAAACTAATATCATTAATGGTTGTATGATTGTTAGAGTCATTGTATGTGACATAGACATCGATTTTATGAATATGCTATTACCGCAGATAGAATTAAGTACACTACCCTTATTCATAAATATGTTGAAATATAGTATTGAATGAAACTAAATGTAAAAGCAACCAGTCGATGGGAGGCACCTCTACAAAACGCAGTCTTCATATGAAAGTAACTTTTGATTAGTACAGTAAATTGAGAATTCAAACGTGTGATCTATAACTACAACGAAATGAACAAAACGACTTATGGATATTTCAAGCAGATCAACTTGCAACAAATTGAAGATAATATTATCAATACGATAAAACCGAACAATTTAATAATTTATAAAAGCGATGAAGTCGATAAAATACAAGATAGATTATTTGTAAACTTAGTGAAAGTGATTCCCAGTTTTATTCTCGATTCGTCTCAAATCGATGGAAACTCTTTTCTTTATTCCACGATATTCAAGAGGGCACAATCAGCAATCAATTTGATCATCGAGAGAAAAAACTTCAAGTCTTTTTATACCACTTTGAATCTTTTCATAAAAGAATCTCCGATTTCATCGAGGCCTAAGTGTCTTCTTTTCTCCTTCGATTTTAACACTTTTGAAAGCGAGTTGAAAAAACTTCTGACAGATGCGTGGCACTCGCAGTTTCTCGACATCACAGTATTAAAACTGGACAATAATAGTCAGATAACTTCTCTTACGTACAATCCGTTCACAGATTCGCACATTAGCGAAAATGTTGAAGCAACGAGCGAATTATTCCCAGATAAACTGAGCAATATGCATGGGTATATCCTAAAATCTTTTCTATATGTTATTCCCGGCATAATCCACGTAACGAACGACACGGACATTGCCCCGGACATTGCCCCGGACTCTTTGATTTTCCCATATATAAAGCATTTCCAGGAGAACCTGAATACCACCTTGAAATTTGTCGATATTAAACATTTGGAGAAGGATGTGTCTGAAAACTTGACTAATTTTATGCACTACCTGTACACCCAATTGGAAACTAACCAAATAAACATGCTGGCACATTTTTTCCCACGAAACTTTGTTCCTCAATCCTTCAATCTTATTTCAGGACGAGTTCTAGACGTGAGCAGCTTAGGACTTCTCGTCCCCATAAAAAACACCACAAAAATCATAGTGTCAAGAGGAATATTAACACTATCCCTTATCTTCTTGCTCATCATAATTGGTTATCATCTGGCTTCGAGGATTTACAAATTTCAAAGAAGACACTGGAGTGTCATCCATATTTTCGGTGTCCTCATGAACGCACCAGTGCGACAACCAAGGAAAACCGCCGAAAGACTGTTGTACACCACTTTATTGTTCTGCTCGCTCACGTACACAGCCGATTTCTTCTCAGAATTGACGGACATCAAACTGGTACACGGCAACAACAAATACGGCAAATTGGAAGATGTTTTAAGGTCCAACGATTTGACTATATACGGGAACATGCAGATCCACAAGTACGATTCGGACTTGGTTAAAGATCTCCACAAGGTCACTTATGATATGGTGAGTCCTTTCAATTGTACCGTGGAGCTTGAGCGAACTGGTACTGTTGCTTGTCTACTGGACGTGAAAGTATGTAATAACGTGCTACAAGAAAACGCAAAACAAGGTAACATGAAGATCGGAATGGCTAAGCCCACGCTTCTCTCGAACCATCAAGTGTTTTATTTCGAGAAGGCTTCACCGTTTGTCCAGAAAATTGATAAAGTGTTTCAGAGGATTTTCGAGTCCGGCATTCCTGAGAAGTACATCGTCAACACGAGAATGGCACGAATGAAGCGCACCAAATTGGTGGAGGAGGATTTTTTGAAGGAGTTAATGGCGATTATATTGGCTGTTGGATGCTTCTTTTCCCTTCTCGTTTTTATTATCGAGTACGCCGATTTCAAACGGAAGAACTTTATTAAATTGTTAGGTAGACATTGAATTGACAGTTCGAAAGTCGTGAAAACCAATTTTCTCATTATTTAGTTTTAAATGAAATTATGAAAGATATTTTATAGTGTCATTCTAAATTTTGCTCAAGTGTATGCGTATTGACTTGTAGGTTTAATTCCGTTATATATTCCTTTTCCATAACTTTTTATTTATTTTATAGGTTACTGATTATGGGAATACGCTTGTGAACATTAATTTTATAAAATAAAAATAAAGTAGAAATTACTTATTGTTATGGATAAATTCATGGATATCAATTTCTAGATAACAGAAACACAATGATATAATGGTGTTAGATGGAATCGTATTTACTCGTTCATCATCTTGTAAATGTTACTCTATCACGCAACGTAAAGAAATGTTCCCACATTAAAGAGTGACACGTTCAGCAGGCTTAAAAGGCTCAATAACTTCGAGAGAGAAATATACAAAAGGAGTAAGAATGCGTCCACAGAAATTGTCACAAAAGTCAGTTCAATGCTGATTAGATATTGCAAATGATAATTAAACAAAATTCTGAAGTTAATGCAAAATTTCGCAATTCGAGGTCACTAGGCATTAAGACTACATGTGCAATATTGCAATCTTTTTGCTAATAGGCAAGTTTTCTCAGTTTACTTTTAAGTTGTTTTAGTTTATATCCTGCCAGGCCAGTGTACAGGAATACTTTCCTCTGCTGAGTTACTATTGTAACTCATTTTGTACTCAATTATTACTTTGTAACTGTATATTATTATTATATTAACTGGTTAAATAAATAAATAAATAAATAAATAAATAAATGGTAAAATTATACAACCAAAAATAATACGATTTTCTCTTTCCTTAGACCCAAAAAAAATATCTTTCGCCACCGAAATCAGTGGTGAAACTGCGTACCATTGACCAGGGGATCAAGAAAATGTTTTTTCCTAAGTTACATTTAAATTGTTAAATTTTTTATTGATTATAAAACTTTTTGTAGTACCAAAGAATAATACTAAACTATATTATCAAATGATCTTCTAACACTTCTCCCTACAATCATCCTACAACAACAACAATCTTCCACTCAAACTGCAAATTTATTATACTTCAAACAGAACGACCAAGCAGATCCTTTTAATTTCATTCACGAACGTATCATACATATATAGTGCTCAATGTTTACATTAAGTTGGCGCAGTTTTAATGTGACACGCAAATGCTTTTAATGCGCATGAACCAGGAAGAGGCGCAAGGGGCACAAAAGAACAACCAGAAAAAAGGACTACAAGCAGAGTCTCTCCGTCGCCTCGGAAACTCGAGCGTTAAAAGTAAAAGAAAAAAAAACGATAGCGAGTGACTAGAAGGCGTATCGCACGATTATGGAGCAGAGCAGAGAGGGACTAGTTCTCCCCACCAGGGACCTCCTCCCAACGAGGTGCGAATGAACTTGGCCGGCGCGGAATAATTAAGAAGAGCCGAGCGAACGACCAGCCGGTCGCACGGAATTCAAAAGAGTAGCTTTTCCCATTTTTATCGGCGAGCGTGCTGCTCGTTACATCCAATCGACTCCGGGGATTACGCGCGAAAGGAACATCGTCCCTCGTTTCTTTTCATTCTGCTTCCTCTTCTTCTGCTCCTCCATTTTTCCCTCCTTTTATCCTACGGTTATTTTTCGCGCGAGATACGATAATGCCCAAATTATCGCGCAGGTCGAAATTAATTATCGCCCAGACGTTTGTGCGCCTACTTTTATTTTTTAAGGAGACCCGTCGTTTCGCCGGGCGATTGATTCGTTATACGCGCGGATCCTGCGGAAAATTCCGACTTCTTTCGGTTATAACTCCTTAAATTTCATTCAGTGAAATTTGCATTAATATGGTACAATTTTACAATTGCTGAAATAGTACAATTTTTCTTATATTATACTCATTATGCTCATTTTACTCATTTAACTGGCGAATTTTGTTTGTCACTGATTTTTCACTAATTTAAACAGTGATTGTTGTGTTCACTGGTGAAACAGTGCAATTTTATTCATTCAACTGGCGAATTTTGTTTGTCACTGATTGAAAAGTGAAGTTTCCGTTACTTTAAACCGTGATCGTCGTCTTCACTGATTACATATGGATATTTCACCTATCCATTTAGTGAACTTTCACTTTGAAAAAGTCACCTGATCTTCCTGAACTTGAACAGTGATCGTCGCCAACGGAAATAGTGAATATTCACTGAAAAATCGTGAGCGTTCACCATCTAAATCTGAAAATGTGAAATTCACTGTTAAAATGTGAATAGTAATATTTAATAAGAGAAAAGCCATTCACGTGCTAAATATCTGAACGATTTTTCACATAAAATATTTCACTATTCACATTTTTACAGTGAATTTCACATTTTCAAATTTAGAGAGCACTGAATGGAATTTAGAGAGGATGGATTCTCGAGAAAATTTCGCGATCGAAGCGTTTATTAGTCATTTGCATTTTTCGAGCGAAAATTTTAAAACGAAGTGAGGGGGGGAGGAGGGTAAAAAAAAGGTAATTGATGCGGGTGCTACTAAATGGTTTCTATAAAGATCGATAGTCATTTAAATGAGGCGCTCGTTCCGTGTCTTCCGTACCGCAATTAATCAAAAGCCCAAGAGAGGCTTCCGCTCGGAATTAATGCAGGCGGAAAGATAATCGGTCATCGATGATCTGCTACATAGTCGATGTACAAGATAAAATTTGAAGATGAAGTGGACGGCCAATTGATACGTGAAATTAGCTTTGATCTCTGGAATTCGGTCGTTTAATGATTTCGTGATAATTAACGATGCTATTTATCAAAACACTCCGGCGATTGATGCTTCAAGTGCAAGTCCGAGATTTGACGTGATTAACGGTTTTTCCACTTCAATGAAGGTGGTGTCTTGTGATCATATCTTTTCATGACTTGACAATGATTTTGATCTTTTGCTTGTTTTATCCACTAAACAACTTATGCAATAATACGACCAATTATAATATAATATGAAGTATTATTGTTGACTTGTTTTTACTTGTTATCATATATAAACTACTTTCTAAAAGTATAGATCCAAAAGAGGTAGAATTTTTTTTTTATATCTATATATTGAAATCTAAAAGTAAATCAGTGAAATTGGTGTTATTTTTATTGATATGTAAAAATAAATCAGTGCAATTATTTTTATTTCAAGTAAAATTCTATCAATCAAAAGATATAAAATTATATCTTTTAAAGAGATACATATAAGTATATCAAGTCAAAGTTTCGCATTCTCTTCAGCTTATACGTGTGCAGATTTTATACACGAAGTAAATCCTTTTAATACATCCAAAGTATTTACATTGGCATAGGAAATTAGCTTTAAACGTCAACTGTATTTAAAAAAAAACTCTATTTTTACTATTTTTAAATAATACGTACTCTAAAATTGTGCTCATATAAAGTAAAGCCTTTCTTATAAACTTGAATTTACAGAATAAAAATAAAAGTATAACATCACAGTTGGTTTTACGATTGACAACAACACTAATCGGACTTGCATTAAAAAAAAAAAAAAGAAGAAAAACATCGTCGTTGATTAGACCGCCGATCGACCGTACGGTAACGATCGTATCCCTGGAAAGGCCGTTCCTTCACCCGTGCCCGCTAAAAAGGAACAAGTCAATTGATTTCCTGTTCAATGGCTCCAATCTGTACATTTTTTATTGTTTTTTTTTTTGCCGCCAATCATCTCCCATCCAGAAACTATCTGCCGATCTCGCGCACGCGAAACGCCTTGACGCCCGCGGACAAAGGCGCCGGGGCCTCTCGCCTGCGAGATCGTCCTGCGTAAAATGACCTCTATATATAAGCCGCAAAACCGCACGGCTCGCGCACGCAAACGAGAGGAGTGACCGCGACGGCGAAAAACGCCGTTACGGATTGGACGCGGCCGACGCCCGGTTCGTTTTACGCGGAGTGACTGCTATAGCGATCGCGTGATTTAGACTGCCCAGACGATGGAGGCACGGTTTGCTCTTGGGGCTTTTATCGGCGTTTTTTGCCACTGCCGGAGTTACCCTTATGAGCCCCCGAGTCGTTTGTTTGTAGCCTTGAAAAGCGATTTGATAGGCACTGCGTTATTAGATTTTTTTTCTTAAAGGGGTTTTATACCTAAAAAATTTGTAGGTATTATCCCCCTTAAGTGTATTGTACTTTTATTTTTGTAAAGGATCCCTTTTTAGATTATCAATATTGGTACGGATAGGATTACGATAGAATGTGCTCCTTAAAGTATCAATTTGTATGATAAAGAATGAAGTTGACCGTGGTAAAATGAAAGTTCAGTTGTCGAAGTGCAATCGCCACAAATCGTCGCGTAAAGGTTAACCAGACAGAGAATAAAAGAGAAGTAAAAAATTCTACTAAAAATCTTCTAGTAAAAATTTTTATTAGACACCAACAACATTTTATTAATTAAGACTTTCTTTTTTATTAAAAAACAAACACTTACAACAATCTTATTTTCTCAATTTTACTCACTAAATCGGATATACACCACCATCATTCATATTATATGTACATCAAGTGTTCGATGATCGTGTACCGCATAAATATGAATCGATTTGCAATACAAAACGGAATAATATCACTTTGAACATTTACCATCACTCGAATCTTAAAATTGCGTAATTTACATATACGAGTAGGATGACCGATTGGCACCGTCGATACTAACGACAATTAATAAATTCCTTAGCTATGAAAAACATACATCAATAATCAAGAAGTCACAGCGAATCGCAAAATTATGTACACCAAGCAATCCGTTCATTTTGTTCGTTTCGTTGAATTTGTCAGGCGTTAACTAGGCAATCAAGAAACTATACCTTCACGAGTCTCGCGGCCAGTACAAATGGTAAAATATGACGGAGGCGCGCGAACAACTCGAGGCTCGCGCCGCCGAGAATTCGCGCCATCCAGTTTGAGAAATGCACACCTAATCGTACGAGATTACGACGAAAATAGCTTTACTGCGTAGAACAGGCGACACCAAAGGCATCCCGCGGATTAATGAGATCGCCCTTAAAACAATTTATAGCCGCGTGTATTCCTCAGTTGGCGTTCGTTAAAATACTTGCGGCGCGCGATAAAAAAAAAGCTTCGGCGTCGTCATCGTCGATCCGAAAAATTATCCATTCGCTAATATTTCCATGATGTAGAAGCGACGAGAGCAACTCAATGCGGAGGCAAGCACTTGGATAACGACACATGCAGGTGGAGTTGTACTAAGTACTATATGGATGGATGAAGCACGGTAAAGGAGCCGGGGTGATGTAGAGTGAGAATTAAATTTATTGGAGTGAAATTTTCGCTCTAATTTTGTAGTAAAATTAACTTCTTTGATGGAGGGAAATAGAGTGAGAATTAAATTTATTGGAGTGAAATTTTCGCTCTAATTTTGTAGTGAAAGTAACTTCTTTGATGGAGTGAAATAGAGCGAGAATTAAATCTATTGGAGTAAAATTTTCGCTCTGATTTTGTAGTAAAATTAACTTCCTTGATGGAGTTAAGAAGAGTCATTTTTGACACTTTAGTAGAGCAAAATATAGATGCTTAACTTGTAATATGTTACTCTACCTTAGAGTGAAGTTTACTCTATTTTAAAATGAATTTAAATCAGTCTTCTCCACAATAGAGTGAAATTAACCCTATGATTCATAATACACTATAAACTAAGATCAAAAATTGACTCCAACCCTTTTAGCATATATCGTTATTTTTAATTAAAGCCCATTTCATAAATAGTATGGATTTCAACATCCTGAATGAGCATTTTCTCGTCTTTTTTACTCTGATATTCTTTTTTCTAATTAAAATTTATAATTATGAATTTTTATAGGATTAAGCCTACGAATTTTTTTTTTTTAAGTTTTTTCTATTAGTAGATTGTTCTGTAAGACAATAATTGTCAAAAGCGAATAATGCATGTCAAGGGAAACTAATGATTCGTCGTTTATTTTATGTTCGTACGTATATTTTACGTGCGCTACTTCTTTTATTCGTGCCGCTATTAATGTGGTAAAGAAAATGAAAAGATAAAATTGTTAGCAGTAAAACGAAAAATATAATAGTAACAAATCTCAGGAAAACCATATTGCGACTATGAAATATTTGCCGACTTGGTTGGAACGGTAAAATATACCCTCGAATAAGACTTTTAACGAATACCGTAAGTTCTGTAATGGTTCTTAAAGGAAATTCTTTGGAAAACCGTAACGCAGTTAAGTTGCAGACATACAGTTGAGACGTGTATGTAAATCTAAATAAACAACTGTATGAACATTTTGAAGCTTAAATTAAGAGATCTTACACCGATAAGATAATTAAATAAACACTGTTCGTAAGATGCTTTTGATCGAGATTTCATGATATCTTTTTTTTTTTTTTAATTCAACACCCTAATTATCCTTATTACTGGCAAAAGTATGATAATTATTTTTGTTTACGACTCCGCCATACGCGGTGAATGTAATACTATTCCTTCTACTTGTATTTAAATAAATTCAACAGCACGAAGCAATTTAATGAAATGATTTTATCGGTAAATTTCTGAAGGATTGATAACAAAATCCAAATATTTTAATACATTATATACATTGAATTTTAATAAAGTATATAGATGAAGGCAATAATCATGAATTTTTTAATAATTATTCCAAAAACTATATTAAGTTTATTTAACTCCTTAAAAAAACGATAGCAACATGTTCTGAAATATTTTAAGATGGAATACAATTGATTAAACTGGATTTCCCGTTAAAAAAAAATGTCAAGATTCAACATTTTTGGTTTGCTTTACATATTTCAATTTAACTAATCAAAATAGTTGGCGTTGTTTTAATATCCCGAATAGACTATTAATTTTTGAAACTTTTAATTACACACAAATTTTGTTTAAATACTTACTCTCTTAAAAGTTCTCAGTTTATTCACTGAGTATAAAGTGACCTTCATTTTCACTATTAAAAAGAGAAATTTTCTCTATTTCGGAAGTAAAAAATCGTTCACTTGTTCAAAATAGGGAAATTTTACTGAGAACTTTTAAGAAAGTATATAGGTAAAAATAAAATGTAAATGCTGTTCCAATTAACTTTTAATCGCACAAATTTCCCTAATCATTTATTTCCTACGAAGATCCATGATCAGAATTCAGTATACATTTTGTTTCAACAAAGACAATACGAAGTGACCTCACTAAAAGGATAAACAAAATATTTTTGTAAGTACACGGAGACAAATTATGTTATACAATGATAGAAAAGACCCTTTAACCCAAAGTCAGAGACTTTATCATTGTAGTAAAATTTACGATGTTCCGTAAGAACAGTGAGATGTACTCGTCCTATCATAATTTTTACTTAAATATTTCTACTATATACATAGTAATTTTTTCTATGTTTTATAGTAAAAATCGTCATAGGACGAGTATATCCAACTGTTCCTACGGAACATAATAACTTTTACTATAACATTTCTCTTTGTGTACTAAAAGGTATAAAAAAATATTAAAAATTACACCTTAAGACGTCATACCTAAAATTACAGCAATAATAGTCCTCCAGCGCGTCACACTCGAAGGCACAAAAGCCCCTCCCTAAAACTCGCGGCGGCTAAATAAAAAACCTCCATCTACACAATCGGCCAGGAGGCTGCCGCGAGCTTTAAAAAATCTCCCGATATACGAGTGATTTTTGCGCTCGGCCGTCACGCGCAATTAATTTCTCTCTCTGGCGCACGCCCGCATTTGCATTGTGCGATTGGCTCGCTCGCGCGCGCCTGAATTAGAGATGCTATCGGCAGCGGCGCGCGCGCTCAAAACTCTTCGGCAGGTTCGCGCCGGCCTACCGTAAGTAAATTCATGCGCGCGCGAATAAAGAAGCGGAGAAAAGTATACGGATGATTTATCGGCCGACGAGACATTGTCAATCGCGCCCGGAGCCCCGATTATCTCGGGGCGCTATTTGAATTGCAAATTAATCTGAGTTTAGTTTCGTTTTTGCGGCCGCGGCGAGCTGCCTGAAGAAACGAGAAGGCGACGCCGTGGCCCCGGGAATATATCAGTGCGGGATGGAGTGAAGTACGAGGGACGAGTCGACTAGTTTCATAGGTGCACGAATTTGTCTGCTGGGTATGAATAGCTAATTTCAAGACTTGGGAGGTCATATCGTCACGTGTAAAACAGAAAACGCGTTTCAAAGGAGGCTTATTTATTTTTGTTTAGTTTTTTTTTTGGCTTATTTATACACTGAAAGAAAAAACTTAATAAAAATTGCTATTGTGATTAGGACAGGAGTGACAGTCTTGACAAGCGAGAAATTTTAGTATGAAAATAACAGTTATTAGTAACACATCGTTCAATAAATCCCGAGACTAACCCAGAGATTCAAATGATTCATATTTCAAAATGATTTTTGAAAAAAAAAATTTTGTAAAGATTTTTCTCTCAGTGTAAGTTTGCTGTTTTTTTTTAAATGATACTAAAGTAGAGTAGAAAGTCAGTTATTTCAAACGTGAATTAATTTAGAGTATTATACAAATGATATCTCATTTTTTTCTACTTGACAGCTGATTTTTGCTTTAGTATTAAAATAGTATTTATAATATTTATAATCTTTAAAAATGATATTTATAATATCATTTTTTTATTTAGAAAAGATGAACAGTAACAGAATAAAATATTTCAAGAAAGATATTTACTATACATTGAAGTATAAAAAAAAAATTTTGTGTAACAATATTCGAAACGCTGATATCTCCAAACTTCTTTAACTATTATAGACGCTCTGAGACACGCAGTGTAATTTACAATCTGCATAAAAGAAAAATTAAATCGTGACCATGTACACAAAATAAAATTTCAAAACAGCTCCATCGCTCGCTAATAAACTCCAATCGAATTTCATGTATTCACACAAACGCAAAACGCACGTACACCATCACCTCGCATCAGCCAATCGTTACTTCAAGCACCACACAGCACCGACCTCCAAAAGAATCGAATGACCAGCACACCGAGCCTCTTTATTATCACTCGTGCAGCCTCGTCCAGCAGAGAGAACAATAACTCACCCGACGGCGGGTTAAAAAAAAAAAAAAAAATTCGGCGCGGACCGCGATTCAATTAAATACTCGCGAGTCGATTGTAAATAGCCACGGGGCAGGCCTCGGGACTGCGATAATGATGCAAATTAAGCAGACGGTACCGCGCGCACCACTCGCTGGAATCGCGATAAGCGACTCGCTCGCGGGCCCACGGATAACCGCGACGCCCCGTCGATGGATCCTTCCCCCCCCCCTTCCCGCGTCTTATCCTTCGCCGCGGCGCCGCCAAACTTTTAACGGGGGATCGCGATCCTCGTCCATCAGTCTGCAGCGCGCCGGGCAATATTTTTGCGGGAGCCCCTCGATAGCGCGTAATGCACGCCGCGATCGACGCATTGTTCGCTCGACGCGATAAGGGTCGAGGGGAGCTTTTTAATTAGCCGGCCGGACTGATCTATCGCGGCAATTTATATACGCGAAGTTTTGATCGATTCGTTCGTTCGCGCTGCTTTATTTTTCTTTTTGTGGATAATATTCTCTGTAATTAGATCAGGCGGCAGGCTCGGGAGTGCATAGTAATATACTATGTATTATATGTCTACGGGCCTTGGTACTGCGTCGGTGGGTTAAAAAGTAAAGGAACGTTACTGTTTGATTAATCGCGCTGCGAGAAATACCAAAGGGAATCAAGAAGCCATTCATCTTTTACACTAGTATTAGTAGATTCTTTCTGTCCAGAAATAATTTTATTTTATTTTATTTTATTTATTTTATTTTTAACGCTCTGTTGATAAGATTCTAATAGTACTCCAAATGCTCGGTATTTTATTTTAAAAAATTATTTAAAAAAAAATTGTTTATGTTTCATTTAATGAAATAGGGAATCTTCATTTAATAACATATACGCTTCTTGAAATTGATTGCTAAAGATCGCCAATTTTGAAAGATTTTTGTGAAAAAAAGTATAGTTTGTATAAAAAAAGTACATGTACGATATTCATGAAAGTAATTTTTCTTTTTACAGAAACCAATTTAATATCGAATTAGAATTGGCAGTCTTACAAGTCTTTTGAGAAATGAAATGCGCGGTAGCTCTTTGGAACAACTATAACATATTTCACCTTCCAGGCGATTTCCTCAAAGTGTTTCTTTTTCTGGCAAAGCTCCCAAAAGTCAAAGTTCTTTTTTTCTCAATTTGCTTACATTCAAAAAATTCACTATATCCATTCATTGCAAAAATAATCGACACCGTCTACTTACGTAATTAAAATATTTGCAATTTTCGTAGAATTCGTAACTCACCTGCAACAAAAAAAGAGAAAAATATATTTTAAAAGACCATCACATAGAAACCAGATTTTATTTGTTATTTTTAAATAATTAAATAAATACACTGAAAAAAGTAGTGGAAGGTTTAAATAAATTTGATATGATAGGAATAGAAGTACAAAGTCCAAAAAATTACGATAAATTTTAAAAAATTGCTGTAAATTTGTCCTAATTTTACAAATTGTACCCTTACTATCTTCATTTTATATAATTATTACGCTAAATTTTTTAACAAAATATGAACACGTGTTTTCAATTTATATATCGTGAAAAAAAACGATTGCAAGTTGTCAATGTATCTCTAAATAAACGGCAGAAAAATAGGGATAAAATCGATCGTCTCGCGCTATCGATATACAACAGCCGTTTTGCGATGGGCCGCCTTGTGTAGCAACGCGCTGCTATGCCTCGCTCGCAAAATCAGCGACACTGAGGGCCGATCGGACGCCTTATCGCGACCAGCGTCTGGCCTTAACGACGAAGCGGCGTGTCATTGTCGCGGCCAATCGAGATCCGATCAGACTGACCAATTCGTGCCAGCCTCGTGTAAAGCGTATGCGCCAGACGCTTCGACGCGACGCCGAGCTTTTACTGCGCCAATCTCAGTGTTCGCGACAGAATCAGGAATTTGCGGGCGAATGAAACAAATTAAAAAACATAAACACATTTTCACTTCTTATTTATCTTTTATTTGTCCTCTGGTTACTACACTGGACAAGTGAACTTTCGTTTTACAAACAACTACACGGTCAACATTATTATTTACCGAACAATTGATTGGCGTTTTCGTCAAATTCATACTTAATAAAAATCATTCCATCGTAAATAAGAGTAATTCTATCCATAACAATTTGAATTGCGTAGTTTACAATAACGACAGTACTATTGGGTTAAAAAATGTGTTGTTTTATTGCAGGTGGAAATAGACTGCAAACTTCAACTGTGCTAATCTCGGAATTGCGTAGTTTCCAATTTGGATGCGACTATTGGGATCATACTTGATTTTTATATGAAGAATCAAAACCGAAGATTGAATAATAGTTACTATGGCGATGAGGATTTTTTTTTTAAATTCGAGCTTTTGAGAAGTGACGCCAAATTCAAAACGTTTTTTAAACAGTTTAATTTTAATTCATCCTAGAAGATTAGGTACTTTTTAAAATTATTTGATTAATTAAATATAATATTATACTCTTCAAATTTCTAATATTAACAAAACGTACATGGCGTTCAAGTATTAAGTATAGTATTGTTTACTTTATTGAGAGTTTATTCAGATAATTTTTGCGAAAAAATTGTGTTAACGTAATCGAATAAAATTAGTATTTTATTACTAAACTTTAATAGTAAAATTTCTTCAATATATAACGTGAAAATTTCCAAGACTGATATGTTATACTTTAATTTTTTCAGATGTTCAATCTGTGACTATGAGCGTTGCATAAAAAGCAGTAATTTTTGCGATACATTATTTTCAGTATGGAAAGTAAGGAATATAATTTTTCATGGTGAAAACTGGAAATAATTAATTAAATGATACAAGAAGTGATCCCGAGTTCGAAGTATCGAGAGCAAGTTTCCAGATTTGGTTGAGTCCGAGAAAGGGTCTGGAGCCAAGAGGAGGCGGTAAATTTATACATACCTCTAACGACAAGTCCAGCACGCTGACAGCATGCATACAGGTGATAATTATTGATAATTATTTCGAAAAGATTTATTTATACCTTCCACAGGATGAGTGCTTTTGTTTATTGTTTTAATTTGATTTGAAAAATGCAAGTGGTGTTTAAATCGTCGCCATTTACTATATACGTACACTATGATGTATATCCTTATTAAGGTATTAAGTGAGCCTTCACAGAATGAAGTAATTTACAACGGAACGAGTAGTTATCCACGTAGCTGCAATTTACGAGGGCACAAAGTAAAAAGCTACATCGTGATCAACCGATGACTTACTCAAAAATAGTCAGACAAAACTCACAAGAAGATTATCGCACGAAGTCACGAAACTTTTGAGTACATTTTTCAAAGCATAATTATAATAAAAATGTAAATATGCTCAATATGATAATGCAAAACTAATAAATTCTGGAATGTGCAATAAATGACCGCTAATAACAGTAATCGCCGTGGAAAAACTACTGGTCGTTGCTTCAAATAGCACAGGGAGGCTAAAATTAGTAACTTGCCATAAACTATTTTGATGCTAAATTGTCGCATTATTCTTCTCAATCTGTAGAACGTCAATAAAGCCAAAGCCAAATCTCAATGCGAGATCAAACTACGAGCATAAGTCTTCCGAAAGTCGAAAGCTATTTTCCACCGGAGCAGTATATATGCAGATACAACGTCGCATATAGAATTTACTTTATCTGGCCGATGGGATCTGAGCGTACCTTTGGTATTTCGCAAAATGCTCCATCATTTTTTTTTTTAAGATATGAAAACTTGCAGTTCTTGATCTATATTTTATATAGCTACAAGACCGCGTTAAAATTATACACTGGCAAGGCGTTTGGTGTCGCTTAAGAACTTGTACCTGATGCAACAACGTGATCACTGTAATTTCTCTTTTTTTTCCCTAAAGATGATGCTACGTTTTTCGAGTTATGCTATACTGCATCTTTTACGAAATGTTTATATGCTTTTTTGTTGTTTTTGCTTTTACATTCACAGCGATTTTTGTGTTTCCGTTGCTCGAGGAAATATTCGGGCAAAAATGTGAATTAAAAATTCGATAAAATTAACACTTAACAATTAATTTATATTATTTTTTTGAGTAACCTGTTTTAAAGGACATCGAGAACCAGTAAGGGGATAATTTATTGAACGATATCAAATACTTAACTATAGATATAGATTTACTGGTTTATTTGAATATTTAAATGATATTTATGGGTCGAAAAATAATTATAAACGACGTGATTAATTTTTCGACAAGCGATATATACGATTATAATGTTGATACAAATATTAATTCAAATGATTAATCAAAATAATAAAAAAAAAAGAATCGACGATTGAAAATAGAAAGGTACGAATTCCTGGAATAATAATTAAGACTGCGAATAGTAACATTTCTTGACCTACTGATAGGAATCTAAAAATTTCGTTAAAGTCGTATAAAAAAATATCGTAGAAAGGCGCTAACATTCAATATCAAATTGTGGAGGTCAAATTACTCTCGAATCGAATAAAATAGGATAAATCAATTAGCGAATTTCTTAGGGCAACGTTTTTTCTTTTAGAAGATAATTTTAGTAAATGAAAAGTATTTTTTATTACTAAAATTGTATTTAACTGTAGTTTTTATTAATTAAATTCGTTAAACAATTAAATATCGCTACGATATTATTTTAACTAAAAAATCGGAATGTATTATTTAGAAGAACTGGTTAGAAGAAAACAGCGTAAAGAGAACAGTTTACTGGTAAATAAAATTCTAAAACTATTTTACCGTGCAATCATCCAAATCGTCCATGCAAATACGAAAAAATATTATTTTTTCTTCAAAGTAAACAGGATTATTCATAATAAAACAAATAACGAAGTAATTCTCAAAACCATGTAGAAGACGCTTGTCCTTATAACAGGATACCTCGCCAAGATGCACCAACAGAGTTAACACAACGTCACGTACTCAAGGTCCGAAATAATCTACCTCCTATAAGGGGAGAGCGCAATGAATCCTCAAAGAGCCTCGGCACCCATTCTCGTTATATTCGTCATGGCGCTTTTCCGCCTCGTCATCAATCTTCTCTGCCCCTCGGCCTTTTCACGGAGAAATTCTCCGCGCAGCAAAGTTTGACCAACGGACGGCGAGCTTATTAAAAAAAGCGTTAGACGAGCGACGCGGCTAATTCGATGCGTCGGACGCCGGTGAGCGCGGATTTAGAGGTCGGACCGACGGAATTCCCGCGGCGCGGGCTACACGAGCGCTGATTAGATATGCGCAAGCCCCGCGGGTCGTGCGTCTATCCGCTTAGCCTTGGAGGTCAATGTCAGAGCGAAAATCTGCGCTTTCCAGCGTCTTCCGGTGTACGAAGCCTGTACGCGCAGTTGGTTAAGAGTTACTCCGCGGAGATTTGAATTTAGCGGTTCTTCGTCCGATAAGATTCTGAAAATTTTGTCTCGAACTTTACTTGGAACTCTTGGAAGATGGAGGCAGTTTATTTACGCTGCTTCGAGGGAAAACATTTGAATGCGATTCAAACGGGAAGTTGGAATTTCAAATTTCGCGCGGTTTCCAGATGGAGATGAGGAACTCGCCTCTCGTCAGATTTAGTTTGCTCGATTTCTATATAAAGGGCCTTGCAGAAGATTGAATAATAATTTCTACTGATGATGGGGAAATTTTTTTTTAAAATCCGAGCTTTTGAGAAGTGGCGCCAAATTCAAAATTTTTTTTTAAAAAATTGTTTTTAAACAGTTTAATTTGAAAGGTGATATACTTTTTAAAATCATTTGATTAATTAAACATAATGTTACGTTTCGAAGTACAGTATTATTTACTTTATCAAAAATTAAAATGTACGTCCTGCTGAAGTAATACTTGTACAGTATCTATCTATGAAGAATCTAGCAAGTCCTATATGCATTACTATCAAGCTCTAATTCAGTTAATGACTTTCGAAAGTAATTATAATGCAAATAATAATCAAGATCGCCGGCGTTTTTTTCAGACCCCATTATCGGCTCCCTTGGCATTATAGGAGCTGATAAGGTAAATATGGGGTCGTGCGCGCGGAGGCGAAAAATCCGATAGCGATTCCATTAGTCTCCATTGGCGACTTTTCTCCGAGGATTTGCGATGCCTCCACTCGCAATTTTCTCCTCGGCTAATTAACAGCCGCATTTTGCGCTTGTAAAAAAAGGCCTCGGATAAGAGGCGATGATCAGCCAATGTAATTACGCGCAAATAGAAGAGCAGATAACCCATAAACAACTGTTTAGTGATTTATAGAACTCCAGAGGATTGGGTATTAAATTATCTCGTACAACTAGGCTTAGTGTTTTCAATCTAACGAGTCGTTGCTAATCAATTTTTTTCCTCGATTCACATTGTGGTCGAGTGTAAATAAAATTTTCGGCTTTTTTTTTTTGTTCGTTCGTTTTATTATAAATAAGTAGATGAAAATCTCGAGGCTTTAACTGTATACTAACACATTAATGACAACAGTTTTTTCGCCTTACTATGCGCTTGACGATTACGATTAAAAGTTATTTACGATTTTCTTTATGAAGCCGTTAAAGTAAGCTTACAAGTGCCCTTTAAAATATTTTTCTCCCGGCGATCCACGAGCTCTTATTAATCCCCGATTGTTAATAGTAAGAGTAATCTTTCCGCCGCGTGCCAGTTTCTCCGTTGCTCAAGAACATCCATATAAGCGATGGGGATTTTAACCGTCTGGTATCAGACAAAGGCTTCGCCTCACTTCTCCCGGAGCGACAATAAACGGGAGTAGGATGAATGTAACTCCATCGTCTGGACTGCTCGCATCCGAATGATCCGCGATGTGGGGGACTGTTTCAGTGCCTCCATTTTTTTTTCTGACGGTGCGACAACAACAACGACCTAACGGTAGTCAGATAAGCCTATCTTGTACGTGACTGCTCAGAGCCAGAGTAGACCAGTACTCGCGTGATAAACAATAGCGATAGAAATATTTACGACCTGACATTCATTAGCATGATCCATTAAAAATCTCCTTTGTTTTTTGCACACGGATTATTAAACATTTTGAGCGTTGGCGATAAAAAGTAAACTATTGTTACTTGTGGTTACTTATTTACAGACTTTCGTACGTACAGATTTATAGTGCAAGATAACAGTCGCGATCAATTTAAAAATATTAATTTAAATAAATAAAACAGTATTTTCGAGAGTAGAAAAATTAATCGAGATAATTCCTTGTTCGCTCCGAAAAGAATTTCTGAAAGTAAATGACAGGAAAACAATTTGAATCTAAAAGTAGAAAATTTGCATTCTTCCTTTTTTTTGCGTGCAAAAGTATTAGAAGCCTTTTTAATGCAAATTGACGGCTTCTTCGTAAAAAAAGTAAACTCGATTAATTATTCCGCTGGTATGAAAAAAAAAGACATTTTTAATTGAAAATAAACAAAAAATTTAACCTAAATTGAACATCAGGGGGTTGGAATTTCAATTTTCCAGACGAATTGTCAATCGAGATCTATTTCGGTGATCGAAAATTGCAGTGGTGATTATTTCCTCTAAATGCAAACGCGCATTCGCCCACTGATAAATAAATTCGTGTACACAGCGGCGCACAGGCAGTATACCTGTGTATAAACCCTTTCCACGCTACCATTAATCCAGTTGATTTTCCAATGTACGAATTGTTTCTGCGGCATCATGACGTATATCAAATTCATTTACTAATTTCTGAAAAGTCTCAATCTGATTTACAATGATTAAGTATACTTTACACTGAGAGGAGAAAAATTTGTTAATTTTAAGCAAACATTTATTTCAATAGTACTTATTAAATATTTTATCTAGTCAAAAAATTATTTTTTTAAAACTATTAAATTTATTTAGAAACAAATAAATTCATGCAGTTTTAATGAAATTGTTACTTGATTCAAAGACATATTTAGTAAGTACTATTGAAGTAAATCATTTCCTTAAAATTAACAATTTTTTTTCAGTGTACGACGTTAATTGATTCATTTCGAACGCGATCGCAAAATGAGAAAGTTGTTGGAAATATCAATTAAGCAAAGTAAAGAAAGTAAAAAATAACCGAAGAAAATAGAAATTTATATGCGCCCGACTGTTCTAACGACCTTTGGCGTTTTGAGGCCATGCTTCAAATGAATCAATTAATTTTAGATGTAAATGCTGCAGGATTTATTTACGGTCATTGCCACCGGCCATCTAAAGATGAATTAATGAAAAATCCACTAAAATTAGTGGAAATTGCCTCATTAATCTCTAAACAGTAGATCTAATCTCATTAATTTCTGGTGAAATTTCTCTAATGGTGGTGGTTTTCGACTATTTCAAAGTGAAATAATTTATTCGCTTAAATGATCCTTAAAATATGATGGATATCTTAATAATATTTTCAGCACAAACTGCAGTTTAAAACTCTCTGCGCTAGAGTTTAGAAGAAAATAATTCCTACAAATTTGTTTGTTGTACTTCTCCTTGTATTTAACAGCAGAGAATTCAATAAATTAATTATATATTTTTTAGTAGGCAGTGTGCGTTATTACAACTTTTTAAAGTGCCCACGTGCGCAGAGGAAGCTTTTAACTGTAGAGTACGTAGGCGAAGCTCGTAAAAAAAAAACTCATCTCGACTCGTTAATGCCTTTTTTACAAGTATAAAAATATAATACAAGTTGCAAAATGACAAAATGCAAATTCGAATAATAATAATTTTATGATACTTAAGCAACTATACCCCTAACGCACGAGAACAACTCTACATACGTTCGCGAGAAATCATTGCAATCTTACATAAATAAATTATAAATCAAACGGGATTTCTTAATAGAATAAAAAGTAAAAAAAGAAATGCTTCTAAAATAATTTTTGCGGAAAACCTAACAATCTGTATTTTTACGGATTTAACGATTCCAGCGGCTCGACAAAAAAAAAGCTTTTCCCATGCGTGTAACGAGGAGTATACCATTGAAAAGCAATCAATCAGCCGAGTACGGACAGTCGACGCATCGTCCCGTTTAATTGCCCCGACGTGGACTCACGATGCGTGACGATCGATTCATCCAACAGGTGGCGACTTGGCGCAATCGCATTACCCCCTTTCGAGTCAGCGTCTCGACACTTCCGCGCTTTGTCGCGTAACAGTAAAGCGCCGTGGGAGGAGAATGACTCGCCGACTTTCTCGGCCGATTTCATTCACGCGTGTTTTTTTTTTTTTTTTTTTTTTGTATGATAGAATGCATACGGGATGCAGATACTTGACGAACAATGCGAGGAGGTAGTGCATCTCGCTCAGTTTTTTCGCTCTGTCTGCTGTTCTTTCTCTCGGAGGCGCGATCGGTGCTTTCCGTCGGATCGCGGCTGCCCGATTATGGACTCTGCGGTTGATGGAAAAAATATGGAGATTGGATTCTAATGAGGGAGATTCACTTTTTAGATGAGGAAATTTGGTTTTAATGATGATTTATATCGAACCGACGATTTTCGGGTAATCGGGTCAGTAAACTGTTTTCTAGTTATTGTATTTAATTAGCCGGTTGACGAAATCTTCTTTTTAATAGTATTTATGTGTCTAGATGGCTGAATAAAAAAAAAATATTATTTTTTATCTTATAGTGCAGATTTTTAAATCAGAGCTTTTGAAAAGTGGCGCCAAAATTCAAAATATTCTTAATATTTTAATTGTAAATGATCGCTTTAATTAAATATTTCTATTTTTTCATTATGGAAATAACAGATATACAGTGCTACTAATCTGTGACAAATTGAAAGATTACAAAATTTGTTTACCGTTGAATTAAAAAACTTATTATTTTTTATCTTACAGTGCAGGCTTGTAAATCAGAGCTTTTGAAAAAGATATTTTTTTTTGATTATAGAAATACAAGCGATACAGTGCTACTATCTATGACTAATTGAACTAATAAAACTTTTTTTTATTTTATACAACAGCCGAATTCACTTTAGTTTATTCGTAATATCGTATACGTTGGATCTATTTGCAAGCAAATTGTTCTCCGCAGCAATAAACTCAAATATTGCGAAACGCAATGATTCACAGTATAACTATAATTGTATAAATACAAGTAAATCAAAGAGATTTTCCTTCTGATAGTATAAAAAAATGTAAAAAAAATCTTATTACTTCGTAAAAGAGTTCGCCATAAAAGACAAGTGAACTTTACAAAAGCCCTTAGAGGAATACTTTTTTTGTCCGTAATTTATATACAATTATATAACTACCGATTTTTAAACCGTCTAGATTTATGCATCTGCAAATGAATCATATTTTTTGTTGCGCGTACCGCACAATATAATTCCGCGCATTCTTTACCCTTTGAAAACGTACGTCTAGCTATAAAATCTAGTAACTTCTGCAAATAACACACATAAACATCACATTGCATGCAGGTCACCCGGTGCAATAAACACGTACTGTCTCCAACACGCAGTCGCGCATTCCCACCCCCACAAACTCACTTAGACAGATAGATATAGATATATAATTTATTCGCCTTCTGTATAGGCAAAAATAGAATATAGAATATGCACTGAGAGAATTAATTAATTTATTTAATAATTAATAAGTATTAATTCATTTCAATTAATACTTATTAAATATTTTATCGAGTCAAAAAATTATTTTTTCGAAATTACGCAATTTATTTAGAAACAAATAAAATCATTTAGTTTTAATGAAATCTTTACTAGATTCAAAGAAATATTTAATAAGTACTATTCAAGTAAATCATTTCCTTAAAATTAATCATTTTTTTTCAGTATGAATTACATAATAGTCACAGTAGAGTCTTATACTATAAAATTACAATAAAATACAATAGAATGATAATAATGCAGCATATTATCACAGTCATTTATCACATCGCACTATCGCAGCATCTGTCAAAAACCTAGCACATCATAGTATTTAAGAAAAAATATTTACAAAAAATAAATACTTATGAACAAGGTAGTACACACGTATATATATTAATTTTTTGTATTTTATGTAATTATTTTTTTTTAAATACTATGATGTGCTAGGTTTTTGACAAATGCTGTGATAGTGTAATGTGATTGATGACTATGATAAAGAATTATTATAATTCTATTGTATTTTATTGTAATTTTAATTATAAGACTCTACTGTGACTATTATATATATGTATGTATATGTATATATAGACTACAGAGAAAATAGAGATATCCGTTTGTATAGACAGAGAAACAGATAGGAATAGAGAGAGAGAAAGAGGTAGAAAGGTCTAAAGGCAGAGTAATTACCGTGTAGTTTAACCACGGGTTATTAGAGTACAGCATACACTCTCCTCATCCAGATAGGCGCTGCTGCGGTCGGACTCGATGAACCGGCATTGCGCAGTCCGGTTCGATAAACCGCGTGATCGCGGCCTGTCGCCTTGCGCCACCGCTCGCCGCGCGTGTCGCGCTCGACATTGCATTTCGATTTTTTTTTCTTCTTTTTTTTTTTCTTCTTTCATCGATGGTCGTCGTCATCTCGCGCGGACCGCCAGTCCACCCCGAAGGTGCAACGCGAGAGACTGGCCTTACCTAATCGAGACTTTGAGCGCGCGGGCCAACTTTTGCAATTAGACCGGCGAGGCTCGGTAGCTGCCGGACGATCGGCCAATCGAAACTGCTGACTAATCGATCCCTCGTTTCGCGATTCCCTGCTGCGTCCGAGTGCTTGCGCGTATACATTTTTTTCGTCCGCGTATTTTCTCACAGTTTATGGTAACTGATTAGCCACTTTAATCGTCAAAGTTTTCCCTCCTAATTAGAGTGATAGGCTAACAGCTGTAATTAAGCCGATCGGAATTGTAAATTCCGCGACGCCGTGTAACGACGGGGAATTCGCCGGGAATATAGAAAAGGAGGCTGAGTGAAACGAGCTGATTGAGATAATGAGACGAACGAGAGGGAGAAATCTTTTCGTGACTTTATAATATTCGACTGTGTATTTTTTATACAATGCTCTGATAATTATTTTCTTTTATTTTATACGCGATGGCCATCGTCATTAGAATCTCCTAATGAGATAAAAGTGGAGATAGAAATGATTTCGAAGAGAAAATCTTTTAATCATATAATGAGGATCAATTTTTACCATTATCATTTAAATTTTGAAAAGCATCTCCAATTATGCGAATCGATAATTTTCTTAAAGTGTATTTTTTAAATAATAATAAATAGCATTTAGTTATACTTATCTAATAACATTTGTGATACATTTTATATTATTTTCATTACATTTATCCTTTATTTTTGTGCTTAAGGGCTATTTGTCCGTATATAGTTTGGCTATAGTTTGGCATGTCATATCTAAATTATGTTGAGGACTTGACGTTATGAATTAAACAACCGAAGATCTAGATGCCTGCCCAGCTTTTTTCGAAGGCGCGGAAATCAAAAGGGGATGAAAAAAAAACAAAATCGGTGGGCATGGCGATGGTTATGTAATTTCAGATTAAAAGTTTAATAGAATTTAGAGCAGATTATTGTATACCTAGAGTCACCTCACAGCCTCCAAATCTGTTTGAAATATGTTATAGAATCTGCCGACTGTATATACAGATTTAAAATATTCTGCCTAAAAGCTCCTTAAATTTCTGGCAGAGGTAAAGTGTACGTAAAAAGAAACTATTTTCATTATATTATGAAGAATTCATTACGAAAAGTAAAAAAATAATGTTTGAGCGTTATCTCACAGCCTCCAACTCTGTTCGAAATGTGTTATAGGATCTGCCCACTAAACAGAAGATTTAAAATATTCTGTTTAAAAGCTCCTTAATTTTCCAGCAGGATTAAGAAGTGAAAATAACAATATTTTTTTTTATATATTTTTTTTATTTAATTATATTAAGCGCACACTGAATGGTCGACTCGATAAATTCCCCTTTAACGTCGATCATACTACAAACTATACATCGACCAAGCGATAAAAACTATTACATCACGCATAACATATCCTGGCCCGAGAAAGCGAAAAAGACATTTGCCTCGCTTATTAATCTTACACAACAGCCGGTAAGCGCGTATCAGCGACGACACCGATGACTTTAATTTCCTCGCAGTCTGCTTATGCAAACGAATTCGCGCCGTTCCGCGAGATGCCGGGTCCCGGCGAAGCAATTCGGTTCTCCCCAATCGCCGTATCCCGGCAACAATCGCGTTGGTCACTGCGCGCCTAAACGCTCATTCCGGGGATTCCCCGGACGAACGCGATATTAACCCATAGGACGAGGACCTCCGCGGGCGTCCGTAAAGGGGCGTGTTGGGTATATCTATGCGCATATCCAACGCTGCATTCCGTTTCACTTTGTTTTCCCCTCCCCCGACGGCCATCGTATATATACACACGAAGCGAGACAATGCCAACTTAGACAATGTATCGGGAAGGGATATCTCGAGCGCGAAGGGGAACGAATAAAAAAGGACGTGTTAACAGGTTCCCGGTGACTGTTATAAACTTGTCTCTCGAATTGGATTGACTCTCGCATAATGTTGCACAAAATCGACATAGAGATTCGACTAATTCTGTCGATAATTTTGACGGGATTTTTTTTTGCACGCGGGATGCGTGATAAAAGTGCTAAATCGACGTCCGAGCTTTGCGCAAGCTTTACCTGCGGTTGGGGATTCAAGTGGAGTAAGGACGTTTGTATGCATAATGCAGGAGAACTTTTTTAAATTTCAAAACAAACGCGTACAGCTTGCATTTATTTGTCGTCGATTACGATAATCCTTTCGTTATTTCGTTATGCGCGGTACGATGATCTCACTGGAGTCAAATGTTTAGTATCGATTGTGATAATATATAAACTTCGCAATTTTAAAGCTTTTTTTTAAAATCAGAATCAGTAAAAATCAGTGAAAGTAAAAGTAAATAATAAACACACTGCCCAAGTAAATAATTTTTCATTTCAAAGTGGAACTTTAAATTATTCTAGACTCAATACGAGATATTGAGAAAATTAGTATTAAAAAGTTCTAAAAATTGAAAAAAAAATACTAAAAAGTTTTTTTCGGAACTTTTTCATGCAGGAAAAAAATCAGGTCTAGTTAAATCGGAGTAAAAAATGTTGTAGACTTTAAAAATCATTCCGGATGAAGTATTGTGTAAATATTTATAAGCACAATATATCGCACAGGTCATGATGCAAAAATATTATTGTAAATCTTTTACCTTCGTACTTAAATATCTTCAACGAAATTTACTCTTTCAGGGAATAAAAATATTCTGAAAACATTTTAAATTAAAGGAATTAGAACCAAACGATCTATAATCCCTTAAAAAGGTAGGAATTTAAACAAAAAAAAAATAAAGTTAATTTTGATCATTTTTGAGCGTTCGAAGAACAATTCAAGGATCGATCATCCCTTGTAAAGGTAGAAGTTCAAACAAAAAAATAAAGTTAATTTAGATTATTTTTAGAGCGCTCAAAGATTAATTCGAGGATCGATTATCCCTTGAACAAATAGAAGTTTAAACAAAAAAATAAAGTTAATTTAGATCATTTTTGATGCGTTCAAAGAGCAATAATTCTACTAATCGAAACAAAACAATTACACATAAATATAACAAGTACAGCACACACAGATAACGAATACTTTTGCATTCCAGCGATTGCAGTTGACACGTGCGTGCCAAAAAAAAAATCACAAATAGAATACTCTCTGAAATGAGCGAGTGATTTTCGAATCGCCGAGTCTCTATTATCAATTCATTAAGCCCGTCGCGGTACAATTGGGAATTTATCAACCTCAGCGTTGGCCTACTTGTCCCGCCTTGGCACAAAGCGGAGCGACCCTCCTCAGGCTGTCCGCCGCGATAAAAGTTCGCCAAGCTTTATGATATGTGCGTATGCAAATCACCCACGCCTTGGAA
Source organism: Sycophila sp. Sp_5 (assembly GCA_018906775.1). Lineage (NCBI taxonomy): Eukaryota > Metazoa > Arthropoda > Insecta > Hymenoptera > Eurytomidae > Sycophila > Sycophila sp. Sp_5. The sequence continues at coordinate 3,398,649 of JACCID010000021.1, forward strand.
ATACTGTCGCCCGAGACGTTCGGCGCATACCGCGCCTGGCCGCCGGATAACACGATTTCAGACACACGATCAGCTTATGCGCTCGCACGAGATTGAAAAAAAAAAAAAAACGAACTGCTTGCGCGACTGCGTGACGAAGGGGATCGGGACGCGCCTCACCGGCGTTCACACGCTTTTATTCGCTCGGGGAAATTAATTATCGCCCGGGAATCGTACATAAAACCGATTAAATGCCGATCGACTTCGAAGCGTGAAATGGATTTATCTTAATGATTAAGTAGATAAAAGAGATTTTTAGTTTTATAGATATGAGGCTTTTTTTTAAGGAGTGGTTTATAGCGAATTTTCGTTACTATAAGAAGATCGAAATAAGCGGCTTGAAATATAAACTATACACCGAGAGGAAAATTTGTTAATTCTAAGCAAACATTTAATTTTTTTATACCTTTTAGTACACGGAGATAAATATTATAGTAAAGATTACTATATTTTGTAGGAACAGTTGGATATACTCGTTTTATGACGATTTTTACTATCAAACATAGTAAAATTACTATGTACATAGTAAGTACATATTCAAAGAAATATTTAATAAGTACTATTGAAGTAAATCATTTCCTTAAAATTAACACTTTTTTTCAGTGTAGTGAGTTACTTTAGAAAATCAAAGTAATCTACATTGAAAAAAAAAACTTTATAAAAATTGCTATTGTGGTTAAGAAAGGAGTGACACTCTTATCAAGTGAGAATTTTTTATATGAAAAATAGTAATTTCTAGTCCCTGCAATTTTCAAAATTACTATTTTAATACTAAAAATTGCTGCTTTCAGTACTAACAATTGTTATTTTCCATACTAAAATTTCTCGCTTGATCATTTACTTAATGATGATTCATCGAATTGATAATTTATTTAAAGAGATTCCAAATATTGTATCTTCTGTTTAATAAATTTGTTATAAAAAAATCTGCGCGCACTTATCGAGTACACATACGCGCAAGAAAATTTAGCAGAATAAAAAGAATAGGACACAGAGACGAACTATTAAATTGCGATTTAAAAGTACAATATCCGCGCTTAAAAAGCATTCCCAATATACGTATAGACGCTTCCCTGCAAAGTTATCCATCCAACAGCGGAAAATTTGACTGTACCTCATCGCAAAAAAAAAAAAAACGAAAAAAAAAAAAGGAAGAAGATTGAACTTGGCGAAACACGAGCAACTCGCGTAAAAGATAATAAAAGCGTCAAAACTGTTTAAAAGTCGAGGAAAGCCGTAACCATAAATAAGAGATTTGCGCTTCAACGTCGCCACTCGCAAACTTGCCTTTCCGGAGCGGCGCGCTGGACCCGTCGCCACGAAAATAAGACCAGCCTCCCTGATGCATTATATATTCCCTCCCGAACTTTTCCTCGCCGGAAGCGAAGTAAATAGAGTTTCGCGACTTGCCGTGACTATCGGCCGAGAGAGCGAGAGGCAGGCGAGAAAAAGAGAAGCGAGAGGAATATTCATGAGGCAACGGCGACAGTCTTCGTTAATACCATTTGTCACGCGATTCGGCGAGCGAGCGGACGCACTCGCGGCTCCCACGGGACGCGAGACGAGGTGCGATTTATGTAACGCGTCGCTTACGCGCGCCGGTACAGTCCCGGCTGAAAACGCCGGGGTGGTCGCCTATATATATAAACATATGCGTGTATATTAGTGTATGTGTGTATCCGTGAACGCGCGCATGTGTGTATCTGTATGCATCGGCCTGCGTGTATGTGTATGCACGTGTGTGCATGTGTGTGCATGTGTACGCATGTGTACGCATGTGTGTGCATGTGTGCATGTGTGTATCTGTATGCACGTGCATGTGTATGCACGTGTGTGTATGTGTGTGTATGTGTGCGTGCGTGCGTTCGTGTGTGCATGAGTATAGGAACCCGCGGGATGGGTCCGGGTGAGAGGTGATAATGGATATCGACGAGGCCGTCGTCCTGCAGGAAAAGTTTCTCGGTACAGTGTATGTGTACAGACTGGCTGGCGTGGAAATGAAAAATAATTGACTCGCAGTTTTCGCGCGGTTGATACGAGGTGAAAAGGGTTTCATTAAAAATTACTGGGGCAAAAGCGAGAAATAAAGAGGAAACGTTGGTGTCGTTAATTAATTAACATTCGAATTAAATTTGACTAGAATTAATAAATTTAAATACATTTGCGTAGGAGAATGCGCTACTTGCTGTGCTAATTTTTATTCTTAATTTTTCGAGTTTCTCGCAGCTTTTGTTCGAGTTAATAGTTTAATTACTTTCAATGCGAAACTTTAATTTACGTTGATTGTTTGGCTAAAGGATGACATTTTTAATTTTTGAATTCTGAGAATTTGTAACTGTTGTGGTTCAAGGGTGAGGATAGATTTCCGTTCGTAAGGTGGTTTGCGGTTACAATAGTGACAGTAGAAAAATGACGCGTGTGGTCAGACTGACATTGCCGATAGCCTTGCGTAACTGCAGTTTAAGATTACAGTATAAGTAAACAGTAACACAAGACAACAGTTAAAACTCGACTATATTTATAACTTTTGCAAATTAAGCACAGATAATTTATTCTCACGTTAATTAACAATTATTACAAAAATATTCAGATCTCCCACGTGAGAAAAATTGTAAAATATTTATACAATATTATAAAACTTGTTTTATAAGAATTGTATAAATATTTTACAAATTTTTTTCACGTGGAGCTACTTGGATTTTTGTTATAAATTTTCTTGTATCTCGTGTAAAGTATTGTTTAAAAAAAGTTTTACGTTTTTTTAGAACTAAATATAATATATAATATAACATAATATAATATAACAATAATATTTATTGTCTTTATATACATACTGTACATAATATTTTTACAGTTTCAATTCACATTCATTAACGAAGGCAACAAATATTTTCCTTCGGCTGATACATCTATCGTTTTTTCTTATTTCACGAGTTTTTTTATTTTTAGCTGGATTTTATTTTTTTGCTGGTGTATTGCAAATGTTATTCATTCCCTCCGTGCGCGAAATTTGGCTCGCGCGATAAGCCGAGCCCCTGCCTTCGTCCGACCGAATGTCGGAGCCCTCGGTACATACTTTTCGCAGCAGCTGTATGAGCCGCTCGGGTCCGACTCCATGTTAATTGGGTCGCGCTGAATGGGCGCCCGTCCGTTCTCGCGTACGCCGCACGTGAGAAGTTCGCACGCGCGTCGAGGCGTCCTCCTCCCCGCGCGGCTTTCTCGCGCGCATTACGTGCCCCTTGCGTCACGGAGCCAATTTACTGCCTGCCGCTCCGACGAGTCACTCGGAAGTCGATTGGAATGCCGATACCTCCGAATGATTTCCTTCGTTCGCCCTGTACTATTTCTATTTTTTTTCTGGTGTAGTGTTAGCGCTGATTATAAAAAGTACGGATCCAAATATTGAATTTTTTTTGGCGTGGTGGTGTTAGCGCTGATTGTAGAAAGTACGGATCCGAATATTGAAAATGATAGTGATTAGATGCATTACAATTACGGTATTATTAATTATTTTTAATTTTGTATTGTACTTAAATTTAAAAAAATGCACTATATTTTTATATATTGCTGTTAATTACTGAATTTAATCGCCCCTAAAATTTTTAAATTTAGTGTATTTAAATTAATTTAAATTTTGAATAAGCATTTCACTATTTTAAATAGTGAAATGTAAATTAATTTACTGATTTGATATGTGAATGTTCACATTTTCGCAGTGGATGAGATTTGACATGTTTAAAATGCCACTATTTATATTAAAAATGTAAAATTTCACATATTCATATTTAAAGAGTGTACTATCTGAATAATTTTTTTTTTTTTGACGTGGTGGTGTTAGCGGTGTATTATCTGAATATATATATATATATTTTTTTTTTGACGTGGTGCTAAAATTTAACGGGCTAAAGTTTTGTGGTGCATGTACTTTACTGTACTGAGAAGATTTTCTCGTAAAATTTATAGGGTGCAAGCACTGAAAACTTTTTAGGAGAACTCCACTGTATTTTTACCTGAATGTTGAATGGTTAGTAAAGCTTTATTTATGATTTTTAAAAGAAAAGCTCCATTATTTTTACGGAAAAAGTTCTCGTAATTTTTTAAAAGCTGATCTTCTGTAAACAGAAAGGATTCATTTTATTCCTTTATGAAAATTACATGAGAATTACAGTGACTTACGAATAAATTATTTTATTCATTATAGTATTTCAAAAAGGAAATTCTTAGATAATTCCAATTGGAAAATTTGTTTCCTACAAAATTATTTCGCAATGATTTTATATGCCAATTCTCTAGAAATTTATTCGATGATGGACCAATCAAATTTTGTTCTTTTTTTTTTGATAAATATAATTAAATACATCTTTTCATCGTTTCTTTTTAGGATACACATTAATTATAATTTTTGTCTGAAGGAATAGATTTTCTTCTTTTGTTTAATCACTATTGCTAAACTAACACTAAATACAATTGAGCTAAATAAATACAATTTAACTTATAGCTGCCTTCGAGAAAAAAGAAGCTGCAAAAGTAACAACTGCAATTTGTGATCGTCAATCTATCGAAATCGTAACGGAATGAAGTAATTTGTCAGTAATTCATGTTTACTTTGTGCAACATTCTACATAAACAGTTTTTCAGATGCAGTTTATATTTTATACCTATAATGTCGGTTGATTAATTTACCGTGGAAAATAGTCTTTCGTGTTGTATCAACAGTTACTTTATTGATTTATTATTATCGTTTTATGCACATTTTACGATTTATACCGTGGGTTCACAATAATTCATCATAAAATTCCTACCGAGCCACGTAAACAGCCAAAAAAACTCGTGATCCATTCAACAGCTGCGTTTTCACTTTATTTCAAAAGGATGTAAGTGTCGCATTCACAATTACCGCCTTGCGGTTTTTTCTGGGCCAAGTGAAAGTATAAACCGAGTGCGCGATATATTTTTTTTTCACTTTATTTTTATGCGTTAAAGTTTCTTTACCCGAATCATTTTAGTGACACTTAAGTTCTGAAATGAAAAAGGAATATTTCCGGTTAAATCAGCTTTCTACCAGCACGACGAGTGAATTATCGCCCGATCGATTACAATGCACCTTTTACGTGCGTTTATTTTTGGAAAAAACCGATTTCGTTAAAAAGCTCTTTCGCGCGTGTATATTTTTAAATTTAACCTCGTTTTTTTTTCTGCCTGTCGTTTCGGATAAAAGTGTAATTTAATGAAGCAAGTAATAATAATATGCCTTTTATGCATAAATTAGCGGAACCGATGTGTAATATTTTTTACCTTCGTACGATTTTAATTTGCAATAAAATGATATAATCTATAAATGAGAAACACGAATGAAAAAGCATTGAACTACTTATTCAAGCTCCTTATTTTAAATTGTAGTTCACCATTATGGCTGCGGTGCTTAATTTTATCGCATATTAATTCGATCGTATATTTATAGCTTAGCTTATAATACGGTGCACTTTCTTAATTATAAAAAGTACTGCACATTTATCAGTCAATAGAAACTGTGAAATTATAACTTTAAAATTAGAAGAAGAAAAATTAAAACAAGAAGAATAAAACGGGCATTGAGTTTAAAAAAAATAACACTTAAAAATAGTATTTCATTTAAAAGGTAAAATTAAGAAAAAATAATTAGCAAACAATAACTCCCGTTAAACTGAGCAATTAACGGGTAACTTTAAACTTTACTTACAGCGGTGAAAGCTTTTTAGGCGTACAATAAAAAATGTAGAGCTTCCGTGAAGTGATGGATAAGTTTAAAACTTTTGCACTTTTTAAGAGTAATAACAAGAAATTTGAAACGATTCATTTGGAACATTCATTTTTGAAAAAATTAACAAATTGAAAGTCTTTTAATTATGCGCGAGTAATATTTATTTCAGTATCATTTAAATCGTAACTTACTATTGCGGAAGCGTGCGACTGAAGATGACATTAAGCGAAATATTTTTACGTACCGGCAACAAAAATAAATCATATTTTAAGCAATAACTTCACAAATGGAAAGTAATATCAATAATTTACTATAAAAATTAATTGAAATAGCGAATATTTATTACAATCCATATACGTATTCCGGTTACTAGTATTTTAATTTTTTAAATATATCATAATTATACCATGAATTTATCTTTATATAACTTCTGAAAATAACTAATTGAATATTAATGAATTAACGGTACAAGTCGTATTAATCACATTAATGTAAATTTTTTCTTTTTATCATTTTATGCTCTGCGTCGCTAATAATAGCGATACTCCGAATGAAAAGGAAGCGATTCGAGACAAATTATAAGAGTCCTCGAAGCAAATGAAGCGAGAATCAGCGTAAAGCATTCATTGGATTTACACATTATTCAACATAATTAATATTCGTCTAATGAACCATAATTTGCCAGTCACATCGATTAACCTCGCCTAACAGGAATAAACAAAAATCGGGCTAATTCACGTATCGCGCGGCGCATTTTCATTAAGCGACTATGAACACGAATGCAATAATTAATAATTCGCGCGCATATATTATACATATACAGCCGGCCAACAGGTTCCTCCGAAGGAAGCATCCACGACAACTGCGCTTGCACGCGTTCTCCTTGACATCCAGCTGAAAATACTCGCGTATTCATTATAGATTGCTTTTTCTAACAAAAGTTTTATGCCAAGAAAAATTAATAAAGTACAGTTTTTTTTTTAAATTATGAATACTTATATAAGTGATTTTATAAGTAATTTAAACTGACGTAAATATATATTTCCGCATTTATCCCTTGATTATAAATAAGTAAAAAGGCTTTTTATAGATTAAAAGTTTTTACATTTAGAAATTTATTTCTGAATTAAGTCAAATCATCACCATTACAACTGTTAGATTGGTTAATATAAATAAATAAATTCGTCAACTGAATTATTATGTTGTTATAAGCTCGCACCTGGTAAATACGAAATGTTAAAAGAAAACTGTAATGTATTGCTCACTTTTTATACCATCTCTATAGGCAAATAAAAAAAAATTCGTTCGTAAATCAGACTTACGGGAAATACGAAAGTAGGTTCATTGAATTAATCTACAGACGTAATATAGATTTGCATTAAAGTTTTTCTGTTTTATTACAGATTTATTATATTAATTGAATATTATGCGATAAGAATTTATCAATACAAGAATTTAATAGTATACACTACACTGAGAAAAAAAATTGTTAATTTTAACATTTATTTCAATAGTACTTATTAAACATTTTATCTAAACTATTAAATTTATTTAGAAACAAATAAATTCATTTAGTTTTAATGAAATTATTACTTGATTCAAAGAAATATTTAACAAGTACTATTGAAGTAAAATCATTTTCTTAAAATTAACAATTTTTTTTCAGTGTACAAAAAAATTAAAAAAAAAAAAAGAAAACGATCACTACAATTTTCAATAAATCAAAAATTTATTAGCAAACTTTCTCTATTCGGGCGCGATTTAAAGCTATTGACCAAAATTCAAAGCGGATTTAAAACACGAAACTTTCATAAATAAAAACGTCCAAATTAAAATATGCCAATTCGAAGTAACGACCCAACTAATTTTGACATTAATGTATTTGAAAATCCTCCGCAGGCGATTGGCGCGCGGATAAAGGGGCATACACGTCGCGCGGAAATCCCACGTACACAAACGAACGTTGCGTCGCAAACGAACCCGCAGACCGTTAGAAGCGGCGTGCGGCGACGGAGGCTCATTGGTATTCCACCGCGCGGCGCGCCGGGACATTCCGGTTTCGCGAGGCTTGTTTTTTTTTTTTTTTTTAAAAACTTTATTTTTCTTTCGAACCTTCTTTTCGCGAGCGAACGACCGCGTTTGGGCGCGAGCGATTAACGTTAATCGGCTAATTGGCCGGACGGCGAAAGGACATTTTTCGGACGGTTCATTTTTAGTCGTCGTTTCTTTTCTTTTTTATTTTCTTTTAATCTGAACCTCGGCTGCTGCTTAACGGGTTTTCGTGTACGCGAGGAGTCGCCTTATTTCTAGTTCTCTCTTGGAAGAATTGCTAATTGCTCGTGGAATTTTTAAAATCTTTGCAAAACGCTTTGGAAGAATATTTTGCTGGCGCGTGGGTTTCCGTTGGGTCTGTAATTGAGTGTCGTTCGGAATTTTATCTTCCGTAGGCAAATTTATGATTTATTAAATTTACGGAGAGTGTTGCCTCAAAGGAGACTCTCGTTTCGATGTAAAACTAATTTTACTTATAATGAGGTAATTTCGTATGCAAAACTAATTTTAATTGACTCGTCGCAGTTTCTGATGTATTTTGCGCATGCAACATCACAGATCCCCGCTCTTCGCAAAACATTTACAAATTATGATTAAGCCTTCGAGTGTTAGCCTGCCTGTATGATGAGAAAATCCGCGTATCTTAAAGATGTGTTCCTTTGATCCAGTATTAAAGTGTGACTCGTTTGAAAAGGATGCAATTAAACTTGTCAATGCGCTAATTACCATCTAATCAGAAAGTAATTACCCGGAAACGTCAGGCTCTTTGTTCGACGAAACAGTCCGGATCCTTATGAATTTTTCGAACTTAATCTCGAGCTAATTACATCCGAAGCTGACGTTTACAAATAGTAATGAACTCGTTCCAATCGATCACTTCGTACGACCTTTCATTCGATCATCGCAAAAAAAAATCTCGTAACGGGTTCTTTTTACTTCGTACACGTGTGCTTTTACACTGAGAGAAAATTTGTTAATTTTAAGCAAATATTTATTTCAATAGTACTTATTAAATATTTTATTGATTTAAAATTATTTATTAAATTTATTTAGAAACAATTGAATTCATTTAGTTTTAATGAAATCATTACTTGATTCAAAGAAATATTTAATAAGTACTATTGAAGTAAATCATTTCCTTAAAATTAACACATGTTTTTTCAATGTAGTGAGTAATTTTAAGAAATCAAAGTAATTTACACTGAGAGAAACAACTTTTTAAAAATTGCTATTTTAGTTAGGAAAGGAGTGACACTCCTATTAAATGAGAATTTTTTATGTGAAAAATAGTAATTTCTAGTACCTGCAATTTTAAAAATCTCTATTTTAATACTAAAAATTGCTGTTTTCAGTACAAAAAATTGTTTTTTTCAGTGTATTAACGCGAATTATTTAAAAATAAATTAGGATGTTAAATAGCCACTTTGATTTCTGCTGTTCAGCTTTCTTCAAATAAATAAATTAGGATGTTGAATTGCCACTTTGATTTCTGCTGTTCAATTTTCTTCAACTCGACTGTAAAGTCTCCCAACGATAAAAAAAATACTAACAATGAACGAAGCAGCTACTCTTTTTTTTGCAGGAAAGCATCGAGCTCGCTGGGATCCAGCTTGTTCGTCGACTTTTTCCCTCGTCTATCTCGTGCGTAATATACTCGCGTAATCATCATCAGACCGGGTTCGCCGCGAGACAGTGGGAGAGCTGACGCTGTGAATCTTGTAGGATGTATGTATTACGTACGTAGGAAATCATAAAATGCGCCTAGGAATTTCAGGGGAGTTCCTGTCTTGCAGTCGGTGTAGTAATTTTATCTGCAGAAGTAAGCGATTTGTTAATGTGCATTTCTCTTGCGTCGAGTGTACATTGTATGATCAGGCAGATTTACTGCTCTTTCATTTCAGTATTCTATATTATGACAATTGGCTGGTATTAAAAATTATTGCGATGTTTTTTCTTATTAAACAAAATATTTTAATAATTTTTTTTAATGAAATGAATCATTTATTTATTAAACGTATTATATGACGTATATTATATGACGATAAGTAGAATTATGTGTAGTGTTTCACAGAGTATCACTTTTTAAAAGAAAAATATAGGAAAATTCTTTAAACATACTGTTCTTAGAAGCATAGCATCATCATGTGCAGTTGCATTTATTTTTGTGCAGTATACGTAAGAACACTTAAAATTGACTATTTTATGCATTCATATCTCTAAAAGCAGACTGAGTCACTTGACAAAGTGAAACAAGATTTTAGTTTTTACGTCTAGCAGAACAATGCTATTTTCATTTTTTCTATTTTCTTCGTTTGTAAAATAGTCATGAAATTATCTTATCAGTAGCGAACTAAAAATTACATTTACAAAATACTTGCAGAAAATGAATATTAGAATTTAACGATTAATACTTTTACAGGTTTTAAAAGTATTTTGAAAAGCATCAAATATATTTTGGGCGTGGAAATTAATATTATTAATCTTTTGCTCTACATCTGAATAATTCCAATTCATAAATTAATTCGCAATTATTCAATACAAGTGACTTAATAGTTTAAATGTATATTTATTAAAAAGATTAACGATTATTAAAAAATCCATCCTTCACAAAAATTGTCTATATAAAGCTTATAAATAAATAATTTATCAAGTTTTTCTTTTTTCAGAATTCCACCCATAGTTTTCAAATTTATATTGTTACCTTTACTAAATAAGGCCATATTATCATCGCTAAATCAAATAGCATACGTATTAGAGTGATAGAATGAAAATTAACTCTATTGGAGTCAAATATTTACTATATTTTTATAGTGAAATTAACTCCCTTGATGGACATTTTTTTTTATTCTTAAGTAGAGCGAAAAGTAAGGACTTAAACTGTAATGTGTTTACTCTACTTTAGAGTGAATTTAAATCACTGTATTCAAGTAGAATCAAAATTGACTCTATTGGAGGTAGATATAACACCATGAGTGGTTTCACTACAAGCTAAGAGTGAAATTTGACTCCAACCATCTTAGCCACGTAAAAAAAATTAAGTTATGATAAAGTTTACCCAAAGTGAATGTTTAACGGTCGTTGATATGAACATGTAATACTTTATACAAACTTCAGATGAAGTTTTTCTTAAATTTAAAAGACGTTCACATGACGAACGTTAAAAACAAATAAATGTAAAGAATTATTTTCTACAACTTGAACGGTAATTTATCCGTTTATATCACGCATCTACAAACTTCTATAAAATTCAGTCTCATTGCCCATATTCATATGAAGACCACTAAACATGAACTTTGGGTAAACTTTATTCAAACTTAAATTTTTTTACTCGGGTATTCCGTAGGAACAATGGGACATACTCGACCTATGACGACTTTTACTGTAAAACATACTAAAAATTCCTATGTACATAGCAATTTCTATTATATAAATAGCAATTGTTGCTATGTACATAGAAATTTTTAGTATGTTTTATAATAACTTAAATTTTTTTAAGCAGGTAGCGTGTACCAAAATACATTTTTCATAGAAGCAAAACGCCTTTCACTGAACTCGCCAAACTTTGAAATAAAAAAAATCAGTAGCTTCTAAAAAAAAAATGCCAAGTGGACTCCCCGACCTCGAGCGCCGAGATGCGTCGAGTGGCGCAACTCGGCTGGTCATCAAATTCGCCGAGGCCGTTTTTGCGCGCAGGCCGACGTCACCTTTCGCCGAGGCGCAGCTGTCGCTCTCCGCGGCGATTCTCCACGCTAACGAGTCCATTGCATCACTCGGCGAGCCGCGCGCACACCGCGGAAGTCTATAATAATATTGGCCGCACTCGCCAGGATAAACTAGATAATGGCCGAGCGGGGGCTAATCCTCCGGCAAAAGCGCACTCGGGGAGAAGGCTCCGCTCGATTGCGAGTCGTCGGCTAATTTCTCCGCGAAATTAGCCGCTGAATAATTGCCTGAAGATCGTTATAGTATTTATTTATTTTTCCTCTTCTTTTTTTTTTGTATATCAGGCGTAATTTGTTTTAAATTGTAGGTGCATAATGTTTATGCATATATATATAGTTTTTTTAATTCGGCTTAAATTTAAATTGGCCTACTGGAGTGTCGCAATTTGAGACGTACGCTTGGAATAATGTATGCGACAAAAAGTTCGAGTGTCGTGTTTACGTAACGAATGGTAATATTTTATTGTCTTTTGAGTGTATATGCGGACGTTTACTAGCCTACACGTGAAATCAATGAGATTTCACTTTTAGACACGAGGAGAGAGATTTTATAGGGGAATTTAGCATAAGACTAGTAAAAAAACTGCGAGAATACTTAAATCGAGTCGTAGACTGACTGAGTGATAAAAATAAAAAAAAAATCTGTTGTACGGGCGAACGAAACTAGTAGCTATATAGACGTATACCGTATAAAATTTTGTGGTTACTTTTATTATTGTCGAACCAAAATTACTGTACCAAGAATCGCGATTTCTACTGTACAACAAGTTGAGTAACCTTCTGCTCGCCATTATAGTATAACTTTTATATCAATCTCGTAACTTTTTTCGTTCCGTTGAGTCACAAAATAGCCTGCATTTTTAAGAACTCTTAAAGATTAAAAAAAAATATTACTGTAAAAAAAAACGTATTTTCTTAAAAAACAATTTTATTTATTATTTTTTTATAAGCTTTTAAACTTTTTTAGCTCGACCGCATGGAAATCTTCTTACCTCAAAATGAACGAGCGAGCAAAAAAAAATTCGAGATGGCAAAGTCATAATAAGGAGGAAAGAATTAAGCGGCGCGTTCGAGGGGGACAATGCAAAGTCGGAAGATTAATGCCGACCAGGATACGGCAGGTGGCTGTATAGGATCCTTCGGGTGGGCCACGCCGACGGGATAAACTGGACTGGTCTGCGCCCTCCAGCTACCGCCGTACAGGCAACGTCAGCTGCATTGGGCTTCTCGTCTTATCTACGAGCTACACTTTCAGTTTTTGTCATTTGAAACTGGTTTTTTAGTTAGCACATTTTAACTGGTTCTTATAAATCGCCTTTTAAAAAAAAAATTGTCAGTGATCTCTGTTGCACTTCAAAAATGAGAAATTATTTCACTTTTAAACATTATTTTAGCGTTTAAATTTCTTCTATACTTAGACTTGTGTTTACACTGGATGTTAATTTTTTTTTTAATTTTTCAGTTATTTTTGTTACACTTAATGAGATTAAAAAATGATACTATTTATTTTTTTAGTGCTTTAAATATCTATAGTTACTTTTCTCGATCTTCTCGTGAAAGCCGTTGACACGATTACATCAAAATATATAAAAAAATTTATAGTGCTCATAGTTTTACTTTTTTTTTAATAATATTGAATAATGTAAAAATAAATCTGGTTTTTGAATATCCGTTATCATTGCACGACGGGACAAGGAGCATATTTTACTGATAGCCCAGTTTTCTTATCAAAATCGTTGCAAAATCAACTGGAATCTTTGAAATGTCGCAAACTACTATTGCCATTAAAACTGAATTACAGTTACTATTTCATTTTCGGTTTACATAATCATAAAATCTTACTTTCCCAGTGATTTAATTTCTTTTATCATCACAAAGACAATAAATTCACTGTAACTTCTTTTTTAACATTAAACGATGTAATGAAATAATAATACTAAAATAAAATATTAATTTAAGTGGAATAAAATATAAAATAGAAATAAGTAAGTACCAAGTACAAGTAAGTAATTTCTTTAAAAAATAAATATTACCTTTTCATAAGGATAAACATTGTACGTTCAATAATTTAGAAAGAAAAAGCAGACGGTAAAAAATTTGCAAAAATGAGCGGAATCTTTCTCCTGCAGCTAAACTCGATCTTAAGTGGACGAAGCAAGTAAAAAGCACGCCCCGAAAAAATCCCTATAATTGGATTATACACGCTCGTGTAAGATTGTGTGCGCGCCCCATTTTGAGAGGCGAAAAGGTCCGAGGAGACTTGCACCTGGACGACCGACCGGTGTACCTGCCCTCCCACCATCTCGAGCCCTCCTCGTCTTCGTCCTTCCGTCCTACTATTTTCGGACCGGTGCCATAAAATTCCCGACCTCGGCGAGGCGTGTTTGTTCGGATGTCGCGCGGTAACCATATGCCGGGGACATAAAGGCGCTTGGACTCCGCTGGACTTGGTCCATCGAGGACGAGGATTTTGGAAGCGATTTTCATTGCCTTTCCGACAATTCTATCTGGAGAATGAGAAAAATTGAAACGAAATGAATTTTTTTAAAATGTGCATTCGTCGAGTCGTTCGTTTTCATTTTCGTAGTATTTGTTGATTACAATGAATTTTTATTTATTACAAAAAGATATTCTAAATTTGTTTAATATTTGCATGAATGTTTACAGATAAAGTGGATGAATAAGCTTAAAGTTTTATAACTTTTGCACATAAATTTGTACATAGATAGAAAAATTCAATACAACGTTCCTAAATTGTAATTGGTTCTCGTTGCATCATAAGAATCATCGGATTTACTATTTTATAATTTTACAATCGTCAATAGGCGAAATGAAAAATTAAACATTTTAAATTATTTTGTTATTAAAAATTTACATTTCATTCAAAACTCGTAATTCTTTAACATCTAGAATAATATTAACGATCAACGATAAAATAAGATTATTAGAAAAATTTTTAAAATAATCAATAATCCTTTGAAATAATGTATCGGGTAAATAAAAATGAAATAAACCTCCACGCCCGGTGTATTTAGTTCGAGCTACCGAAAAGTTTCGCTGCTCCTCCCGCGGTGATTACCGAACTTTTCGTGTTAGCAAAGAGAAACTCATTTGCCGTGTATATTATCGCATCCTCTCAGAGTGAATAAAACTTTTTGAACTGCACGCTGCATCGTCCGCTCGCAACTTTTAAGTAGGCCATTGAATATTTACACGATCGATCATAATTGACTGGCAAAAATATTCCGCATCCGCTTATCGAGTGTTGGCCCACTGGAATGCGTATTTATACCGATCACGAGAAAGCAGATTCTTACTTTTTTATTTTTACTTTAATAACGTCGATGACAAAAAAAGATTACATTAATCATCCGATCGTCGTTCGCTCTTTTGATTTTAACGCCTGGTTAAGAAACGCACGTGTGTAGGAAGATAATAAAAAAATAAACGATAAAAATGATATTCTAATTAACGTATATCATGTAAGATAATGAAATCGGGCACATAATCCTTTCAATTAAAAATTTTACTACGAAAGTGTGCTAATAAAATTATTTTATTATTTAGGCCACGCTTAGCCATCTTTTGAAACGATCTATGACGACAAATATTGAATGAGTTATTTTCATCCTTCACTATCCTTTAGAATGTAAATAAACGCACGCGCAGGATAAAAATAGTTTGGCCATTATGAAAGCGAAGGTGGTTAATTTTCTTCTTTTTTTCTCTTTTTTTTTTTAATACGTATTCTGTGTTATGAAATTGAGCTGGGAGGTTGCCTTCCTGGCCCCTTTTTTCTCGATGCGTCGGTGAGCGGTCCAGCCGCTTTCATCGGTGAAAAGCGGAAATTCCGGGCTTTGTAGCGGCCGCCAGAAAAGCCGTCCCTTTTTCTCTCGGTTTTTCCTTCGCTGGAAACGCGGACAGGAGAGAGAGAATAAAAATCAAGATTTCAGAGAAAAGCAAGAGATAGAGGCATTTAGGGTCGCAAGGTATTTCGTCCAACAGCTTTTTTTTTTTTGCTAGGAAGCTGTACCTTTTTTCCTTGCGTAAGGAGCATTTTGTCCGGATTTTATGGTCAACTACTTTACCGATACGTTTTATAAGCACGGGGTATACAGAGTTTTTAGTGTTCTGTTAAAATCGCTTAAATTTTTCTAAATACCCTGACCCAAAAGGTAAGGAAATTTCGTTTAAGTAAATTGTTTAATCATTTTCCGCGTAAAAAATTTAAGTTACGATAAAGTTTATCCAAAGTTCATGTTTGGTGGTCGTTGAGATGAACATGGGCAATGAGACTTTGTCGAACTTGCTTCTTATATATTTTATAGAAGTTTGTAAATGCGTGATTTAAAAGAATAATTTATTCGTTTTTAACATTCGTCATGTGAACGTCTTTTAAATTTAAGAAAAACTTCATCTGAAGTTTGTATAAAGTATTGCAAAATTATTTTAGTCTCATTGCCCATGTTCATATCAACGACCGCCAAACATGAATTTTCGGTAAACTTTATCCTAACTTAAATTTTTTTATGCAAAATGCAAAATTTAATTTACGCTGCGCGTTTATTTAATGAGTATCTTTTCAGTTTATTTATTCTTTTTTTTTATTTTCATTTATATTTTC
This sequence comes from Sycophila sp. Sp_5, assembly GCA_018906775.1. Lineage (NCBI taxonomy): Eukaryota > Metazoa > Arthropoda > Insecta > Hymenoptera > Eurytomidae > Sycophila > Sycophila sp. Sp_5. The sequence continues at coordinate 3,414,826 of JACCID010000021.1, forward strand.
TACATCAGTTCTAACGAGCTACTTAATCCCTCTAAAGCTTAAGCAGTTAAAGTAATTGCGTAATTTTTAGAATACCGCGAAGATTTGCATACCGAACTGACTGTACAAGTATAAGACAACAAAGAATGCAAATTTTCTAAATCCTTTTAGTCAAGCTTCACAAGCCGATTTGTCGAACCAATCGTAATCTCCCATTACTTCAACTTTCGTTATCAGCAACGTCCACTGAGGAGCAAAAAATCAAATATCTCCATCGATAAAGTAAAAAAAAAAACATTCACTCCCGATCTTCCTCTAAGATCCGAACAAAAAAGCATACTACTGTCGATTATAGCAGCGCGGAAAGCTTGGCATATTAATTGAAAATCTAAACAAATGCCCCGACACGACTGTTAAGCGACCCCAGCGCTCACTTTATCGCCATTAGGGCGGCACGCTCGTCGGACCGGCTGCAGAACTCGGGCCCTTAATCGCCGTCGTAAATCCGCGATCGGTTACATCGGCCTACGCGCCCGTAAACGCCTCATCGGGGCCGATCCGCGAAAAATCGGCGCCCGAGCGCATAGAGTCGTAAACGTCGCGCCGGCCGCTCAATTGATCGCCCGCTTAACTGATTTACGTGGGCTTGCGTGTATACGCAAGTAGAGGAGGAGAAAGGGACGGAGAAAAAGAAGGAAGGCGCGCGTGTGCGCGCACGTGAGCGCCTGACCGGATGGAACCTCGTCGTTAGCCTATAAATTAAATCGGACCGATTCGCACTCTCGGTTGCGATGCGAGTTACTCGATCTGTCATGCACACTGTGAACAATTCCCTCGCTGGATTGCTCATTTTATTTTTTATTTTATTATTTTTTTTAATGCTGGTGCGATTTAAATTTATTATTAGAAGTGATTTTCATATTAAACTGGTAGTGAGCATTTATTTTTTTTTAAATGACTTTTAGTGTGTTAAAAAGAAGAATTCAGGAGCTTTGACGAAAAATTTGTTAAAGTCTAATTAAGGTCCCTCCCGACAAATCTATATGTCATGTCCGATACATCCGATACATCCGAGCCAGTCTAGCGAACAGGAATCGAACTTCCTCTGCTGGGTTACATTGTGTAATGTAATTTTATGTGCAATTTATTGTATATTTTATCTATTGGTTTAACAGATAAAATAATAAAAATAATAAAAAAAATATAGTAAACGTCAAAAAGTAATAAAGAAATATATCGATCCAATTATTAGTAATAAATCTTGTAAAATGGGTATCTTTTCTAGCCGTCATTTTCAATACATATATATATGTTGATAAATAATTGCTATAAGTACTATTTATATCCCCAAAGAAACTATGCCACTGGAAAGATCTGATCTATTTTAGCTTTTGTTTATCTTATAGAGAGTGAGCTCGCCTTATCGCAATCTATATAATAGTATAATGTATAAGCAGTAATTTTTTCGAAGCCTGTGGTTATTTATTTTTGACAAACCATCTGCGCAAAGTTCGGTCCGAATTTTCTAATACATCGAATATGACATATAGATTTGCAAGGAGGGACCTTAATTTTTTATAGCCGAGAATTAAATGCAGAATTGTGAGTTTGAAGTTGTTTATATATAGACTTTATATCGCTAAAAGTAATTATCATAATTAATAAATAGTTTGATTATAATGCCGTACTATGCTTTACATATAGTTTCCTCCCGGTTATATATCGGTAATTTATTTATTTAACGATCGATTTATTTTTCCAGCGAACATACAATGTAAATTCAGTAACAATAATTAATTGCGCATTACAATAAACTTTAATGATTTAATTGTACTTTAATAAACACTTTATTACTTATTATTAATCCGTGATCTCATAGTTCGCTATTCATTCTATTCTTTTTGAACAAAATAATTATATTTTTTCTCTAAATTTACTATTATACAATAATATGCAATAATATTATCTGAAATTTTTTTTACTTATTTCTGAAACTGTATATTTACTTGTGTGTAAATTTAAAGTCGGTCCCAACGTGTTACTCGACTGAATCGAATCAATGACGAAGGAGAAAATTAAAAAAGAACGGAACGTCGATTGGACTCGGGGTGTAACGCGTGCACGATATATCGTGTAGCTGTCAGCCTCTTATCGGATACGACGGATCTTTTGCTTGCGTTTTTTATAATCGCAATACCACAAAGAAATTTCACTTCGCCCACCTTCCTCAGCATTTCAATGAAAACCTTTTACTACCGCTTCTGGTCATTGGTTGAAAAAAAAATGAACAAATAATTCTTAATGTACACGATTTGTTTTTTAAGCGAATTCTAACACGCACTAGTCTGACATTATTTTTATACTAAAATTGTATTATGAGAAAATTTTGTGTTAAATTATCGGCGGCGCGTGCTAATAAAATTTTAATGCTGTACGGCGCAGCTGTAAAAAATAAATAAGGATGACGAATGTTTCTTACGTTGGTACACTTTTTCATACTTCGCTTTCTGTCGAGTCACTTTTCGCCGCATCGAATTCATACTCGACGTTGTTTTAAAATCTCTATTATCATCGCGAGATTGACTATAGCGTTCTAAATAAAAATGGACAATAAAACAAGACGTTACCGTTAAATTTGTGCGTGTTATTGAAGTTATCTTTTAGCATCGGTGTATATTTTTTTTCACGTTAAACTATTTCTGTAATTGAAATTTGAAAAATTCCATTAGTTTCCATTGCTTCTTATTCGTTTGTATATATATCGCAATCAACGAAGCTTAATGACGTTATAAAATAAAAGGTGCTCAAAAAATGTTTGCAACAGTAATCTTATAATACTTAATTACTTACTGCTTGATCAAAATTACAAGATAATGTTTGATAAAGATTATTAGTGATAAGTACATTAATGTATATGGTGATCTAATTACAAATAATTAAGCAATGATAATTTTCTAAAATTGATTATAATCAATCTAAAAAATATATTTAATTATCAATAATAATTGATAATCATCAATTATTTGATTATCAATAATTATTAATAATCATCAATTTAAGTTATTAGGAGGAGATTTCATTTAGATTTCATTGAGAGGAACTTACAGTGAGACTGTAATAATGAAATTTACTTTGTAAACTGAGTATTCTACGTATAATATAAATAAGTGAAAGACTTTTTACTTTACATAAATGCACATTCACTTATTCAAAGAGATTTTCGCTTTTCATATTTAGAAGCTTTACTAGTTCTCTCTACACTGAAAAAAAATTGTAAATTGTTAATGAATCAAGTAACAATTTCATTAAAATTAAATGAATTTATTTGTTTCTAAATGAATTTAATAGTCTCAAAAAAATAATTTTTTGACTAGATAAAATGTTTAATAAGTACTATTGAAATAAATGATTGCTTAAAATTAACAAATTTTTCTCTCAGTGTATATTCGAACAAAACTTTAATCTGCATTTATACAAATTGCTGAAGTAATAAAAATGAAACACAATTGAAGTATATAAGAGTTAGCACACTTTTAACGTTATATAGTACTGTAATGCCAATATCCTACCGAGGAGGTGACTTTAAAAATAAATAGATACAAAAATACTTCACTACTCTAAATCGTTGATCAACACGTAAATCAGTCTTAAAACAAGGAGTTTCATGCTTAAGTACTATTGACACAAATGTGTACCTAAAATTAACAAATTTTTCTCTCAGTGTACGCATTGACATCGAATTCCTCGTGTTTATAAAATCAAAAGTATATTTTATAATATAATACCTCACAGATAATACTTGGCATATAATTTTATACAATACCTCGCGTTAAAAATAAATTCCGGTCATTAATTAAATCACAATTATCCACGACGCATCGATCATTCCCCTGAGCAGCATATCAGCGGCGAGCCTCAATTCCGCACCCCATAAACACGAAAATCGTTTACGAACTCGCGAGTCCCGGCAACATCGCTAAAACGCCGCATGTGCGAACACCCGAAGAAGGGACTCGAAAACTCGCGCGCCTGCCGAGCAGCACAAATGAACCCCGCGGCTCGAGTTTTATTCAGCGCTTAATCGGACGTTTCCCCGGCTCGTAAAGCCCGCGGAGTCGCTAAATAATTAAGCCCCGGCGAGCTCATAATTCCGCCGGGCGTTTCGCTTTTCATGGCCGCGCGGCGAACGCGGGGACGCCGCTGCGCTTTCCGTGTCCGCGGCGGGGCTACGGGGATGTCGTAACTCCGGCGTGCCCCCTAGGTGGTCCCGTGTTGCTCTCGGCTCGTGACTGCACACTCCGAGGAACTCGCCGCTTCTTTTTCTGCGCTCGCAGCCCCGACCCAAAGTCCGCTGTGGGCATTATTTTGCTTCTGCTTTTTCGTTTTGCTCGAGGGGAGGGTAGAGAGCGAAGTCTGTATCTCTAATAAGAAAGTAAGAGGGAGATTAGAGCGAGGGAGACAGATTCTAGTGAGATCCGAAGAGGTTGTCAAGATTTTTTTTTAAATAATTAATAACGACACTTTAAATAATATTCATCTGTGTTATAAACATAGCGCTGGAATGCGTATTTTTTATACCGATTTTTACCGATCACGTGAAAGCCAATTTTTTTATTTTTATTTTAAGAACGTTGATGGAAAAAAAGATTGTATTAAGGGAGACAGATTCTAGTGAGATCCAAAGAGATATCAAGAATTTTTTTTTAAATAGTTAATAACGATTAAATAATGTTTAGGGCATGTAGTGAATACTAATGTAAATAAAAATGCATTTAGTTTACGGTAGCAAACAGTTTCGAGAGTAATAGAGAAAACATTTTTGAAAATATTATATTGATACATTTTTTAAGCTCTTGCTTGCTGAGCTCAGTTTGTATTTACGTTTTAAAATATTCCTATGAGGAATTTTAAAATAAAATGAAATGACAATCACTATCGATACTTAGATTACGATTTAAAAAAAAAAGTCTCTTTAGTCTCGTGGTTAATCTGAACGTAATCCAAGCATGAACTTCCTGTAAACTTTATCCTATAATTTAATTTTTATAAGTAAGAGATTCGATTAAGAGTGATTAGAAAGATACATATTAGAGGAAAGAGGAATAAATTAAGATTACGGTGAAAGAGAATAAAGCCGAGAGAAAAAATGTATTCATCTCTGAACGGAGAAATATGAGGTGGTTGTAAAGAGGACGAGGGGTTGAATTAATATTATTAACGTAGAGAATTATGTGCGCGTTGAAAAATTTTAATCGTTCACTTTCGTGCACGGCCCTTTTAAAAAATAATTGTCGACCGACGATTTTACGGTCATCCGATGAAGCGCAACTGCATCCAGCTGTGCACCGACGTTTTTATCTTTCTGATGTATATATTATATTAGCACTCGTAAGTTCCGAATGCTTCGGGTATGCGTTTGTGTAAATTTCTTATGTGTTATTTATTAATTTTAATTTATGCCCAGTTATAAATGCCTCGCGGTGTCGCTTAATTTTCAACGTCGGTCCTTCGGAAATTATTAGCGAAAAATTGAACTTCTTATATACCGGTTGTTAAATATCAAAATGTGAAATCAATTTAGATGAGATGTGAATGCACGCGGATAATGATATAATGGCGTATTAATTAAATTAACGAAACTTTTCATATAAAATAAATTTTTCACTACACTTTTAAGTTATTATATTATTAATAAATTGTTATCTGAAGTCTTAAGAAGAATATTTACTAGAATAATGCATAATACTAAAATAATATTAGAAGAATGCATATTAATCTGCATTATATATAATTAGAAAAAGAAAAAACTTGATCACTGATTATCTACCAGAATCTACTGTATATCTTTAGAAATATTGTATAGACATTATGTCCCTGACAGACCTAAATTTTTTCCTGCTTGAAGAATTCTAGAAAAAAATTCTATAGGATGTACGATGAACATTTTTTAGTCAATTTTTTGAATTTTTAGAATTTCTTTTTTGTTAATACTAATTTTCTCAAACTGTACTATGGCTAGGGTAATTTAAAGTCCCACTACGATATGAAAAACGATTCACTTAATCTGATTCATGTGTTTATTTTTAACTATCACGAAGTTTTACTTCAAAAATAAATAAAAAAAAAAGCTTTCTGCATTCCAATGCACATAATGTTGCACAAATTTTGTTCAACATAAACGATCGAGCTCACAATAATAAATGATTATTCCCACGAAAATCCACGAGCACTTTGCTTATTCACATTGAGATTCTCTGCCTAAGAGACGAGCGCGGCGCGATATAATGAAGCTCGGCATCAGCCAAGTCCCACTGCAAAAGCCTTAAGATCCTCAAAACAGGCACACAAGCAACTCTAACTCCGACGACGCAAAGGCAAACAAGCGAGGCTCCAGCAGCGATTTGTCGTGCCCGCAGAGCAGCGGCTCGAAGGAAGAAAACGGAGGAGGAGGGCTACTACGTGTGTACACACGAGGGCTCGGAAGTTGGCGGGCACTTCCGCGCCGAGACGAGAGCAGGCCTACGTGGCGGCGGGCAGGGCGCCCCGCAGGGCGAACAGGTTGGCCCGAGAGCAAACGCGCTGGAATCCCAAAGGGTCCCGACGTCTCGGGCTCTCGGTCGGACGCCCCAAGCCCCCTCGGTACATCTGCCGGCGCGCGAGTTCGACTAATGAGGTGACGTCGTGGGCGTCCCAAGTCAGCGCGCAAAGCCCGCGGAATGCGCGTTACCCGCGTGAAAAAATTTCAGTTAGGATAAACTTTACCCAAACTTCATGTTTGGCGGTCGTTCATATGAACGTGGGCAATGAGACTTCACGGAGAGAAATGTTATCGTAAAAGTTACTATATTCTGTAGGAACAATGGGACATACTCAACATATAACGATTTTTACTATAAAACGCACTAAAAATTCCTATGTATAACATAGCAAAAAGTGATATTTATCTAGTATAAATTGTTATGTATACATGTAGGAATTTTTAGTATTTTGTATAGTAAAAATTTTCATACGTTAAGTATATCCCACTGTTCCTACGGAACATAGTAATTTTTACTATAACATTTCTCTCCGTGTAAATGATAAATAATTTTGCAATACTTTGTACAAACATCAGATGATGTTTTCCTTAAATTTAAAAAACGTTCACAGGTTTTTTCCCTTATAGATAACTTTTTCTCCTATAGATAACTGGTACAAGTCTGTAAGTTTTTAAATAATTAAAAATTCTTTTCTAATATGTATAACCAGATACTATTTCATTAAAATCAAAAGGACGATTGTTTTTTAAACTAAAAAATAATTCATTCTGTTATAAACAATGATTTTTAATATTTTAACTTATTACCTTACTTCTCTTACAATCAAAATAAAAAAAATGGAAATTCCTTCTATATCAATTTACATTTAAAGAGAAAACACCTTTTTATGTAAATCTGGAAATGAGAAATTCTCTTGGAAAATGTGAATAGTGACACTTAATATATTACTTAATATAGTACACTTAATAGTACCTAAAAACCCGTTCACATGTTAAATTTGTGACTGATTTTTCAGATAATGCTTGTCACTATTAACATTTTCCAAGTGAAATTCACATTTTCAGATGTAGAGAGTAGAAAATTTAAAAAGCGACAAGATACTACGGGCGATATACAAATTTGTAACCAATTTTTCACATAAAACTTGTCACTATTCACATTATCCAAGTGAATTTCACATTCTCAAATTTAAAGAATAAGAAAGCCTATAAGTATCCCTATAAAATATAAATAAAAAAATAAGTAAGAATACGAGCTTAAATACATGCCCCACTTGAGTTGGCATAAATGAGCATAAGCATATACGAGCCTAAAACAAACTCGACCAACAAAGAAATCTTGTAAAGTCATAATTACTGACACATACTAGTGTCACGCGGGGAAACTCAACTAATGCCAGCTCTTCGCGCTGCGCTGCGCCTTATGCAGGCTCTTCCGCGTCGTCGGCCCAGTGAAAAGCAAACAAACGCTTGCGGGTGCAGGTTATTCTTTTTGTAACCATACGCGCCGGTGAAAGCCGCGAGAATTAAACAATAATGAATCTCGCGGTTCGCTCCCTCAGACATTTCCGGTATAATATGCTTATGGAGCTGCAGCGTTTCTTCTGCCATGGTCGTCGTGAAAATCGTCCTTAATCGAGATTTTATTCGTATAACGATTTTTTTTTACGTACACTTTCACGATTTCTTTCGAGCAGCCTGGAGGTGTAGCAAAGTCGCCGTCAGAAAATACGGTAATGAAGATATACGAGGAGAAAAATTGCAAGTCGTAATCGATGTAATTAACGAAGTTTAAATTGTCATTTCGAAATCGAAAGTTTTTAATTAAATTAAGAGAGTCCGAGTAAGAAAGTGAGTCGAAAAAATTAATCAGTCTGAGTTTGTCAAGTTCGCCAAGCATTGTCTGTGTAAGTCTTATTTTGCGTTATACAAATTTACGTTTAATTCAGTGTAATTTGAGAATTCGATATAAATTATATGGGGCCTACAAGTATTCACAATCTTTTTAAATAAGTTGCTTCAAGAAAATTACAAAATTTTACATCAATTGATTGAGTTTCCTTTTAATTTAAATTTCCTAATATCCATCATTAAATAAACTAAAGATAAAAAATTAATAAGTTATCTTAACTGTAATGGATAATTACCTTCTAAAATTGAATAAAAGTGAAACTTTACTAAAATTAGTGGAAGATACTCCAATAATACCTAAATCGTGAAGCTCTTTTCACTAAGTTTCAATGAAAATTCACTAATTACAGTAATTTTTCACTAAGAATTATAGTAGTTTTTCGCTAATTCAGCTTTAGGACAGTAGATGATCCTTTTTTAGATCTAATTTTACTAAAATTACTAGAATTAGTGGAAGATGCTCTAATAATACCTAAATCGTGAAGCTCTTTCACTAATTTTCAATGAAAATTCACTAATTACAGTAATGTTTCACTAAGAATTATAGTAGTTTTTCACTAATTCAGCTTTAGACAGTACATGATCCTTTTTTAGATCTAATTTTAATTCCATTCCATTCTCGCATAATAACGATACTATAACAATTCAATGGGAACGCTAATAACGTAAATCGTCGCAAAAAAAAGGACGCGACACTCATGTATTTACAATAGCCGCAGCGATTGAGCATTTCATTTTAGCGGAATTCACTTTAATGCCCCGGCATCTAGATAATGGCCGATTTCGATCGCTCTTATATATACATGCAAAGCCGTAGGCGCAAATGTACGGTGTGCAACTCTCCGTGGCGGTCGACGAGGGGGAAAAAAGGAAGCTTGGAATTGTGCCAGGGGACATAAAGTCCTTTTCTTAAGCTGGCATAGTTTGCCTATCATTACTCGTCGAATTTAATGGTCCGCTCGAAAATTCCCCACCCCAGCCTGGCAACGCGCAGTTTTACTCCCATTCGCGCATAGCGAGGCGCATAGGCCTTTTACCTAAACGACTGCGGTGCCGTGCGCATACGTTCGCTCGGTCATTTTGAGAAAATTAAAACTTTACGTTGCTAGCCACGATTTTACCGGCGTTTTATTTTATTACGTGGTTAATTGCATATTTAAGGTGTGCGAATGTTTTTTCTTTGTTATTATTGTTTTTTAATGAAATTTGTACAACGAGGGTGTCTTATTACTTACTCGCGCTTCGCGAATATTTTGAAAGTGAAATTACTCACTAATTCGTTACGTTTTACTCGATCACTTTGATGAATTTATTTATTAGAGATTCATTAATGAACAAATAGGATGTAGAAGAAAATTATCTGTATTTAATTATTGCTATAATTAAATTTAATTTCTTTGTTGGTTGTTATAAAAGAAAATTACTGCAGTCTTTTATAAAAATTACAAAAGTTTATATAGTAAACTGTAATATTGCAATTTTTCTAATACTTTTCTTTTATGTTGAGTTTTTCTTCGTGTAATAATATTATAAACAATTCTATCGTAGATGTAAATATCAGCGACAGTTGTATTTTTAAAAAGACAGCGATTAAAAAAATCGTAGATCTAATCAAATCAATTATTTTTGACGAACTTTTACAAACAATAAAAATTTAAAAGAATACACTAAAGAATTCAAGTGATGTTTTAATTTTTAATTCAGAAACTTTTCAGTGAAATTATTGAAACATAAATCATTACAATTTCTTTATCTAAGTTTAAAATTTGAGTTAAAAAAAAAAAGAGTAGCCAAGGGCTGCGTACCAGTGACGTAGTAATTCCGTCGCGATGATTAAGCGCACACAGAACAGAATAAATAAGCGACGAGTTTCATCAATAACGAGAGTTAACGTACAGCGAAAGGTCCCGACAACATAATGAAGCAAAGCGGGCTCGCGCAATCATTACCTCATCGGCTCAATTTGCACTCCAAGCGCACCGAGCAAATCCAACCGGTACACACCTAGCAAAAGGATACACAGACCCCGGGACAACAGAGATAAAAAGTCACTCCTTTCCTAATAACAAGAATAATTTTTATTAAGTTTTTTCTCTCAGTGCATGTTCATATGAACGACCGCCAAACACGAACTTTGCGTAAACTTTATCCTAACTTAAATTTTTTTACGCGGGATCTGATCAGTAAAAAAATTGAACGAGATACTGTAGAGCGTCCCTTCTTGTTTTTATCAGAGATTACAGGAGATATTCCGAGGAGCACGGAAAAACGTAGGGGTACGCGTGCGAGCGATCGATTAGCGAGCGAAGCGCGGCCCAGTTTCTCGGGGCGGCTCAGTGGGTCAGACAGACTGGGAAAGGCGCGAGCCTCACTCGCGCGGAGGAGCTTTTCGAGGTTTACAGGCGGTCGTGACTCCTCGGGATAAAAGTCGTCGCCGAGCGCCAATCGCCGGATAACCGATCGCTCACGATTTTCCCGCGAGCGCTTGCCTATACGTGTATCAGCAGTGCGCTCCGCGGGCCACTTTCGCGCGGACCACTCGCCCCGGCACCTAAGACTTCGACGTATAGGGCAAGCGACTGCGAGAGAAAAATTTTACGCCTTGCGAGTCTGTTCATGTGAATGAAATTTTTCATTTCTTTTTTTTTTAAGAAATTTTGTTATGAATTTTTATATGAAAGAAATTTTTTATGAATTGATATATGAAAGAAATTTTTCATTTGTTTTTTTGATAAGAAATTTTGTTGAGTCTACGTCAAGAGTAAATCGTAATACAGACAAGAGTTTGGTTTTCTTACGCGGAGATTTTATGTAAATATTACAAAACTTTTTACGTAAGGGAGTGTATATTTGTTTATACGAAGAAATTTATGTAAATGCTACTTGATTTTTATTTATTTATATATTATTTTCTTTCTATCGAATGAATCAATATTAATTACCGATTTTTACTACATTTCAGAAGCATTTATATAAATTTAATTCGAGGCCATGCATAACAATGAGGAAAGCAAAAACAATAGAACGATAATTTAGAAAAATGTAAATTCAAAGATATTAATTGGAAATTTATATTGATCGTATAACTTGAAATTTAAAAAATCGCGAAAAATAATCCGAAAGATCTGCATGTCGATGGGTAACCTATCATTAGCAGATTATTACGAAATCAAATGTATTTCGCGCCTACTTTCATGACTCACACCTCAGCTCTTCAATGAATCGATCGCTAGTCTCATCGACGGTATTCTTTACAGTTTCGTGAAAATCGGACGAAAAGGATTCTTCAAGCGATGCGATCGGCCGATTGTACCCTTTTCATGTGGATGCATTCTCCGTGAAGTTTTGAATTTCGCAAACTTTGTATTTTACCGTTTCAAACAGAGCTCATAGTCAAATTATTTATATTTGCAAAAAAAAAGTATTGTTTTAATCAAATAATTTATAAATAAATACATATACGCTTACGCGAAAGTGATTTGGTTTGGACTCTGCGCAATATACGTACCTGCAACAGAAAAAAAATGTAAAAATTAATATTTTTAATAATATAGTAATTTAGTATAAATCGCTGGAGTGTAAATTATAAATGGCAAGGGTTTAATCAAAAGACTCATTATTTTAAATTCAATTTATTAGCAATATATAATGATGGATACAATTCATTTTAACGGCGGACTATCAAACTAAAGTAATCGAACCGCTGGACAAACTTAAGCTTTTCATTAAGCAGGTGGGGTATCTTCGTTGTATCCATATCAAGTATTAATCAAAGTTAGCTACAAGTTAGCTCCAATAACCGTATATTGTGTAAACTAACTAAAAGTACACAAAACGCATCATTTTAATAACTTCATCTAGTATAACAAGTATACTTTAATAATTATTTATCACATTTATTGATTATTGTAAAAAGAATCTTACAATTGCTGTAGAATAATTCCAAACTAAGAATAAAAATACTCAAAACAACTCCATATATCACGATCATTAGAAGAGGAAAAAATGATCGAATCTGCATCGGAGAATAGTTTTTTGAATCGGCGGAGTATCTCGATCGTTGAACTTTTATGCGATTCATCAACCCATTTTCTTTGCTTTTTTGAATGCTGCAATAATCGAAAGATCGTCTTTTAAAATCTCATACCTTATCTTAGCCGTAACAATAAAATTGTTTTATTATTTGTATTTATTTATTAATTTATTTTATACATAACTTATCCATAATCAGTCAGTTTATTCCTCGAAAAGCGGGACTAAAGTGGCAGATTATTTCTTGAATTTACGTTAATTATTTATACTAGAATCAACTTTATATCACTACAATAATTTGAGAGATATTTACTGTAACAGTAAGTCTAACACAAGAAACAAAAATATTATAATTCCAAATATGAAAAAAGCAGTTGCAATATGAGTTACATCGTTGCTATGAAAATGTTCAATAATTTGCCAAATGAACGTATATGTTTAAACTTAAGTAGATATAATATTCAAAATAATCTGCGAAAATTATAAAAATAAGTTAATCAGAAGATTTAATACATGTTATACATTATAAAAACTTTACATTTATATATTATATTTCAGATTGTAAAAACTGTTATCAGGCTGGTATAATATGTACAGGTAAACTTTTTTTTAATTTTTTTTTTTATTTATTTAAAACCCGTTGATACATGAGTTGATACATGATCATATTACAAAAATACTCCAGCAGAGGAAAAATTTGTTTACCTTCTTTGGGATTTACTCATTGTAAATTTATCTAGTTTAAATTATTAAATAAATAAATACTCACTGATAGTTCAGGAAACCTTTAAACTGATCGTTTTTTTGAACAATCATACTTTCGAATCTTCTCTCATACGTGTATATACCGACGATTTGGCAACCAACGCGCTGGCTGCGATAAACAATTTCGTATTCATACTCGGTGGTCATGTAGCCAAGATTTTGATCTACGGTACACAGCTGGAAAAGATTTTCACGCTGGTACACCTACTTTCGAAAAAGTTATTAAATCTTTGTCAAAAAATTACCTGCTTAAACGCATCCCTGTAATTTGTTGGCCACTGTTCGCGGGGTATCATCATCTTTCTCATCTCCATTAAAACAGGGTCCTTCGTCGTCTGTCGAGCGCAAATACATTTTTTATAGACGCATCCGATAGCGACGAGAGTTCTTAACGTACCATAAACTTTGTCTCTTCGGCGGCGGATTGCAGCAGTATAAGTTTGTAAGAGCCGTCCTTTACGAATCCAGGCAAAGTAGTAAAAGGCAAATTAACTTCTGAAGTCGTTAGGTGACTGAACACAAGTGCTGAGTAAACAAATAGGATTATCATCTGAGAGCAGAGCACCGATATCAACGTAATTCTTGATGACATTGTGGAAACCTCTTCGTTGGCAATGACGCGTAAAAGAAGTATATTTCTCGATTAATTTGATACTAAATTTTTTTTTGTAATAAGGAAAATTCACCTGGTAATCCTTGCTGACAATAAATACCCCAGACGTTTATTAACGTTTCTGTAAAGCCACTTTTATTGTGTACTTTTTTGCATTTTGTTGTAATCAATAACAATGTGGAAGATAATACTATGAGTATGACTATGATGATCCATACTTTGAAATGGAAAACCTGGATAAAGATTTTAGAGAGTCTAAATCATAAAATTCCTGGCAGAGGGAACTGTTTCAATAGGTTTTTACCTTTAGATATACGTTAGGTCCAAAATTCGTGGATACGGGTTTCCTGAAGTAAAGCATCGTGCGACTAAAAGTTACACCATGAGTAAAGTCGAAGTCCACCAATCTATCCTCCGATATTTTCAAAAGTGCTAAAGAAGCGTTAGCATTGCCTTTGGCTATTTCTCCCAACAGTCCTGTCCATTTTTTCATCTTTGGATCAAATTTTCCATAGGACAGTTGAGATTCCGTCAATTTAACAGTGAAGTTCATATTTTCTATCAACTCCAGCACTATATCTTGATAAAAATTGGTATTTTTCACTCGACCATTTTCCATTGTTACATCGCTATTCTATACAAAAAGAAAATAATTTCTAATAAAAAAAACCGTTTGTATGCTAATCCATCAAAGCTTTAAAGATTTTAAATTGCAGAATCAATTAAAATTACTTTGGTCTCGGCTAATTTTATATTCATACCACCGAAGTTGTTTTTTCTCTGGTAGAAATTCTTACGAGTCCTGTGTATCAATCCTCGTTCAGGACTCCAATTCATTAACCAGTCTGTTCGGATTCTTCTCGAATCGAGCGAATACCACTCGTAAATGGCGGTACTGTTGAAGCAGCGCACCAACATTTCTGTCCCCAAATTCAAGTTCAACGAATTATCCTGCGGGCTTAAACAAAATTTTTTCAACGCCCCCGTGGGTTCGGCCGAAAAAATTAAAAACCAGTGGTGAAAGTGCAGGCTCGCGCCTTTGGCAAAAATTTGAAAATTCCGCAGATTTTCCACGCTCGTAATGGCCACAACGAACAACTGCTTCGAGTGTTTCGAAACGGTTTTGTAGTATTTCATACTTAAATCCGATAGTTTCACGACTTGCGAAAAGACTTTCTCATGCGATAATCGCCTCAAAGTATTGATCAACTCTCCATCTGGAAATAAATCTTCGAAGTCGGAAATTATTTTCAGCGGCAGTAATTAATTTTCTGCAGAAGAAATGCTCTGTACTCGTAAAAAATATATAAAATCCAACTTACTTTCTTCGAGATCGTCGTAAATAATAAACAAGCCTTTCGCTGCGTAATATTCTTTGATATCTAGTATCACAGAAATTTCTGGTTCAGTTTTATCCGTCAAATGACAAGATAAACACTCAAATAAACAAAATGTTAAGAATAAGTTAAATAAATTTTTTCTCAAAAAGACACTTTCAGGCAAACGTGCCATGACTGTAACAGTAGCGATACTTTAGTAAATACTCAAAAAGGAAGTGAGAATCGAAATGTCCTCGCACTTTTCCAAACTGACCGATCGATAAATACGTTGATGTCATAAAATATCTATAAACTTTTCATGTATAATAATACACCACTTGTATTTCAATTAATAACGCAAATAAACGGAGTGCGTACATCAATCAGTGCCTCTCTAATTACCGCTTGTTTTGTATAAAAATTTAAATATTCCCCATTTAATTTAGTCCTTTTATCACCGGAAGGTGTCTTCAAATGCATCGAATTTTTATAAATACAAGTACTTAAGCGATAATCGTTAGTCGTCGAAAGTCCCGCTGATTTCTATTTTACTCGTGAAATTTTCATTTCGAGCGGGCTTATGAACACGCGAGGACAATATTTCTCTCACGCAATGCAATAAAGTCGCCGGGCGAAGGAGGCGAGGCGACTTCCGCCTCATAACTCAAGCACCAAGTGAGATCTCGCCGAAAAAGCGGGTTAACCCTTCGACCAATCGATGTGGCACATTAATCTCTTATATACTCTTTTTCTTTATTTTTTTTTTAAGCGAACTTTCTCCGTCGATCTCGTCTTTCATTGACGGTATACTCATTTTTCAATTCGTGGAGTTTCCAGGCGATCGATAATTTTTTATTGTGCACTTTCAGTGCTCCAAGTAGCATCATGTTTCATTTATCGCGCACAAAGGTGACGTATATTGGCAGGTATTATAGTCATCGTCCATTGTAAAGAACAATTTTGTAGACTGTTTTTAAACTTTTTTTTTATAATATAGTGCGTCAAATGTAATGGATTAAAGAAGAATTTTAAATTTCGCGCCCTTGTTTAAAGCTTACGTGCACAATTGCACTTTTACAAAATAATTACAGTGATACTGTATATGATTGCAAAATTCATTCTCCTTTATGATTATCAAATTACACTAACTTCATATTTATACATTTCTCGTTCTTTTGTGAGGTTGATGCAGAACAGAAATGAAAACAAAGTCCGTGTACTATTACAGAATTATTACACTGAAAAAAAATGGTTAATTTTAAGGAAATGATTTACTTCAATAGTTTTTATTAAATATTTCTTTGAATCCAGTAATGATTTCATTAAAACTAAATAAATTTAGTAGTTAAAAAAATAATTTTTTTACTCAATAACACATTTAATAAGTACTATTGAAATAATTGAATAAGTGTTTGCTTAAAATTAACAAATTTTTCTCTCAGTGTATACACTCACCCTGTAAAATTTTCGTCATCTAAAATGCAATCATACTATGAGAATTTAATATTATTCGATATCTTTTCCGTTTAGGAATCTGACCCCATATAAATGCTAATCTTCTATAATATCATGAGCGAGAAGATTTCCATATATGAACATATTTAGGACCGTAGAAACGTTAGCCAGTCGTGGGAGAAAAACGAAAGGCACGCGTGTATAAACGCTCGTACATTTTCTAATATCACTCACATCGTGGGACATAGTCGCGTGTGATAATGTGCGGAAATATCGCTGGGTTATGACCATTTGCGGGCTTTTATGTAAACATTATGTGGCCGCGACCCGATCGTTTACTTTTATACGATTTAAAGCGCAGTTTAATTAAGTTAAAGCAGCCGCGACTTTCAAAAGACTTCGTAAAATGACTTTTTGATGGCTTGATTAGATAAGGTATCATTATCAACGTAAATTAGCTGCGAGATTTGTGTACATACAGCGCTAATTATCTCCACTCATGGCTTATTAAAATGTATTCGGGTAGTGTTTTTTATTACCTCAATGTTTCCTTTTATTGTTAGTCAACTTGAATCTCCATTTTTTCTTAATAAAAAAAAATTATATGGGTAATGGAAGGTTTTAGTGCTCGAGTACCCTTGAATTAAAATCAATGATAATAGAATATTGTTATGAATCCGTTTATTATTTTTTTCTTTCATAATTTTAGAGTAGCGTGCGTATAATAGATAGATGTATGTATAAATATCAATAATTTAAAACTATATTGTATGCAGAAAAAAAATTGAAATCTTTTGAATTACTATGTATAAGTTTTGGATTATCATAAATAAATATGTTTAAGAATACACACAAGAAATATAATTATTCTACTACTTTAAAGGATTTTTAAAAAATATTCTCTGCATAAAAATCAATTGAAGTAATGCCAAAAAATTGTTTAAATCTAAACTACAAAAATATACTCTCTAAATATAAAAAGATGAAATTCACATGGAAAATGTAAATAGTGACATATTTTATGTGAAAAATCGTTCGCATATTTAGCATGATCGGCTTCTCACTTATTCAATGTTGCTATTCACATTTTCAGATTTAGAGTGTAGAATTCCCTACTACCTAAAGTTGAATTAGTAAAAAACTACTATAATTAGTAAATTTTGACTGAAAATTAGTGGACAGAGCTTCAAGATTTAAATAATAGTGAATCATCTTCCACTAATTGTAGTAAAGTTTCAATTTTAGATGGTATACCTTATTACCCAATTAGGACTTAAGAATCACGATGTGAGATCCCCCACGCTGTCCTATAAAGAAAAAAAAAGGTTTTGAAACGGCACGGTAAGCAAAGCATCAAGCAACAGAAAAACGAGCGATAATAAAACTAACTCATCCCATCAGCTCGCTCAATTAGTCATATCCATCAAAGCAAAACGAAACCCAGCGTTCCGTCATCGCGCTCATAAAGGCTCTGGTCCCACACCTCGTTGCTTCCCCAATCACCACGAGACACCTTCGGTCCACCTGGTCTCTCCTCCTCTTCGTTTCTTTTTCTTTTTCTTTTTTTTTTCATTCGTTGAATTCGAGCAGCGCTCGCAGGTCTCCCTTCTCCTCTTTCGCTCTGTTCGCGGTGCTCATAACGGTCGTCGCCGTCTCTGGCCTCCTTTCGGCTGCAGCCACGAGGGATCGTCGGCCTTTCGATTCTCATAACTGTACATGCCCCCCGGGACACACGCGCGACGCCGAAAAACACGCGGCATATACACAAGAAGCCGACGCACCGGCTCGGCGTACGGTATATCATCGCGCGGCCCTTACGTCGAGGATCTCCTCGGATGTGTGGCACACACACGCGAGTTTAAGATGCACCGCTTGCGATGCAGTCGGAGGAGCTTCGCTTGGCGTGGGTGAAAGTGACGATTTCAGCGCCCACGACCGAGAGCGAAAAATCTACCATGTAAATATGAAAATGTGAAATTCACTTGGAAAATGTGAATAGTGACATTTGATAAATGAAAAGCCGTTCACGTGTTAAATTTGCGACCGATTTTTCACATAAAACTTGTCACTATTCACATTTTCCAAGTGAATTTCACATTTTCAGATTTACAGAGTAGAAAATTTAAAAAGTGACAAGACGCTACGAGCGATATAAAAATTTCTGACCGATTTTTCACATAAAACTTGTCACTATTCACATTTTCCAAGTGAATTTCACATTTTCAGATTCAGAGAGTATAAATGTTCCCGACAGAATCAGTAAATTTGCCGGCGAAGGAGACGATTGAAAAACGCTTGATACTTTTTCATATTTTATTGAATTTATTTTCATTTTGGCTAATTTTCTGCTTTTTTTTCTAACCAGTTCTTCTAAATAATATATTCTGATTTTTTAGTTAAAATAATATCGTAGTGATATTTAATTTTCAACAAATTTAGTTAATAAAAACTACAGTTAAAAATGTTTAATACAATGCTTATTTCATTAAATTGTTTAATGGAAAATTCAAATCTTTAGGAATTGAACTTTGGCGTCAAAAGAAAATGCGTTCCTAAATTTTTCGACTAATTACATTCATGAATTACTTAAAATGCTTCAAATCAAAAGCCATTACATTTTTAAGATACGAGCAAAATTGAGCGCGCTCAAGTTCCTTTCTTTACTGTTTATTCCGGGTTCATTTTTGAGATTAGAAAATTTGAATTTCAGCGCCATTCTAGAATATACGTACGAACCAATCAAGTTCACGTTTTCGAGGCTTCACAACATCTGGTCATCACTTTTAAAAAAAAAAAAAAAAACAACTACATGGCCAACTTCGTTCTCTATCAAACAATTCATTGTCGTTTTCGTCAAATTCTTTAAAAAGCATTCCACGGTAAATAAGAGTAATCGTATCCGTAAGAATAAGGATGCGGTCGACGATCGTCTCTACTTGGCCGTCGACCGTGCGGCTTTTCTGGTCGCGCGAAATCGGCTCCGGAGAAAGCACAATCGGTACCGGCGATTTACGATGATAGATACCGTCGCTGAAACTACGATACTTTTTTTTTCTGTGTTAATTTTCTCCTGAATCCTTTTTTTCCCCGGCGAAATTGACGTTTCTATCGTCATCGACTATATGTAAAGAAAGTTTCGGGCTTCTCTTTCTTTCGAAGAAAAAAAAATTCGGGAAGATTGATGCGGTTTATATGGGACGTCGGAGCGGCAGTTCAAGAGCTAATGAGGCTCGTTAAGACGCTTAGTTCGCGACGTGTAACGTTCAGATTGGATCTGGTAGGAGAGAAGCAATTTTCCAGGACGAAGCTGTCGCGGCACCAGAGATCCTTGTATTTGGAACTGATATCAGAGGCGCGAACAGGAAATTCACGTTTCATGTCGTCGGGAGAAGAAGGGGGAGGGGGGCCTCTCGCTCCAGTAACGTCAGTCCGCTTGACTTTGCTCTTTTGCCTTTCTTCCTCCAGCTTTTTCCTTTTCATTTCCTCGTGTCGTCCTTTGTGCGCCGTACCCAGAAGTCACGGAGAAAAGGAAGTTGGGGTTCGTCGGGAGGGGAAAATGATTGTTATATAAACGAGATTTTATAGGTTTAAAATATTTTCAGCGTGATTTACAATAAATAATTCATTTGCGTCACATTTTATAATATATATATTTTTTTGCCATGTGGAAATAAAAACAATCGTAAATTTAAACTCATGACTAATGCATACAACGAATGTGATTGGAAAATAAACAGTGACTGAAATATTATACATTAAAATTAAAACGTGTATAAAAGCGCACGGTTGATTTACGCGTAAAACATTTATTATAAAAGCTACTAAAAGTCCTAATATTTATTAAAAGAAAGTTGCTATTTGCAAAGTATTTAAAATGTGCATGTACAGATATACTTGTACACTTTAATCTGAATAAGTATAGTTATGAGATTCTAAAAATTCTCGCGCCACTTTATCGAAATTTCGGCCTGCAATCTGCACGCGCCTGCATGGAAAATTAAACTGTCACGTAGCGACGGATGAAAAGAGAGCAGCAAAGCTATTAATCTGCCTGCTACAGTCGGAGTTTCCGCTTTTCCATCGTACACACCTAACCCATAATTTTTCGCGAAATTGATTCGCTTTCATTCATTTCTCTCTGAGGTCGCGATATTTCTCCAATGTTGCTCTCTTATACCAAGCGATCCAAGCATCGGCGAAAAATCTTTTAATCAGCTTTCAGCCTTCGATTTAGCTCTCAGGCCGCGATAACCCGGGCCTCGCATTTAGTTTGACGTTCAATTTCCATTAGAGATCGTACCGATTGCTGGAATTCACTTTGCCCAAGTCCTATCGAAATTTCTGACTTTCAACGTAAATTTTAACTCCATATCGGCACTGATATCGACGATTTAATACCCTGCCTATTAACGCGACGCGTACAAAAAAAAAAGACGGATACTAATAAATTTAATTTAAGTAAATATTTTCGTATAAATATATTTACTAAAAATCTAAAAAGAAAATTAAAATTTTACTCGTTTACAAAAGAAAGAAAGAAAAAATCGATGTCAATAATTCCAGTAGAACCGTCAAAGCTCACTTTTACCACAAAAACTCGTTTCCATAATCCAATCGGCTTTTAACTCGATCGAGCGAAAAGAATCGCTTTTAATTCTCGCGCGCGCCGCGCTCATAACAGTAGTAAGAGTTTCACGGTGCCGCCGAGTTGACCGGCCCTTACGGCTCGCTCTTTTTTTTCTTCTTCTTCATCGAACACCCGTGAGACCGGAAATTCCACTTGCGAAAGCGACCGCCCGCTCCGAAGACGACACGCCGAAGTGGAAAAACCAGCGGGTTCAACCGAGTTATGGCGTCTCCAGTGGCCGTTTCAGAGGAGACGACAGGAGGAAGCGGAAATTAGCAGAGGCTGGCTTAAAATGCCTCGCTATAATGAAGATTCATACGGAGAAATATGCAAAACCGCCTTTTTCGCGGATACCTATATCTTCGAGGTTTACGCGCTTGGAGCGGCGATAAGCGCCGGTTTCTTTTTAACTTATTGAGGAAATCGGCGAGGAGAATTTCTGTAATGTAATTATAAGTGCTGATGGCACGGATTTATACTTGAAAATAATTAGAAAGTGAAATAGGGAGTGGTAATTAAAATCGTTTTAGAAAATGCTTCTTAAGCATTATTAATGACACCGTCGTATTTTTTAATAAACGTATCGACGTAAAAAATATTTCGTTTTGTTACATGCTTTTCGTATGCATTTGTTAAAAGCATTTTACACCCTTTAAAAGGATTCGATAAATACACCGAGAGAAAAAAATTTATAAAAATTGCTATTGTAGTTAAGAAAGGAGTGACAGTCTTAACAAGCGAGAATTTTTCGTATCAAAAATAGTAATTTTTAGTACAGAATTTTACTATTTAAATAATAAAAATTGCTACTTTGTGTATTAAAAATTACTATTTTTCATACTAAAAATTCTCGCTTGTCTAGACTGTCACTCCTTTCCTAATCACAATATCAATTTTTATTAAGTTTTTTTCTCTCAGTGATAAATATTTCATTTTTCTCTTACAAAATAAAGAAAGTGCTTTTCATTGTTTTTATCAGCGGATAAGAAATATTTTACGTGGATCTGCTGTTTTCCATTGTAACCCTGCAAAATGAAACGAACAAGACTAAGAGGAGGTCATGAAACATGCAAGTTTCCTCTGATAACTGGATACGTGCTTTTTTCGTTAAAGCGGATGACATGACGTCGCTTCTATAATCGAAGAAAAGCACATTTCACTTTAATGCGCTTTTCTTTGAAGAAACCTCGAGAAATGTGTTTTTCCACCTCGTACGTTCTTTTTTCTACTTTACTTTACGGAAATGTCTATTCCTCGAAAATACTTTTTTGTTATTTTTCTTTTGTGAATTCAAACGAACTTTATTTCTTTAAACCTTTCAGACTTTTTCTTCAAATTTCGCAAAATAAATTCGCGATAGCTAAAAATAAACGCATGAGTCGGATGTAAAGTATAAACGATTTTTCATCTCGTAGTGCGGCTTTAAATTATTCTAGACTCAATAGAGGTCGAGAAAATTAGCATTAAATTGAAATTGAAAAAAAATGGTATGAACAATGATCGAAAGTCGTATAAAAAGATATTCAAGCCTGAAAGGGGCAAACGAACATCCCAAATTAGCCGCACATCTTACTCACCCGAAACACGAGCTGAAAACGTGACAGCGAAACATTATTTACTTATCATCAAACAAAAACAAGCCCACACAGCTCTTAAATAAATAAAAGCAGAAGCGGAAGCGAAGACGCAGCAGCGCGCCTCATCAGCCAATCAAACGAGACCATCGAGAAACCAGAAGACGAAGAAAAAAGAAAGCACGAACTCAGCGAATCTCGAATAACGGCGCAATCAACGAAAGTCTGGACTTGGCGTCGCGTAGCCTCAAGTCACTCTCTCGTCGGTGAAATGTAAATCCCCGGCGACGCTCGGCAGGTGCGACTTCTCCGCGTCGGCTTAATTCGACCGAGTGTTTATCTAAGCTGCTCTCGCGGCGGGAAAACGCCGGATTGACGCGATATGCACAATGCGAGATGCACTCGTGTAATAACCCACGGGAAAAAAATTTATGACGAGTTTATAAAATGTTTCTAAGGGGTATTTTATATGGTGTTTATAGTGACTTGAATTTACAAACATTTTAGAAATTTTTTATGAAGTGTGTATAACGAGATGTCTTATACATTGTTTTTAACGTTTTGTCATTGTGCATTACCATGAAAATTGATCGACAAAACAGTTTTGTACGTCAATGATTATATGTGCATACAGTTTATTAGTTCTGAAAACAAAAATATTTAATGCACAAGTCATTTCATTATATAAATTTTATATAAATTTTTATGAATTCAATTCATTATAAACATTTTATAAACACTACATTATAAATTTTTTTCACATGGGTAGTTAGATAAATATATAATTTATCGACCTATGATGATTTTTACTACAAAACATACTAAAAATTCCAAAAACTACTATTTATATAGTAGAAATTGCTATTATGCACATATGAATTTTTAGTATTTTGTATAGTAAACATTTTCATAAGTTGAGTATATTCCACTGATCCTATCGAACATAGTACTTTTTACTATAACATTTCTCTCCGTGTAGGCAAAAAATAGAATATAAAATATAAAATATACAACACTTACAGTCTAGTCTTATACTATAAAAATACAATAGATCACGATAATATTTTATCACGGTCATTAATAACATCACAATATCACAGAATTTATCAAAACCTAGTTCAGCATAGTATTTGAGAGAAAATAAATACAAAAAGCAAAAAATAAATACTTATAAATAAGGTAGAATACATCTATGACTGACTAGAATACTTAAGCTATATGTGAAGGATTCCACACAGAGAAAGAGAGACAGAGAAAAAGGACAAAGCCACGAGGCGAAAGTTTTTTTTCGTTTCGTGTTTGACTCGATGCACGCGAGATCCATCGACTTTTTTTTCTCACACTCGGCTAATTCGATCCGATCGGCGATGGAATGTTAATTGCGCGTGGCGAGTGCGTTTTTGATATTATTTTGTGTGAATAGTTTTGAGAGGATCGTGAAAGTTTCATGTGTATTCATTTGGTGCGGGGCTGGCGATGATGTGGTAATGGCGGAATATTGCGTTTATTGAAAAATTATAAGGTTTCACTGACTTGTTTGCTATATAGTTTAATCGAGATTGAATTAATTTCACTGCGGCTTTTACTTTATTTGTAATTATGATAGCAGTTTTCTTTTCAATATTGAATCAATTCATTTTTTAGCAATTATAAATGTTAGAGTGAAAATAAATATTGGATATTTTGGTAAACAGCACAGAATAACGTTTAAAATATTTTACATTCCTTTTTTTTTTTTAATTAATTTATTTGAAAAATATTTATAAGTTTATTTAAAGCATATAAGGAAAGTGCAGTTTCACTGTTTCTTTTACAATTGATTAAATGAATTTTGATTATCTGACTAGCAGAGCTTAGAGATAACCGCGGAAATCATAGTTTATGGGTACGTTAAACCAGTAGTAGTTGATAATCGTACCGACGATCTAAATAAAAAAATTAACACTTCTCCGATAACAAAATAGATATAGTCTCTAACTAAATGCACTTAATTAATGAGTTTACAATGATAATAGCAGAAATCCTATCAATAATCTTTGTTATTTCTTCCGTACGTGTCTACGTGCATGTATACACTACACATATTATCTAAATACAAAAAATATATATAGTAACAAAAATACACAAGTTATTTTAAATAAGGAAAACTTATTGCATATACTTAATTCAACATAAGTTCGAAAAAAATAACGCCCGCGTAAAAATAATTCAGACTAAAATAAGACGATAAAAAGATTTATCTGTACTATGTCCGAATTTAAGATTTTTTAAGATTCAAAAAGATTCTCTTTTAATAAATATCTGAATATTAATTTAAGATCTTTTCGAGATCGTTATTTTAATACAATATTAATATTAGTTTAATATATTCAATTTTTTCAAATTTTCTATACATAAGATCTTATAAAATTCGTTTCAATCTCAATAAGGTCTTATATTTAATTTTTATTTTTTCAATTTATACTTATTAAACTAATATTAATATTGTATTAAAACAATGATCTCGAAAAGATCTTCAATTGATTGTTAGGTGCTCGTTAATAGAGAATCTTTGTAAATCTTAAGAAATCTTAAATCCGGACATAATAAAGATGAATCTTTTTATCGTCGAATTGTTTTTACGCGGGCGTGCAATAATTAACTCAGTATAATTAATTCCAGCGAAAAGCTCCGCAACAAAATTATTTTATTCATTCATTAGCGTCTTGCTTCGTTAAAATTTATACTCAGCATTCGCACTCGATAAACTGAGAAGCACTCAAAGCAGCGTTTCATTCGCATCCTCAAGGTAAAAAAAAAATGGTTACGCTCGACGAACACGTTCGGTTCAAATTCAAACTGGCCGTCGCGCGAGAACGTCGAGGAAGATCTCCCCGCAGCCTCGTAAAAGTCGAGCCGCGAGAAAAGGAGGAAAAAGAAAAGGAGCTCGCGAGGCCTATCCGCGCTGAGCCAACACGCGCGGGCGCGACGAGGGAGGCGCGCGCGAGATAAAGCGTCGATACCGAGGGAAGCGCGAAAAGGAGGAGCGCGGGGGATCCCGGCGGCGATAAGTCGCGCGAGCTCGCGCTGTGCACCTGCTGCACTTCCCGCGACTGGTGCAGCGGAGGCCCGGCGCGAGGACGTAACGGCGCGCGACGAGCGTTTATGAAAATCCCGAGCCCGCGAGGCAAGGGGGACCTTCGGGTCGTTGCGGATTTCGAGAGATTTTTTTTTCCGGGTACCCGGAGAGAGAAATATTATAGTAAAAATTACTATATTCCGTAGGAACGATGGGACATACTCGACCAATGACGATTTTTACTATAAAACGTATTTAAAATTTCTGTGTACATACTAAAAATTACTATGTACATAGCAAAAACTGCTATTTATTCCACGGAGAGAAAAGTTTAGTAAAAATTACTATGCTATTTACTAATGGAAGGACAGAATCGATTAATAAAAAAGTTTACCATACTTTCTAGTAAAATTTTTTATTCGTCAAGTCTGTCTCTGCACTACCAAATAGTATAGTAATTTTTACTAGACTTTTTTCTCCGGAAAGAAGTAACAGTCTTGACAAGCGAGAAATTTTAGTATGGAAAATAACAATTATTAGTACTCAAAATAGCAATTTTTAGTATTAAAATAGTAATTTTTAAAATTTCAGATACTAACAATTACTATTTTTCATATAAGAAATTCTCACTTGATAAGACTGTCACTCTCTTCCTAACCACAATAGCAATATTTATAAAATTTTTTTTTTCAGTGTAGTTTGGATTTATGTTGTTGGGCTTAGATGTTGTCGGCAAGGATTTAATATTTAGTTTCACTTGGGGGTTCAGTCTCAATTTGTAAATATAATCTATATATAATTATAATATTTGCTAATATGTAAATATAATATTTTTGTTGTTGTGGGTTAGGAAATTTCAAGTTTGGATTTATGTTGCTGGGTTTAGACGCTGTCGGCAAGGATGTAATATTCAGTTTGACTTCTGGGTTCAACCCCAATTTGTAAATATAATCTATATATAATTATAATATTTGCTAATATTTAAATATAATATTTTTGTTGTTGTGAGTGAGGAGATTTCATGGAGTCTGTGTAATTGGAATTTATGCTATCGGAAAGAATTTTGCATCTACTTCGACTTGATTGTTCAGCTTAAATTTAGATATCGTTTTTTTTTATATACACAAAGAGTTAGTTTTTTAATGAAGTAACATTATAAATAACACGTTTGTTAAGAAATAATGTAATTTTTTTCATTTTTATAGCAATATGATATAATATAGAGAATTTTTTATTTTACTGCATACAGACTGCATCTTGTTTACTTCTCGGATGATTTTCTTTAAAAGATTTTAATTCCTTGTTTGAACCATTTTCTTAAAAGTTAGTGTAAAATGAAAATAATAACGTTATATCCATGTAAATTTGATTAAAATGAATTTTTTAGAACATTCAACGTAAACCATAATAACACCTGTAGAAAGCATATCAAAATTTTTATACTTTATCAAGCAATTTTCCCATCATAGCTATCCACGCCTTAATTTAAGTTCGGTTGAGCCTATTTATATATGCATATGCAATAATTACAGTTGTTGACATATTAATTATTTTTAGGCAAATTACGTGTCGTGTCTAACATTTCGCAACCCTTAGGCACATAAATAATAATTTAAAATACACATTAAAATTCTACAAAAAAAAATCCCGATTATTTTTACGCAAGCAAAATTTCGAGTGAAAGTCTTCGAAGGTGCGTTTCGAAAAACTTTTCGTCGAAGCCTACAAACATCGCGTAACCGTGACAAAAAAAAATGTTAACAACATTATGCACAGATTAATGTACTTTCTGCATTAATTTCCATTCGATTAAAGCTCTCGATCTCGCACAAATACTTATGGAACTCTGCCGCGGATAACGAAAATTTCACGCCTCAAAAAGTTCACGTAAAAAACACTTTCACTCGTGCCTATATACGAAAATTACGAAAAGTACTATGCAAGTACATAATATACATGGGTAAGGCATGTGAGTACGCTGCTCCTTCACCGATAGAGTAAAATTAATCGCTCGTCAGTACGTAACAACGATAGCGGCCGCGCGACTAATGCAAACATCGCGGGGTCCGCGGGATATTAGCGCAACAATCGTCGAGTGCAACGACACGAAAATCATTAATTGCACCTTACTGCAAGAGCGAATTTCATTTTGTACCCCCGCGGGGCGTTCGCCGCGCAAAGTTCGCTCCCCTCTTATGCGCTGGCGCGACGGCCCATTAATTCTCGTTATGGGCGCTAATTCCGGCGGAAGTCGGGGGCAGCGCGCAAAAAAATCCTCCTCCGTTCGAAATTAGAAAATTAATCGAGACAGCAAACCTCTTTAGCGATTTGCATTCCGCGCGCGTCGCCGTAACGAGAAATGATCGGGCAGACTGGGCGTAATCGGCGCCGATCGGCAATTCGAGCCAGCCGATGGACTAATCGACGGATTGCGAATGGTTAATGAGTGCAGGTTTTTAAGCCATCGGAGTTAATTGCTTTATTAATGGAGGCGCAAGCTCTGAGAGATTATAAATGGGAAATTTTTTTAGTGAACTGAGACTGACTGACGTTCGCTGAAATATCGATAATTTTTGTTCCTTAATTCGTTTATTTATTTTTTGTCTATGTATTACTTTATTTATTATTATTATTTTTTTTAATTTCGTATAAATTGCATGCTTTTGAAATAATGTGGTGTTTTATTTATGTACGCAGGGACTTAAAACTAATTTGCACGAACTGGTACATATCACATTTCAATAATATTTTAATGAAATGTACAGCGTGCATAAATTTAAGGAGTCCGTAAATTTCTGCAATTATTTAAATTATTTAATATTAAGATTAATATATTAAGATGGTTCCAGTTTCTTTATAATTAATCTTTGACTATATATGCAGAGAGAGGCGCATCTATAATTATTTTTGCGGTTTTTCGATTTGAGAAATCTGCTATATATATCTGGACTCTATAAATATTTTTATTATAGCAATACACGTAAATTTTAATTAGAATGTATTTATATCCTTTCATTGGTAGAATAAAACAAAATAATTGACAAATTTCGTAATATTTCTTAAATTCTATTATGAAAGGAATTGCAAATTAAAATTTATTTATCCAATTCCTAACATCATCGCATTCTAATGCACTCATAAATAATTTGTAAAAATGAATTTTTTTTATTTTAACATGCAAGTGATTAAATTGGTCATTGAACTTTACTTAAATATTTAAGCTTAAATTTTATATGTAAGGTACGTTATATTGCATATAATTAAATAGATTTTACGTTTAAATGTTTAAATACGCATAATAAACGTTTTACATAATCTTTTTTGTGCGTAAGCGTTCTTTCACTGAGAGAAAAAACTTAATAAAAATTACTGTTGTGGTTAGGAAAGGAGTGACAGTCTTATCAAATAAGAATTTTTTATATGGAAAATAGTAATTTTTAGTATATCTGAAATTTTAAAAATTACTATTTTAATACTAAAAATTGTTTTTTTTTTTTTTTTTGAGTACTAATCATGATTATTTTCCATACTAAAATTTCTTGCTTCTCAAGACTGTCACTTCTTTCCTAATCACTATTATATTAATTATTATTTTTCTCACAGTGTTTATAATGCACGCACTGGAACTTTCATTTACGAATAGCATTTTCATCAATTCTAAAATATCCTACACCATTTACACTTATTGCATCAATTATAACAAAAATTACCACGTTCAAAGCGAAAATTGCTATACTACAACCGCCTAGTGCGAATCCCTGTCCGCGCACCAACCAGCTTTAATCATCGGCGGAATATTTCGCACCCATCGGAATACTTCACACCCGTCGAAAACAAAAATAAAAAAAATAATAAAAAAGAAGAAGCACCGAACACACATTTAGAATGAAAAATCCGGGACTCGGGCTCGAAAATGTCTGCGCGCGTGTAGAGGCCATCGCGGGGCGTGGAAAATTGTGAGGCACGCGGCGCGGGTCGCGTGCTGCCGGGGCGAAGCCGCTCTTACAGGAGCGCCGGATGAGCTCGCGTAATTACGATAATTCCTCGGCGGGAACGGCCGAGAAAGCGAAAGGGGAAGGAAATTGAAAAAGCGGCGGAGGAAGCGAGGCTCCTGCCGCGATAAAGGCGAGCGGAGACTGCGGTGTATGCCTCTCGAATCGTTCACCCGTGCCGTTACGGGTTTCCCCTTGCGTCGATCAATTTTAAGCTTTTCCAGATTGGAGCTTTCTGGAAAGAAAGGATCTTTTTTTTTCATTTTTATTTGTGAGAATAGGAACGATCGTGGGGCGTGCGGCGTCCTTGACTCCGAAATAGTCCCGATGAATTCCGATGGATATACGTTCTGTATGGGGATTATGAGAAAGTAAGTAATGGATAATGAGGTAAGTATAGAGTGACTGCATCATTATGAGGCCATGCAACATTGCGCGATTGAAAAAAATTCCATTCAATTAGTTGCTTTACATAATGTACTTAATTGGCGTGCCTTCGTTAAAGGAAAATTGAAAATTATACGAATTAATAACAGTATTGTTAATTCAGTGAAAAATATTTTAACGAGTTCGTTATAGGCAAATTAGAATTCCAATGGAAATTTCAATCACTGGTATTCCGGTGATATTAACATAAAACTTAATAAAAGAATCGATTTGATATTTCGTCGTTTTTCTTTTGTAAAAAAAAAATATGACAGGATATTCCGATAAACAATGACAAAATTTAATTAGAAGCCATTAATTAAAATCGTATTATATATGGTTGTTTAAATAGTTTAATAAAATACTGATTTAGTTTTTAAATTTTCTAATTTTTCGGACATTCCTGCTTTGAAATAATTTATTATCACAAAAACTGAAGTAACAGACATTGTTTAAGTAACAGATGTCGCTCTAAATCTTAATTTACAATAGTTTCGTAGTCATTTTACAATAATAATCAATAATAAGGCAAAAAATATTCTTTTAATCATGTAAGCGTAGGCAAAAAGTTAATTACAAAAAATACAAATATATTCGGAATAATTAAACGAATGAAGTGCGCTCAATTTTACTACTGAAATAAAATGACATCCTCAAATCAAGCAGACCGGCCAATTAGGAAAACGCAGAAGACTAATTAGACGGAAAGAGGGGAGATCGCGAATTATTATTAAAAGAGAAGTCAGCGTTGCGCAGGAAAGAGCAGATTTGAATGTGCAATAAAACCGGCGATACATAATTGCAACGTCAGTCGAACATATATATTTTAGATATATATACTGGACTCGCGTGGCGCGAATATACAAGTGCCCCGAGCCTCATTACGTCGCGTGGACGGATTGCGTTCTCGTGCGCTGTTCAAATTAGCACGAAGGCGAAAGAAGCCCGGCCTTTAAAAAAAAAAAAAAAAACGATCGTCCAGTAGTTTTTGCCCTTCGCTATTCGCATAGAAACGTCCACTCGGAGACACACTGACACTTATATATCCCGGCACTTCGGCGTGCCAATTTCTTCGGGCGTATTTTACGCGAATTTATACTTCTTTTGGGCGTGAAAAACGAACCGCCGCGAGGAAACTGCTCGGGGCTTTATTTGCTAAATTTCTAAATGTTTTTACGAGCCTTTAGTTGAGAATTATTATCGGCATGGACGGCTCCGTGTCGTAGACACATCTTGCGGAGAAAAAAACGGCTATACACGTTTCATTGCCGGCCTTATTGACTTTTCGCTCGGAGGAAAAGTCAAGGTGAATAATTGAAGAGACTCTGATTTATATATCGTCGAGGTTTCTTTCGCCGGGAAACGGACCGTTCGATCGGCTCGCGAAATTTCCGCGTGGCAATAAAATTTCTATGCCACGCCGAGGTGTGGTGCCGAGGCGTATTGTCCAGATGCTATCGTAAAATTTATAGTTCCCATTACAAGATTATCAAAAAGTAATTATGTGCGTTTAATGGAGGGGCATAAAACATCCGAAACTGAGTTTCCCGTGAACGGGACGAGGGGCAAAGAAAATGTACGCAAATTTTTATTCGACAATAAGCGCCGTACAATCTGGACGTTAACAATTTTTTTTTTTTTCGCGGCTATAAATTATTTTACAACTGCAATTATTAAGATTCGGGGAACAGCGCGGTGCACTCGGTGCAGATTGGTTTGTGCCGTGGGTATACACCGAATTCACACTTGCGAGTGGGAAGTGTATATATAGCTATTAAAATAGTTTACTCTGCGCCTGGAAGTGTTACGGCACCGAGCTAAATTTTTTGGGCAACTTTTATTATCGCAAAGTGGAATACCAATGGGGTTTAGAAACTGACTCGTTATGTCAGACGTTTAATTTTATTATGTGATACTTTTTTTTTTTTCCGGAGGTTTTAAGCCCGCGGCAATTTGCGGTGTAACAATTACAAGTAGGAATTAATTTGAGAAAGTAACGGCAAAGTAAATAATTGGATTGGATTTATTGCAAAAACTAAATTGCTCAAAAGTAGTTGGTGGAATTTATATTTTCAAATAAAACATGCAATATAGTCGTTTTTATTATCCGCAGTTGTTACATAGAGTTTGAACGGTATATAATACATTTGGACTGAAATTTTTAATTTTCAGATTTTAATCGTTTGTTTCTTTAATTTAAACATTTTTGGGACAAAAAACATTTCATTTCTGGTATGTAATGTGCAGAAATTATAAGTACTTATAGGTAAATAAAATATCCGCAGTATTAGCATAGAAATTAGATCATTTTTGGCCATAACAAACTTGTTATAATTTTTTGTAAGAATCAATTATCTTAAGGAGTACTTAAATCATGCGGGCAGGTGGTTTTCTACTTAAACGAAACTGTTTCTTAAATGATGATTGACAAATTACTTGCAACCAGTAACGGTATAACTAAAAAAGAATAATTCCAAAGTTCAGGGTGAAAAATGTTTAAAAATACATAAAAAATTAATGTAGTATTTACTAAAGCAAAAACAAACATGTAAAATTTACAAAAAAAAGTACTTTGCGGGCTAACAATTTTAAAACTATTTAAAACAAAGTTTATTATAAATTACATTAAAATTAGTGAAATTAATTTTTCATTACATAAACTAAATTACATTCAAATGTATTGTAAATACTTTACATTACATTTTACATTGTACAAATTTTACATAACAATGTAAAATGTAATTTATATTATTATTCAAACTTTTCCTCTTTATTAAAAACTACATTAATTGTCAAATACATTTTTACAAATAAAAATCTCCTCAACTTTAAAACCGAATAATTTAAAGCCGACGCAGGTGAAAAAATTCATCGGATCCATCAGATAAAAGGTATACGAGCACCAAAAAAAAAGATAAATTATTACAAACATAAGGAAATTTTCGATACCAGCTGAACTCTCTACACGCAGCCAAACATTCCAAGCCGACGATGCCTGCGATAATAAACCTCTAAGCGCATCCTCGTTAAAGCCCCGGCGCACTCGATAGGCAAAAGCCTCGTGGCGATCGACGAGATCGCACACTAACCCCGTGAGCGGATAGGGGACCCGAGAGGACAGGTCGCGCAGGTGAGCGGAAATCTAACTGTACTTATACGGCGCCTACGGAGCTCGCGCAAAAAAAAAGTCCTCGACGATAAGCTTAAAGGCAAATAATAGTCTCCGGGGAACGGGAAAATGGGACGCGCGCTCGCGAGGTGAAACTCGCCGGCACGCGGCGAGGCCTTTGTTCCATTCGCGCTTTCGTGACACGGCTCGGACGCTGGAATGCCGCCTCCTCGTCGTCCTCTCTGTCTCGCTTCCTTCGCGGTTTTCGAGAGGACGCGTGGCTCGATCTTATGCATTTCTGGATGCAGCGCGTATCTCTATACGCTCGCCGCGACAAGGAATACCGAAGGCCTGTAGAAGTGTGCGTTAAGGGTTCGAAGGGACCGAAGGAGCGAGAAAATGTGTTACCAAGACATTTGTGAGAGCACACGAATTTTTTCTTTTTTTTGTGTAGAATATACAATAGTGTATACAGCGAGAAAATGTTTTGGAAAAATCACTGTAATTCCAGTAAAAATTACTGTCTACGGAGTGGTGTTGTTTCGACGATGAAGTTTGAAATAAAAATGACCAAATGTTGCTGCGTGTGCATTTTTACTGTAGAATATGGTAATTTTTATCTGACATTTCAGTCTGTGGTTACATTCTTAGAAACAGAATAATTTTTTTCGGATATAAACGTCTATATTCATTAGATGTCAATTAAGACAAGCGAATTGTACAAAAAAAAATTTAATTCTTTCAATAATGACAAAATTGATGTTTATAATAATATTTATATTTACTATGCACTTTTTAGTAGAAAAAAAATCTCCGCAAGCTTATAACTTCATTTTTAACGATAATGTATGCAACGATATGATTTACGAAAAATTCTTTATCGATAGTTAAAAAAAAAGTAGCTTCGAGGGAGGGATATTATACTCTTGGTTCGAAGTTTCCAGTTAATAAATTCCGCGTAAAAATAAAGTGCCGTTTAGTTCGCTTGGAAAAATTAGGGTAATACAGTTTGTATGAATACGCGAAGTAAATATTGAAATATTCGGGAAAGTAAGCAAAATGTAGTACGTTGTACTAGAATTTCAATGGTGCATGGTAAAGTACACAAATGCAAACATTTTATGCTAATGCAACATGCAGTGCGGCATAAGCTTGAGAGACCTAAAGACAAAATTGCATTCGCAACTGCTGTTACATTTTATAAAAATGAGTATACGCAACAGGATATCAATGAATTGTCCTTGACGGGCAGGAATTTTAACATTTAATAAGTGAAAAGTCGTTCACACGCTAAATATGTGAACGATTTTTCACATAAAATATGTCACTATTCACATTTTCTATGTGAAATTCACATTTTTAGATTTCAGAGAGGAGGCATTCTTTTTTTTTCTCCCACGTTACGTATACTCTTTTCCAGCCTGGCGAGTCCGAAATTGTAACCTTTTCAATCGGTCACCGGGAGGAAAGACTATGCTTTCTTCCCGCTAGGCTGAAAAAAAAAATTAGTTAACAAGAAATCAGTTGCCCACGCGAAACAATATCCCATTGTCAAGCCTTTTAGCGTCCATTATCGGCCAACAGCATCCTCGCGTCTCCGAGAAACAAAAGCGAGTCCGTCGAGCTTTTTTCGTTTGCTCCGCGCGCAGGATCCTAAAGGCGCGACTTTCGATTTCCTGGAGAGGAAGTCGCAGCGAAAACTGGTCTGCGAAGGGCCTGGAGAGCGAGTCACCGCGGCAGGCAAGAAGAGCGACTCCGACACGTGTAGTTTTGTTTGGCGGAGGACGACTTTCTTCGGAAGTGGCGCATTTGCATAGTGCGCACCGCCCCGACTCACAATGGGGCACTTCTGATTTAAGAGGCGACGGACGCGCTCGCACTGCGGCTTTTTGCGCGTGTTTGCCGAGGTCTCGGCGAGTCGCAGGTGGACGAGAAGAGTCGGACTCTCAATATGCACTTGCAGCTTCATTTGAAGGCACCTTGGATTTCAGATTGGCATCTGCTTTTAATTTGGGTATTGTGAGAGTACTGGCGATTTTAATTTCCTTTTAGTGTGCGCGTGTGTGTGTAAAATCTTTACTTCGGTGTTTTTTTCTTCGGAGGTTGTTAAAAGGTTTTTATTAATTCTTGTGAATTCGACGAGTAGATCGTTGGACTCTTGATGCGCTGTTTTCCACTTCATTCAAAAGCATTTGGGATTTACGATCAGCGTGCGTTTAATTTGACTACTATGAAGATACTGGCGATTCTTATTTTTTTAGCGTAGGTGTAAAATATTTCGAATTCTGGATGGGTTATTGCCTGCCATTTCATTCGAATTTTTAATTTGAGTACTATTTAAGTAGTGTTGAGTCTTATTTGTTAGCGATAGTGTAAAATTTTCACCTTCGTATTTTTTTTTTTTTTTTTTAAATTGTGGAAAAACTTAAATTATTTCGTAACTTCTATATTATTGAGTTGATCGAAAATGTTGATTATGAGAGTCGCGCGATGTAATTTAAATGTACAAAATTAAATGCTATTTGAATTAAAAAAATTTTACATAAAATTATTGTGGATAAAGTTTTCAAAGACGCCATAATTATAGTTACTCAGAACAGTTAAGAGCGCACGTTTTTTTTTCGCAAAAAAAAAAATAAATAAATAATTGACAACAAAAATCGTTTATCGATATCATAAACGTTATTGAATTACACTCGCTGCCATACAGTCTAGTCACGTCCGATCCATAAATTTAATTTCTTTCTGAATATTTTTATAAACGTTTCATTCGATGAACGAATCTCATCAATCACAGAAATAAATCCTATAAAACAACAT
Source organism: Sycophila sp. Sp_5 (assembly GCA_018906775.1). NCBI lineage: Eukaryota > Metazoa > Arthropoda > Insecta > Hymenoptera > Eurytomidae > Sycophila > Sycophila sp. Sp_5. The sequence continues at coordinate 3,451,044 of JACCID010000021.1, forward strand.
ATTAATAATTTCACCTCTTACGCAAAAAGCTAATTAAGCATTTTTCGTAATCTAATCAGCGTTACAAATCAAGATCCGTTCAATCGCCGGCAAAATGCCCCTTACAAAAGAAGAGAAAAAAAGGCAGCATATCGACTTCTTTGACGTCTCTTTAACTCACTTAGCAGCTCCAAAGAAAGGCTTAACTCGCTTTGTTGAAATTTGCCAGGCGTTTCAGAGATACTAATCCCGTGCCCCACCCGGCGCATATACTCTTTCAGTCGCGCCGCGGCCACCGATCGAGCATGAAGGAAAAAAAAATGATTAACAAGCCGTCGATTGTTAATGCGACGAGTTGTGAAAGCGCCATCGAATACACCGCCGCCGAACCGGGACGCATTGTCGCGGTCGGCGCCACTTTCAAAATCCATGCCTACACACACACACACACATATACCGATATATACTATATAGATATATGTATAAATTCTGATTATTATATATATACGAATATATTATAGATGAAATTTTTGGATACTTAAAGACATGGAAAATCGCAATTTTATGAAAGAGTAATTTTTTCTCCAAAAAATGTTAATATCATTGAAATTAACAATGAATTTCTTCATCGTATACTGATACCATGAAACAATAATAATGAAATAGCAATATAATTCCAACAGATTTTTAAACTCGTTAACTCCTAATCGATTGCTTCAACGTAAATTAAAATTAAAAAATGGTGCAATTATCGTGTTGCAGAAAATTTTTAATTGAAATAATAGTTTTAAAATAAAATAATGATTGTAATAAATTATTATTGATATATGATTGAATATATATGATTGTATTAATAAAAATTATTTTCTAAAATTCGTCTCAAAAAATAAATAGATTCAAAGATATCGGTAAAGCAAAAGGGTAGACTAATTTGGGGAAAAAAGTGAAAATTGAAAAATGAGTTTGTAGTCACTGACTCAAAAAGTAAACAGATTTAATTGTATCGCAAAATAAAAAATAGGGGGTGGACGAGCGGACCGAGTAGGGGGTACCTACCTACCCCCCTAGTATATATATATCTATATAATAATCAGTGCGCGCGGCATTATCGCCAATGACTCGAGGGTTTTTGGGTTCCGCGGTGCGGCGCCGAGAGCAAGAGTGAAAAGGCCGCGAGCCGGGGATTTATATATCTGGCAACCCCCACTGGTACAAAATCAACGCCTCGCGGCTCCAGGCGTGCGGGTATTTCAGAGCGAGAGGACGCGAGGGTAATTATCGAGCGAACGCCGGGAGCGGCCGGCGCGTACCTATTTACGCGTCCGGACGCGCCTCACGCGCCGGTAATTGCACTCCGCGCCTCGTCGATGATCGCCAAGCAGGTGCGTCCGATTTTTCCTGCGGCCAGGCTATCGGCTCGTATTTTCAAGCGTCTGGAGACCGGGAGATATCGCCTGCACTCGGCAGATTTATGAGACGCTGCAAATGAATGTAACTATAATAATTTCGTATTTATATTTGCTCATGGCGGAGATTTTTTTCCTTTCGCTGTAGATATTAATGCACGAGTCATATGATGTATAGAAATTGAATTGTTTCGTATTACGAGTTATGTTAGAGGCTTGGAATCTATGTGCTACTTTATTTCATTTACTGTTTTACTTTTCTACTCTAGGAAATGATTATCAATCGACAATTGGAGAAAGTGCACGGAGAGAAATGTTATAGTAAAAATTACTATGTTCCGTAGGAACAATGGGACATACTCGACCAATGACGATTTTTACTATAAAACATATTAAAAATTCCTACACCCAGAGAAAAAAAACTTAAAAAAAATTGCCACTGTGATTAGAAAAGGAGTGACAGTCTTGACAAGCGCGAAATTTTAGTATGAAAAATAGTAATTTTTATTATTAAAATAGTAATTTTTAGTACGAAAATTGTAAAAATATTACTATTTTTCATACTAAAATTTCTCACTTGTTATGACTGTCACTCCTTTCTTAATTACAATAGTAATTATCATTAAGTTTTTTCTCTCAGTGTATGTACATAGCAAAAATTGTTATTTATATAGTAGAGATTGCTATGTACAGATCCATTTTTAGTATTTTTTATAGTAAAAATTTTCATAAGCTGAATACATCGTGTGTATTAATAATCGACGCGAGTACAGTCTATACCGAATTACAAAATAAAAAAAGTAAAGTATTAAGTGCTAAACGAATAAAAACAGGAAAATAGCAGAGACATGGAAAACACAAGAGCATTAATATTCCGCGACACTTATCCGGTCTTAAGATGAAAATAAGTTTTTATAATCTCTTCGTTCGCGCATAGCCTCGCGCTTTTTTTTTATTAAACTGCACCACGCAATCAGTCCTATAAATAAATCCCAAAGGCGCTGGCGTCGCGTGAATTGGAAAGTTCGAGTCGGCTCGTTTATACCGTGACAGAATCCATTAAATCTTTTTTCTCCGCGACATGCGCAAAAATTGTCCTTTTCCCCGGCCTGGCGTCGACTGCCATACCCGACAATTCACGCAACAATCCACGTGCCGGCTGAGATCGGGAAAAAACTGCGTACCTTCGATAGCGATCGGCGAATTCCACTGGCCTTTCATTTTTGGTATTTAATCGTAGTAAAAGAAATTTTTAATCACTGCTTTCATAATGAGTGAAATACTACGAAAAGTCCGTCTACAAGATCGATCGATTGAGCATGTCGTTTTGTTCTTAATTACGTTTTAAAAAATTAAAAATCAATATTCTAGTTCTAGTTTATACTGCATAGTGCATGAGTTTTTCTTTAATGTGACATATTGTTTTTATTTGAGCTATTACTATTGAATTCTATATTTATAATGATTTCTTATATTAAAATAAATAAATGAAATTAAAATAAACTTGATTATATAAATTTGCAGAAAAAAAAATGTATAACTATATATAAAAAATTTATATACGTTAATTGTATTGCATATACTTTAGTTCCGTACGATTATTACCGATTTCTCCGAGCGTAACCTTCTCACTATATCGAAATAAATCTAATAACATCAACGCGAATACCTAAACTTTGAATATTTTTACAGCTATTTAAAAGAAATCGATTTTAATGAATATTGATGCTATAAACCGCGCCCTTAATATTTTTTAATTAGGAAAAAATCGGTAACCTAGAGAAGAGATATCGGCACCAATTAAAACGTTTTAACGAGCTTTCACATTAGCCGACGCAAGGCAGCGCCAGGTGTGCGCGTCGTCTCGATTTCGCAACGCTCGTCGCGATAATTGATCGATCGAGCGAATCGATTTGTCGCGCGCGGGCAGCAGTGAACTTCGCCGCGTCGCAGGCAATTAGCGCGCGCCGCTCTTCGGAAAAGCCGCGGCGCTTTTCTATTTCCGTCGGGCCCGAACACCTTCGAACCGGTAATCGCGTCGATGGTCAGTTGCGAAACTGCCACTTTTGTTTCTCTCCTCATTTTTCTTTTTTTTTCTTCAAATCCGGGGAAAAAAGATCGCGCGATGCAACGCCTCCACTGGCAGCATGTATAATTAATAGGCGCCGCGGAAGGAAATTCGATTTCTGCCTATACGGAGAGGAAAAACTGTACGCTGAGAGTAAAAATTTGTTAATTTTAAGAAAACATTTATTTCAATAGTACTTATTAAATATTTTATTGAGTGAAAAAATTATTTTCTTGAAACTACTAAATTTGTTTAGAAACAAATAAATTCATTTAGTTTTAATGAAATCATTACCTTATTCACAGAAATATTTAATGCGTACTATTGAAGTGAATCACTTCCTTCTCCGTGGAAACAATCTTATAAAATACTGTAAGAATATTCAAATTTTATAAATTTTTTATGCGGTTTTTGCACCGTTTTATAAAGACCCTTTCAACAGGGTTAACATTAAGAATTTTTTTTCAGTGTAGCATTGACTTTCCAACGGCTTTGCTTATTGAAACGGCTAATTAATGTAAGCGAGCGTGGAATTGGACCGAGCGTGGAAAATCTGGAAAGCATGGAGGATATAAATTACTTCGAAATTTGATGAGGATCGACCTGCTACCGGCTGTGCGAATAAATTATTCCGATTATCGGGTGGTGAGTATAAGGCGAGTAAGAGTGCAAGGCAAATAATAAAAGAAAGCAAAACGAAAATTTTAGTTGGACGTTACGTAAAGGAACCTGATCGGCCTCTATCTCCGGTGATCCATTGAAATATGATCCGAGTTTGTCAGATATCACGGACTTCTGTCTGTGAAATGCAAATCACTTGCCGACGAGTTTTATTAGATCGCATTTCGAGGCGGTGCTACCAGATAATTACTGGTCTAATGGCATTAATTTTATTGCAGCGTTCATTTTAAAATTGAAAATGCGAGAGTTTTACATAGTCTGGGTGATAAGATTGTGAATGACACTCGGCTTACTTAAATGGTTTGATCGAGCTACATTTTATATTTTGTTTTTTTTATGAGATGCGCACTTCAAAAGTCATTTAATTTACATAAAAATAAATCATACATTGAGAGAAAAGTTTTGGAAAAATTACTCGGAGCGAAACTATAGACTGCATTTAGGGAAAAAATTACCATTCTGTATTATAAATTTTCCTAGAATTCTATTAATATGTATCTATAATTCTCGTAAATATTTCGAGACTTCTAGTAAAATTTATAATACAAAACAGTAATTTGTTCACCAAGTGCAGTCTGTGGCTCCGTTCCCAGACTACATACTAATTTTTATTAGAATAAAAGAAATTATTCCAAAACATTTCTCTCAACGCATAATTTTATTCTTGATAAAAATTATTACAGTGCTATGGAATACATTTTTTTAAAGTATTTGAGTATCATGCTATAATTTTTATAAAAGATAAATTTTACTTAGCAAATAAAATTTCTATACAATTAAATTTTACATAAAATCAATTGTATTTCTTTATAAATCTTTAACACACTAAAAAAAACTCACTAAACAGTGCGCAAAATTGATGATATTCCCACAAATCATCATCGAAACAACACCACTCCGTGTACTGAGAGAAAAAAACTTAATAAAAATTCGTAACAGGCGAGAATTTTTTGTATGAAAAATACTAATTTTTAGTACCAATATTATAAAAATAACTATTTTAATAATAAAAATTGCTATTTTGAGTATCAAAAACTGCTACTCTTCTTATACTAAAATTTCTCGCTGATCAAGACTGTCACTCATTTCCTATTCACAACAACAATTTTTATTAAGTTTTTTCTCTCGGTGTATTCAAAGAACACGAACTGCAATTCGATTTCGCGTCCTTCCCACAAACACCATCACTCCGTCCACTCATTAAACGATCCCACCGTTCTTTGAAAAAAGCAACGACTAAAAAAAAAAAACAAAATAAAAATACAAGGCAAACAACACAACCGTAGCAGCTGCAAATTCAGCGCGTCGCATTTTCCGCGCGAGATTTCTCGCGGCCGGCCGATCGGCTCCTTCCTCCTCGCGCATTTGCATTAGCAACCGATAGCCGTGGAGCGCATGACTAATCTGGCCGAGTGTGGGCCGGCCCGGTTTGAAGAAGCCTGGCGATCGGCGCATCTGCGCGTTCCGGGCGGAAGTGGCGCTCGCGGCAAAAGGACCTGCATGTCCACGTGGACGTGCAAAAGGATCCCGCGATTGAAACAAAAACAAAAAAAAAAATGAAATGTAATGAAATAAAAAAGGAAGGAGGAGGAAGGGGGCGCGTTGATTTATGAGGCGCGTTCGTTAATTAGACGAAGGCCACGCCGGTAGCGGAGGATCCGGATTTCTACACGCCCCGAGAGATGAAAGGACTTTCAACGCCGGGATCTTATTTGTGAATCACGCGTGAATCATACAAGTGAGTTCGTGGTTTTTCCTCGTCGATGAGGATCCTACTTCTGCTTCTTCTTCTTTGTGATTTTTTTTTTAACCGATGATGCGCTGAATAATGCGGTGAAATGATTTATGCGGAAGATCGGTAATTAACGATTGTGGTGTGCGTACGTGATTGGAATGGGTGATTGTGTTTTTCACTTTGCTCGGTGAGCTTGTGCCTCGTGTGCTCAATGAGGTGATGGAATAAGGAAATCTGAGGTGACAGTATCTAGTTATTGAATATTGTTATAAATTGTTATTTTTAAAATATAAACTTACTACTATACAATACTATATAATCAATTAATTGTTAAAAAATTTATTTATTGAATTATTTATTGGATATTATTATAAATTATTTTATTTTTAAAAGCTAAACTTACTACAATATAATCAATTTATTGCTACAAAGTTTATTATAACATAGTAAAAGAAGTATTTAGAAGCAAAACTAAATTGTTATGCTGAAATTAGTGTTAAAAGAATTTAGTAAAATCAAATCGTAAATACATAAACGTAAAAATTTCGTATTGTTTGTAAAAACTGATAGATACAATTTTATATATGAGCATTACAGACTTATATAGTGTACGATTAGAATACTTCAAAATTTTTTATACAATTTTATATAAATTTATTTCCTTATTATCCCATGAACGTCAAACTACTATAAAAAATACTCTTGAAAAAGTATCTTACGCCACTTATTTTAATTTAAAACTTTTTATAAAATTTACGGTCTCATTGCGAAAAGATTATCCTACAAAAAAAAAAACAAAAATAATAAAAGAACACTATGACTTTACAAACTGTGAACTTATCCGCTTTAATTTGCAAAAAAAAATTAAACTTTTTTTTCTAACGAACCTTCGGTAACGCCGGCGTTAATGGCCCATCATAAATACAAGAATATTTGCGGAATAACCGCATACGGATTCTTCGCAACAACTCGGCTTAGTGTTATATCCACGTTCGACTTTCGAAAGCCTCTCAATTGCGCTCTAAGCGTCAGCGGCTCCTTGCTCGCCCGGAAAGTCGACGGTGCGGCGCAAAAACGAGAGAAACCGAAACTCAGAGCGAGCGAAAAAAAAAAAAAACAACTAGTCGCCGTTGCAGCGCGGTGTACACATGCAGCACATATACGTAACGGTGTGGGCATACAGGAAAATCGGAACTGGATGCATATCGGGCGGCCGAGGAAAAATCGGCTTGGCGGCCGATTACGCGCTGCGGACACGTGTATATAAGCCAAGCGCGTGTGTGTCGGAAGCGAGCGAGGCGTGTTTAGCCGGCGGAAGGCATAACTCGTCCGGGAGCTTTCGGCGCTTCATTAATCTGGATCTCGTTACGGTCATTGTCGGGGCGAGTGCGCGCGACGCCGAGAGAATTATTCCGACGACAGGATAGATTCGTTTCAATCGATAAATCGTACACCCTTTCTTTTGTGTTTTTTTTTATTTATTTGTTATAATTCTATTGATTTTTACACTTTTTATAGGATACACTCGCAAAAATGGATTCTTAGTCTTAATAGACAAATCCACTAAAGCATTATCTACTTAATTTTAAAATGAATTTATTAAATTGAAGAATATATCTGCTTCGGTATAATGCTCAATAAGTTTACTAGAAGTATAGAATCCTCTGAATTTTATCATAAATATGTTAATTGTTAATGTTTCTGCTCATTAAGAATTTTTCATTCATTCAATTCTATTTACTTTTTATATACTAAACGGAAACTAACAGTTAATGAGTCAATTTAGAATTTATCATGCAGTCCGTTTATTCGAAGAATCTACTGATTCGAAGAAAAATTTATTTACTTTTTAGCAAATTAATCGTAAATGATGGTCTGCTTATTCACGGCATAAATAAGTTTGACTCTATAATAAGTAGATTTTCCAGTACAATTTAGTGGATTCTTCTACCAGTTAGACTAAATTTTTGAGAGTGTAGATTCAATAGTACCGTGTAATTCACAAAATGTAAAATTCACTTGAAAAATTTGAATAAGTGACATTTAATACATAAAAAGCCGTTCACATGCTAAATGTGTGAACGATTTTGCACATCAAATTACATTTTCCAAGTGAATTTTACATTTTCAAATTTAGAGAGTTTTCATTTTTTGCATGTATTTATACATATTATATTTTACATTTTATTATATTACTATATTTTATTATATTATATATTTTACTATATTATTATATTTTATTACATTTTATATTTTTATTTCCTTAGGAGTTGCGGGTGGTGCAGTCGTACGTATATATTTCATTAAGGTAAAGGTGCAATTAACATATATCAGCGGCGGCATAGTTCTTTTTTCTTCTACGTCAATTTGGTTTCGTTGCGGGTGTTAATTAATAGAACTGGTAAGGGATTGAGACTTATTCGGTGCACTAGAACTTTATTTTTAATTCTGATTCTTGGTTCAACTTTTACTTTCGAACTACATTTCAAATCGTTTTTGCGATAGGCATAAGATATTTGCTTTGCTTTTCCAGAAATTATGAAAGAAAACTACTTTCCTGATGTGAATAGGGTATATAATTATAAAACTGGATTTTTGGAATTTTCAATAATTTCGGAGCAGAGTGTTAAAAATAAGGTAGATAGCAGTTTACCACGCTATTTAGCTTATTTAGCAACTTAGTAACATATCGATACAAACTGACAAAAATAATTACAAATCAAGTAATCGATAATTAAATTTGTTAAAAATTTAATATTTAAGTCTGTAATATAACATTGAATGAAAAGAAAAAACTTGATCAGAAAGTTTAATTTTACTCATTTTCAGCAAACTACGAATATTACTTCCATATATAATCATTTAAAAAAAACATTTAAAACAACTAACGTCGCAGTAAAATTGAAAGATAATCTTTGCTCAAAAACTTAAACGAGTAAGTAAGTCTTTTTCTCAGTTTATATGATATTTCGCCAAACTTTCACAAAATGCAGTTAATTACGGTTCGTTAAAATCTCATTGGCCAGGTTCGTTAAATGCAAACCACGTGTAAATTTAATTTAAACATTTATTTACTTAGGAAAATAATTTACTGTACTGCTGCCAATATAAAGCCGCTTAATTTATCTCTAAAAATAGAAGTTTAAATTTTCATCTTTTTACTACAGTGCAGACTAAAATCTATGCAAATTAAAAATAATAAAAAGATTAAAAATAGTAAATCGAAAGTCTCTCTCCCTTCACCTAAAAGTTTAACAACCGTATGGCTGCCAGAGCATGTGTACACCACGATGTTCAGGTAAAACCGCAGCAAGAACACGGGGCACCGATTTTCCCGCAGCCCACTTATTACGTGCCCTTTTACGCGAGGGCAAAAAGTCGCGTTCGTTTCACCTCTCCCCGGCAAAGGCGATTTCCATCGCGAACGATATCATTTCCAGCTGCACAAAAGCGACTCTCCCGCAGCCTCGACACCCTGCACATTCGTATAATATTTAAATAATATTTAAATGTACACATGTATCACATAGACTACAATACGCATAAGCGTACGTACACAAATACGCATAAACGTACGTACGCAACAGCATAAACGTACGTACACATACTCATATAAACCTACGTTTCCGTACATACACATACACTCAGAGAAATATTTTGGAAAAATTACTGTCCAGTCTGGGAGCGGAGGCACACTAAATTGTACTAGAATTGTAGTAATAACTATCTACAATTCTAATAAATATTACTAGAATTCTAGTAAAATTTATAATACAGAATGGTAATTTTTCGTTAAATGCAGTGACTCCGCTTCCAGACTGGATAGTAATTTTTATTAACATTTCTCTCAGTGTACGTACACACGTGAATACATATAAATGTATGTTTATGTAGCACACATGCACACTGAAAGAAAAATATGTTAATTTTAAGCAAACATTTATTTCAATAGTACTTATTAAATATTTTATTAAGTCAAAAAAATTTTTTTTTGAAACTACCAAATTTATTTAGAAACAAATAAATTCATTTAGTTTTAATGAAATCTTCAGTTGAAGTTCAAAGAAATATTCAATAAGTACTATTGAAGTTAATCAGTTCCTTCGCATTAACAATTTTTTTTTCAGTGTACACTTACATAGATATTAACGTATGTACTTATGTATGTTCATATCTTATACGTGTACGCGTACAAATTTATACTATGTAGGTGTGTAAAATCGCTAAAGTAATTGGGTAAATGAAGTTTCATATCGTATACAGGTAAAAAAAGGAGAAAAATGCAACAATTATTTTCATAGAATTCGTCTGTATCGCAAAATGGGGGGTGGACGAGCGGAGCGAGTAGGGGGGTACCCCCCTAGTATATATAGATGTATGTGTGTGAGTATGTGGAAAACACACGCAGTCAGTGGGTCCGCATGAAATTCCAGGTGTCCCCACGAGCTTCTCCTGCCGTCGCTCGCTACAAGACACGTACACGTTTTATTGCCTCGGCGGGGGAGTCTACGACTCGGACAATGAGCGCATAAGCACACACCGGGCTACGTTGCACACAATGAGGAGGGAGAGTGCTGAGAAATTCGAGCGAGACGCCAAAGTCGAACTACCGAAGTGAGGTGTAACGCGGAACAAATTGTCGGCGCCACCTACATTCCCTTATAAAGTCGGGCCTACGAGAGAATTCGAGACGTTGTATAGGTATAGAATACAGGAAGTGGAATTTCTAAGGACGTGACGTCACCTTGGGATTTTTTATCCATCGATGGGAGAGCGGTACATTGCGGGTGTTATAACGGCGGGATGACGGCTGCCTCGGGAGATCGATCTGAAATTCGATTTCTCAAGTATTGGTTAAGCGGTTTGGTTCGCTTGTGCAATTAGTAATGCAAGAGAGTGCAGAAGAGGACTGCGCCGCGGTGTGGTAATTTATGCCGTCTTCGGAGGGGAATATTAATTTCATTGTATTAAAATGTTCGTGACCCAGCGGTTTATAAGGAGCCATTTTCTTTTTATGTTAATTATGTTAAAGGCGAAACTGAAATCATGGTATTGTTATGGAGCACTGCGTGTACTCTGACAATCTGAAGGAGTGAATAGGCGTGAAAAATTACTTCGTATCGATAAAAAGGGAAATTGAATGATTTAATGAAACGACGAATTGTCTACGTGGCTTATTATTTTATCAAATTTAATCGGACTTATCAGTCATCAATACAAAGTATAATATAAAAATAATAAAATATTAAAGTTATACAATATCAATATGTAACAATATTCTATTTTGATTAAAAGGAATTAAAACTTTAAAATATTTTATAAATGAAACTGTCTTATGATGTTTCCTTAAGCATATTATAGGTAGTGCATTTACTGTAAGTACACTGAGAGAAAAAATTTAATAAAAATTGATATTGCGATTAGGAAAGGAGTGACAGTCATTTTCCATACTAAAAATTACTATTTTTCCTACGAAAAATTCTCGCTTATTAAGACTGTCACTCCTTTCTTAACTACAATAGCACTTTTTATTAAGTTTTTTCTCTCAGAGTATGACTCGTTATAACATTTTTTATTTATTTAAAACTTTCAATATTTAATAGTCCTACAAATAGAGTTATTTTTTCAGTCTGTCCCCAGATGACAGTTGAAAAAAAAATTAAGAAGACAGATTCATCTCTCAACAAACCCATAATCTCAAATCAGAATGCGCATATTCAAATAGCTAATCTCATCGCTGTGATTTTCTACCTCAAAAATAGAACAAAAAGTATCTCGAATCATCGAGACAAAAGAAAAAAGAAGAAACAAACGTTATCTTATTATATAATAAGCACACATCGATCTGAATCTTCAGATGCTCGTAACACGAGGTACATCATTCATAAGACTAAAAATGCACCCTCCGATAAAAAAGAAAGTCTTCACTGTTATTTCCCGACTGTGCACAGTGAATCAATGATTCATACGTACATGTAGATTTTATGCACACACACATATATATATATATATATATTTATAAATTAATCGCGGAGAACATTGTACATGCATATCACACACGAAGGAGTTTAGAATCGTCGCGCTCGGAGGACGCGCCTATTATATGTGTACTATAGATAGCGCGGGTTACGGACCATCTCAATCTGGATCTCTCGATCTGCTTCTTCGTTACTCGCGGCCTTTTATTGCCGCCTCCGCGAGTAGTGCCCGGAGCCCCTCCCTCGCGATCTTCGCCTCTTTCTTCTCGCTCCTCGCCTCGCGGCCTTTTATTCTGTCACTCCGTTCGTCCGTCGCACTTATCTATTTTTGTCCTTTGCGCGCCTCCGTCCGCGCCTCTCTCTTTTTGTCTCTTCCAGCTTAACTCGTTCCCTTTTCATTATTTTTTTTTATTTTGCATAGGCTGTATGCCGATCACGCCGGGTGACAGATTTCATCTTCGCGTTTGGAGGAAAAACGAAGGAGGAGGGAGGCAAACGGATGCGATGGAGCCGAGCGGAGTCTTATAAGAATGATGAAACGTTTAGATCTTTTCAAATGTCTCCCCGATCGATGATTACGAAGTGCACTTTTGTTACGTGGATAATTCACTTTTTTTGTTCGTCCTGCGCTTTGATGACTAGAATAAATCTGAATGTTTTAGCCAGCCTCGTTCTGCAGGCTGTATTTTATTTATACAAATGATTCATTGCCGTGTAAGTTAAAAGCAATCTTGGTGAAAATTTGAATTTTATTTATTTAAGTGACTATATTTAATTTATTTATTTATGCGAAAATTAAATTCTTAAATAAGTGCAGATAAATATATAAATCGCTTACTCTCTAAATCTACAAATATGAAATTCACATAGAAAATGTGAATAGTGACATTTTTTATGTGAAAAATCGTATAACACATATTTAGCACGTGAACGACTTTTCACTTATTAAATGTTACTATTCACATTCTCAAATTTAGAGAGTATAGTAAATGTCAAAAGTCTTCTCGATCCTTCCGATTTTTATACACGGTTTTATTTTTTTAAATATGATTTACAACTTTTAATTTAATTTAATAATCTTAATTTTAACTTAACTTAAAATTCTTCTTACAATGCAAAATAAACTTTTTTAAATAGCGTTTATATAAAAACAATCGGGATGAAAAAAGTAAGCCCACGAATATAGAATGATTACGCGCGCTCGCTGCCTTTTCTGCCCGCCAAGGAAGCGAACGCGCGCTCCTAGAAAGTTTGCTGTATTCCGCAAAAATAACGAATATTATGGAGCTTTCGAGGAGCCAAGTATAAAGCCGAGCATAATTTCTCTTTATATACACATCGTTATAAAAATCCAATTACACCGCGGCGCTGCAGTAATAAAAGCCGCGCACAATAATTTTAAACTCGGCGAAATAATATTTACACGCGTATAATAATAAACCGCGCGCTTTTTATGTTATCCGAGCGATTCATTTGCCAACTGTAAATTCTGATTTCTCCGCTTTATCTTAACGAACGAGCGCGATTAAACTTAGCCGGCGAAATTAGCCGAACCCGGGGGAGCTATAAGCAAATCCGCGGCGGCAGCTTATACGCGCGAGTGCGTGGATGGTCGTGCCGGGGTTTATAGAGAGCAGCGCGCTGCTCATTGCAAATCGCGAGTACGAACCGTCGGGATGATGTTGCGCGTCGGGAATGCCGCGAACGCTCGCGGCGGGTGACGCGATCGAGTGACGACCGGAGGATCGGACACTCGCCGATGTAGAAAGTCGACAGCCGAGACGACGAGCTCGACACTTATTTTATTTTTATTTATTTATTTTTTATTCGAATCTTTCGCGCCTTTTCTTCTGGGCTGCGTTATATGCACCGAGAGATAAACTTAATACAAAACTATATGTGACTTATACACCGAGAGAAAAAACTTAATACAATAAATTATATGTGAAAAGGGATCTTCCGTGCGAAAATAAGTTTTCGAGAAAACAGCGATTCTTATTCCAGGTTTTAAATAAATAACAGTATTTTTCGTATTAGTATTCTTCTTTCTCTTCACTTTTAGTAAATTTTTAAACGAATTATGATTTTTTGAATTCACCACGTGAACGAGCGTTCCAAACTCGATCCGAATCGATAAGGTAGTGAAAAATGATTTTTTGACACGTAAGGTCCCTTTTCATAGTCCAGGTCATATATTGTGATTAGGAAAGAAGTGACAGTCTTGACAAGCGAGAAATGTTAGCATGGAAAATAGTAATTTGTAATGCACAAAATAGCAATTTTTATTATTAAAATAGTAATTTTTACAATTTCCGTACTAAAAATTACTATTTTTCGTACATAATATTCTCGCTTGTTAAGACTGTCACTCCTTTCTTAACCACAATTTTTAATAAAACAATTTTTATTAAGTTTTTTTTCTCAGTGTGCAATTTGAACATTACACGATTTGTACTTGAATTTTATGTTTTTTAGTTGAATTTTACGTTTTGTATTTGAATAATACATTTTACGCTTTAGTTTTATTGCTTTTATTTAAATTTCGCTCTACTTAGAAATTAGTGGTAGATCGCTTCAAATGGTACTGTATTTTTTATAGCGATGTTTAGTGTAGAATTATCAGTATGAATTTATTGATAAAAATAATTACTATTCAAGTATAAGCAGAATGGATTAAGTTCGTTTAATATTTTTAAAAACCAAATTCGAAGTATACATTACAGCCTATGGCAATACAAAAAAAAATCTGAAAGTTTATACTAGAGTATACACTTAAAAATTAGAAGTGACAAGATTCAGAATATTTCGCAGTGGACGAGATGTGAAAATTTACGGAATTATTTGCTAAGCTACAAGTATGATACTAAAAAAATACTTCTACTTACTAAATCATTAAGTAAATATATTTTGATTTATTTATTAAAAAAATGTTCAAATTCATAAGTGCTGCGACTTATAGAATTACCATTAAATTACTATTAAAGCGAAAATTATTATAAATATGCAGATATTTATTATAACTTAATTATTACATTAAGTCAATGTGAAAATTTTCCTATTGAATTTAGCTTCGTCGCTGTAATTAAGTTTAATTTACTTTGAAAAGCGGCGATGGTATCGCCGTTAGACTTTTTCAAATTGACTATTCAACGATTTTTATGCAGAGCAGAGTGGAATGCATGTGAGTAAAAATTAAAAAAAAAAAGCCGAGGGTAAGGTGAACGAACTGTGCAATCAACAAACGCTATTCAAATGGTAAACGCGTGCAGAGAATAAGAATTTCAGCCTGTATGGATATATATAAAAGTAAACAATTCGTCACTGTCCGCGTGTATAACGGAAAAATGTCTAGTCAGCGTCGTTTGGTAAGGAGCAGGTTGTATTTTAACACTTTGCAACTTCCAACAGTAAGTTTACATTCGAGATTTTTTCAATACGCCATTAAATTAGATGTGTAAGCAGAAAACGTCATTTAATCGCGTAATCGTGGATGATCGCTTGAAATAAATGAACTCCTAATGACTCATTATTCCGAAGACAATCATTGACACTGCCATTTATTAATTTCTCTTGCATAAAATACATTAAAATCCCTGTTTAATAATTTTTGTAATTAATTTAAAGGATAAACGTAACTTGGAAACCAGATGAAATTATTACGCATATATATATATTTGAAAATTAAACACGGAAAATTCATTTATTATATTTATCCCGATAAATTGAGATATTTTTGAGCCAAGGATAACGATCGAGTTTAACACGTTTTTTTCTTCTCGAGAACTCGCTTTGCATCTAAAACTGGATATACTCAAGGCGACGTCGTTTAATTAAAAATGACCGGAGCGTTTATAAGTGCGGCTTAAAAACTAAATTGTAAATTCCTCTAAAAATCTGTACAATAATTAGATGAAACCAACTGTCGATCGAGCGTTCCGTTCGACAGGCCAGTACACCTCACTAAGTAGATTAATTAAACGATATTAAGCGAGTCCTAAGCGAGCGCCGCCTCTTATATCGCTTTCTAGCATTCATAACGACTCCCGGAGATTTCAATGCCTCCGATGTTTGCCCAGCCGTAAAAAGTAGTTGCAGCGCCGGCGGAGCGCTTTTTAAAATTCCTCAGTTCCGCGCCCAGATCACGGCAAAAAACTTAACGTGAAAAAAGAAGAGAGAGAGAAAGATAAAAAAAAGGATACCGAACTACGCGGCGGACGAGTATAAGAAAGCAAATATAATTGCGAGCGCGAGCGGGAGCTCGGATGCGCTTAAGTAAAATAAAAAAAAAAGGAAAAATTTCGAAGACGAGAAAACGACGGCTGCCGGGTAAATATAAGTACGCTCCGCTATTTTCCCGAGACTTCCTGCACGCGCGCCGATCGACGAAATCGACGTCATCTCCCACGTGCTCGCCGATCCTGCGCATCCAACTCGTCCGCCTCGCCGATCCTGCACAATTTTTTTTCCATGCGTGGAGCATATTGACGATTTATTTTTGTTTAAAGATGTAAAACGTTAATTTTTTTAAAGAGCTATTTTACGCGTACTGATTTTATTACTAATAAATAAGTTAGTTTTAATTATTTATTGAATTAAGGGTGGATTGGGATTAAAAGTTTTCGAAAAAGCAATATTTTTATTGTATTTTTTACTGTATATGCCATTTTGAATTTATAAACAAAAATTAGAGGGAAAATATTAAAAAATTTAAGAAGTTAGGTCTCAAATAGGATTTTAAATGGGTTGATTAAGTAATTGAGGAAGATTAAAAACCAAATTAATTTTATAAATTTTTTAAAAACGAAGAAAATTAAGTAGTTTTTGAATGCTTTCAACTATTTAATCAAATAATTTCAAATTTGACAACTCTTCAGACCAGAATGATATAAATTATAAATAATTTAAGCCCTGTCCCATTAAAATCCATGGTCCAATGGCACCTAGTTATATTTACGTAATAGTATTAACATTTAATTTTTATTTTTCAAGTGATTTAGAAAAACGGATAATTTAATTATATATGATAGTATATGTACATGAATAAATTAATTTAATATATGAAGGTGACAACAAAAATAATTTGAGAAAAATGCATAATATCGTGTACGCACATAATTATATAGATCTATACGTTGTACAAATATTTATTAGAAATGTATTTTTATAAATTGTAATAAAACAATTCGTTAATTTTCTTTATCATTGTTATCGTTTACTCTCATTTAATAATTCATCAAGAAAAGTTGTGTAATACATACTTTTAGTTATAATTATTGTTAACAATTTTTCTAAAATAGAATTAAGCCGCATAATAAATAAATTTCTATTAAAATAATCGCAGATAATAACGCAAATATGTAACCGCAGAGTTAACATATGCAATTTAAATTAAGTTGAATTAATTACTCTTACAACCAGCAACGAACTCCACTGTTTAATGATTATTGGAACAATTTCCACTAACGTTTCAGTAAAGTTTTTATTAATCCAACTGTAAGAGGGCAATTAATTGCATAAAAAAAAAAGAACAAACTTTTCAATTAATCTTCGCTCAAATAATGGCGCAAGCACAGTATTCCAGATAACATTCACTCTCGTACTTTTACAAGCATCGGGTCGAAGTATTTGGATCATCCCAACGCATTTTTACAACACGCCGTAGTGTCACTTGTTCAATTAAATCGAGTGACACTTACAAACGAACGCAGCTCCGAAGGCGTCGACGAAAAAAAGGAAAGAATTCGACTCGAGCAAGCGCAACTGATAAAAAGCAAGAAATATAAAAAGATCAAGCGAGAAAACCCAAAAAAACGTCGAGAAGTCGCTTACCATGGCTGCTGCCTTCGATGCACCTCTCTAGCGTGGGTCGATCTCAGAAACCGGCATATCCAGAACACGGCGGCGGGAGAAATTCAACACCGCTTCATATCACTCCGCGTCGCTCCTTTATCTCCCTTTGCTCCTCTGGTCAGCGACAACCCGCCTCCCCTCGTCACACACAAATTTACAAATAAAAAAAAAATAATAAAAAAAAACAGATTTAATATAATGTAACACTCGGCGCACTCTTGTCACGTGTTTCCTTCAGTCGCACCCAGACGTCATCTCGCACTGTACACCTACGTACATAAAATATCTGTACTTTCGCACGAATATCTATCTATTATATCTATTATTTGTGCATCGAAAAACCACGGTATATTATATTATATATACAGTAAAAAATACAATAAAAAATTGATTTATAAGACGTTGAAATTCACGATTCCCTCGAGATCGGTAAACTCGTTGATACAAGAGAAGAGCGCAATGCGGCGAGGAGAAGGTTTGCACAGTTGGGCCCGGTTGACTACGTACACACGAGTGTATGCGTGCGTGTGTCTGCGCGGCAGGTGCGCAGGTGCGCGTGGGCTCTCTCTCGCACTCCCGGAGGCACGCGAACCTGGCGAACACGCGCCGGACGACTGGCGAGCTGGCGAGCGGCCGACCGGCAGGTAGGCCCGGGGACTCAAGCGCGAGGGGCTTCCCTCCCTCTTTCTGTCGCCGCCGCCGCCGCGGCCGCAGCCGAGGTATATAGTAGTGCCGCGCGCGTACACCTCCGAGAGGCAACGAACGCACCTCCGAGCGAGCGCCGCTATTATGCGGAGAGGAGAGGAGAGGAGAGGGGACGGACCGAGCGGTTATACCTTCGTGCGCCTGCGGCTGCTGCTTCTTTTTCTTCTGGAGCTTCTTCTTCTTCTTCTTTTTCTGCTTTGGCGGTGTGCTTGTATTTTTTTTTCTTTCTTATCTTTGGGAGAGGCGCGCACTTTGCCGATCCGATCTTGCACACTGAGCCACTGGCCGAAATTCGAAATTCCGTTCAGCGAACGCTCGCCGTTTTTCGGTTTTTTCGTTGGTGAGGATCGGGTCACTGTTTTAAAGTGAGTATTCACTGAATGAATGTGTGAAAACTCACTGTTTAATCGGTAAAAAGGGCGGTCGTTGTTTAAATAAGTGACAATTTTATTTTTCTTCCGGGGAAAAAGAAAATTCGACACTGGAATCGGTGAAGTTTTTTGTATTCAATCGGTGGACACGATAATCAGTGTTTAAATTAGTGAACATTTTACTGAATGGAATTTAGAGAGTAGGTGTACGCTAAAACGGTTGGAGTCAAATTTCACTATTAGTTTATATAGTGAAACAGTCGTAGAGTTAAATTTTACTCTATTGGAAACAAATTTTATTTCAATAAAGTAAAATTTGACTCTACAGGAATAGAGTGATTTAAATTCACTTAAAATTCTTTTACTCTACTTAAAAGTCAAAAAATCACTCTATTTCACTCCATCAAGATAGTTAATTTCACTATAACCGATTTTAAATGATAATTTGCGGCTCTTAGTATGCTAAAAAATTTCATAAGTTGATAAGACTTGCTAATAAGAAATTTTTGTTCACGTAAATAGTAATTTGCATTCAGTGCGGCAAAATTTTCATAAGAAATAGGAAGAATAGTTGTTAAATTTTTAATTTAATGATAATTTACGTACTTGGTATTGGTAAGATTTTTCTTGAGGCGACAAGAATAGATAACGCATTTTTTAATTTTCGTGGTAATGAAAAGTTCAAATATAATGGTGTTGTACGATATTTTACATAGGTACAAAGAAAGATTCATTAGAATAACAATTAATAACAGTTCTTCAAATGGTTCATCAAAAGATTTGACCATGACTGCTGTAAGATTTTATTTGCGTTGAGGATTGGAACTATCAAGTAGTTGTGTATATCAATTGCTATAAATAGACATGAGTTAATTCTAAATCCTAGGCGCGTAGCTGTCGACTCATTAATCGTTTTATTGCTTGAAATGTTTATAATCCGCGCACACATCGACGCAGACTTTTATTTCCCGTTAAATCACTTGAGATGATCACGATATATAAGATAAAACTTTTCTTAAAAATAATTTTCATATTTTTGTATGAAAAAAGCGAGACTATAAGTGCAGATTTTTAGACTTATAAAGTCAAAAAGGGGAATGAGAGGGCCCAAAAAAAAACAAAAATAATTTATAAAAAGTCAAGCGGGCAAAGAAAGTAGTACGACGGCCGAAAAATACCACTGTATTGCCCGCTTGACTTATAGGCAACAGCGGGGCCTAACAGGTCATGGGGCAAATAGTTGTGGCAAATAGTGGGACATTGATTGAGCCAGACGAAAATACAAAAATGCATATACATGTCGCAAAATTATTTTAAATACGCATTTAGTTTAATTACATATTTAGTCTAATTTATAGTTGGTTTATAAGATCATATAATTAATATTATGAAAAAAAAATAATTAAGAATACATGTACTTTGTAAACACAATCTTTACCAATATTATTGGCAAGAAATCGCATTCATTTAGAATTTGCATTGATGTTCAGAAATATAAAGAACATATTATTAACTAGGTATATGCTACATTTAAAAACTCATCTGATCCATTAACTAACTAACAGTTAATATTATATGATTTTTTTCAGAAAATGAAGATTCGTAAGAAAATACGTAAGAAAAATTTGCTTTTAAACGGGAATTTCGGGAGTGCGGGGTTAATGTAATAATGACTTCGAATTTCAAGAGCATTTTACGCGATAAAATGGTGTCATTTAAAATTATTTGTACTAAATTTATCTTAAATGGCACCGAAGCGAAAAATGCCCTTATTAAATCGCCTAAAATTTAAGGTTTGTAGGGTTATTAAGGGAAAGCGATATTTTTCTAACCAAAAGTCACATTTAAATGTAAGAAAATATCTAAGTTATACAGTGCAGTTTTAATTTTCAAACTACCATAAGATTTCATATGAGATCTCACCTGAGATTTTTTTGTAGCGAAACAAAAATATACATCAGTTTCATCTATAAGCCATAAATGTAAAAATCTATATACTTGGCTAAAAATTTTATTCTATTAAATGAGCAAATAGCGATTGAAAAAATGTTTCACTGAGGTAGATATTCCAATGTATTCAAATAATCCAATAAATTCATCATCATTTTCATTTTTTTTATCGGCAATTCCTAAAACATAAATATGTAAACTTAATCATTTTTTTACAAAATTAATAAAATTAATTAGAATTTTATATATGATATAAAATATTTACTCACACCTATACCTATCAAAATAATTGTACAAAATAACAATTTTATTTTACAGTACCTTTTACATAAACCTTTTAGATGTATAACATATGTGTATATGTAAATAAAGATTATAAATAAAAAATTCAACTCTTTTGCAAGACTTCACTACATTACTCCGTTACTATAAGAAAATTAAGAAAAGAGGGGATGGGGGAAGGGAACTGTTAATGGTGCACAGCTTTGGGCGGCACCATATTATGTAGAGCTCTGACATTCTTTATGCCATTTGTATCTTGTTAATAAATAATCTAGAGTTAGCTGTGAAGAAAATATATTATTAGTCCGTCAAAAACGGAGAAATGGATTTCCATTACACAAGTATAATTTTCATATTTTTGTATAAAAAAAGCGAGACTGTAAGTGCAGATTTTTAGACGAAACAGTCAAAAAGGGGAATGAGCGGGCGCAAAAAAAAACAAAAATAATTTATAAAAAGTCAAGCGCGCAAAGAAAGTAGTACGACGGCCGAAAAATACCACTGTATTGCCCGCTTGACTTATAGGGAACAGTGGGGCCTAACAGGTCATGGGGCAAATAGTTGAGGCAAATAGTGGGACATTGATTGAGCCAGACGAAAATATAAAAATGCATATACATGTCGCAAAATTATTTTAAATACGCATTTAGTTTAATTACATATTTAATTTAATATATAGTTGGTTTATGAGATCATATAATTAATAATATGAAAACAAATAATTAAGAATACATGTACCTTGTACACAACACAATCTTTACCAATATTATTGGCAAGAAATTGCATTCATTTAGAATTTGCATTGATGTTCAGAAATATAAAGAACATCTTATTTCCTGCAAATGGTGCACAGCTTTTGGGCGGCACCATTTTCTTTTTGGGGAAAAAAGGGACAAAATTTAAACTAATTTTATACTTATTTAACAAAGTGCAAAGCGGTTCTGTATATTTACGAAAACGACTAATTTATCTTAACAAAATTTAAACAAAAGAACAATTTCGATTAGAGGAATCTCCGAACAAATTACATTAAATTAGCACTGTAACAAAAATAAAAAGAAGCTAGAAAACTTTAAATTTACTTTAATGTACTCGCGAACAATTCACGGAGTAATGTAATGATATCTTATTATAGATTATAAATTACTAATTAAATTAAATATTAATTACTATATCTTTTAAATCTTATCTTTATCAGTATTTAGCGTCCATTCAACATTTCCAATTATTCATAAAAATTAATTACGCAAAAGAGTTGACATGTATGACCAAAACGACTCACTAGCGCGGATTCCCACGGTGAGAAGTCGATGGCTGCTGGGCCGCCTCGTCTTCTTCTGTACTATGCACTTTCGGAGATCCCTTCGAACCCGACTTTACAATGCCACTACGTAAATAGTGACATATAAAATCGAATTGATACCGAAGACCGCAAGCCATAAGTACACAGAAAAAACCGAAGGCAACTTAGATGCGACTAGTAAATGTCACACTAATTTGACAACAGCTTTTCTGCTTCGATGTAGACATCAGGACTTCATTCTCTTGACAGTTGATAAACTTGCTATAAACTATTTAAGAATATTATATTAATACGAAAGGAATATACAAATATTTATTCATATTCATAAAATGTTACTCACTTAAAGTTTTCTTCATCCTCAGTAATCATAAAATCATAATCTAGTATAGTATTCAAATAATTTTTGAAAATATCATAATCTATTAATTTCATTGCTGAAAAAATTTTATTTTATTATTAATTTTTTTTTGAAGTAGTATTAGCATGTCAAAATTATTCAATGAAGTCTATATAGTGTTAAAAAAATACTAATTGAAAATCAAAAAAAGAGACTATTTTACACAAAGTGACAGGGATGCAGTTTTACGGTAACTTAAGGAATTGAATTTTACATTCTGTACTTACATAAGCTTTTATATGAAGCATAATTCTTACTGCCTCTTGCAGTATAAATCCAATGCCTATGTATCTAAGACTGCCACATAATAAAACAGAAACTGCAGGATTACTCTGTTTTGTCTGCTCCATGAATTCTGAAAAACCACCAATTAATTAAAATTATTGAATAGAGTATATCAAAATGATTTTGCAGTATATATTATTAAAAAACTAAATTCAAAATATTTATTGTATAGATTCAGCAAGTTATGTTTTTAATAATATTAAGTAATTATTCTCCTATGCATGAACATTATGTAACATTTTAAAAAAATATGCAACTTAATGGCAATCAAGAAGTTTGCTTACCCAAATACATGAAGTAAAGGTAAACCAATGGTAAGCAGCTGATTTAAGTAGCAAAAAGAAATGAAATTTTCGAGTTTTGCAACTTCACCAAAGTTAAAATGCTGTCACTTCCTGAAACTGTTGTAGTATCATTTCCATCAACAGATTGGACATGTGTTTGATTACAAAACAGCAATCAGAGTAGTTCTGTCATTCAGGTTCAATCTGAAAATGTTGTAATAATTATTAAAATGATTGACAATTTCATCATGGTCATAATAAGTACTTTATTTGTGGTAGGAAGAAACAAAATTCCGAGCATAAAAAAGTATGAAGTTACAAACATGGAATCATACTCACATGTATGGGTTAGTGAATTAGAACTACAATGTAATCAGTGAAGTCAGCATCTATGTTTAATTCAATAATGAATGTTCAGCATCAATTTAATCCATTGAAAAAATGCAGCATCACTTGTCTGAAAGCACAGGCAATATACATTAGTCCCTAAAGTGTTAACTTTTTTAATATACATTTAAGGTTAAATTTGCATGATGTACCTATTTTCAGCTGTGTCTACAGTCACTTGGAATTGTATTCAATAGTAATCAGGCAAGTTCCGCAATTTCATGAATTCTCCATGATCTATTGTCTTGTCGGACCCATCGAGGGACCCACAATCTTGGTCCAGTTTATTTTATGAGCCACAGCTGTTGTTTGATTCTTGGTCCGAACCTTTGAAGAAGCTACACCTTTACTTTGAGCTATTGAAGAAGCATTTTCCTGTAAAAGGTCACACGTAAGATAAACTAGACAAATTAATTGAAATAAAACTTTTAAAAACTTTTTTTTCTGCTAAAAAATTCTAAATAGTCAATGAAATTTAGAAAGTCAAGTAAAAAAATTAAAAATATTTTTAAATTAATTTTTAATATAATATCCTCAGCTCATACTGATAGCGTGAAGATTTTCGTAGATCTCAAGTCTGGTGCCATTTATAATATTCCACTTTCAAGCTCAAGTACTTACATGTGCTTTGCTTGGTTTTCGTTGATGTTTGTAATATTGTAATAGCAAGCACTTGATCCACCTATCGACGGATCCACATCCTTGATCCAGCTTATTGTAGGAGCCGCAGCAGTGGTTTGACTGTATTAAGATGCTGCAGTACTGGTCCGACCCTTTGAAGAAGCCACAGTTTTGCTTCGAACCATCAAAGAAGATGTTCCTGCAACAGGTTACGTGTAAGATAAGCTGGATACACTTTTAAAATGAAAGTACAAATTAAGAAAGTAAAGTGGAAAAAATAATTTTTTTTTAATTTATTTTTAATATAGATACTTTAAATAATTTTTTACGGTAACTTAAGGATTCGGTCGAATTACCGAAATCAAGTCCCCGCGGTGTCTTTTATTGAAGAATCCACTGTTCTAAAGGTTATCCGTGCACCAGTTTGTCCCAGGAAAGAATATTTTTGGGTTTTCGCGATCTTGAAATTCGGGCACTTGTCGAAGCATTGACTTGGTATATCTATATACGCCCGCGAACTGAAGTGGAGCTCATCGAAAAAATAACGCGAAATTCTTACCTTGGACCATCGGCATATGTTCAAATCGGCAACAGCTGTCGGATTCAAGAGGGATTTGCAAAAAAAAAGGTATTTTTTGGCGTTAAAAGTCGATAGTTGATCCCTCCAACCGGTGTCTCCAAAGGCCGCCATTAGAATGTTCGAGACCAACGGTTGCTACCCGGGGAGCACGGAGTGCTATATATATGAAATTTTCTATATTCGTTGCTAGAAGTCTACCGCGACCGAAATTTCGTCCCCGCGCTTTAAATTATAACAGAATAAAATATTTTCCACATTTTTTGTATGAGAGATTATCCAAAAGTAGCTTAAATTCGCGATTTTGCGACCTTGAAATTCAGGCTCGAACTTGTCGAAGCATTGGCTTAGTATACCTATGTATATACGCCCGCGAACAAAATTGAAGCTCATCGAAAAAATAATGCAAAATTCTTACCTTCGACTATCGGCAGATGTTCAAATCGGCAACAGCTGTCGGATTCAAGAGGGATTGGCGAAAAAAAGGGTATTTTTTGTCGTTAAAAGTCGATAGTTGATCCCTCGAACCGGTGTCTCCAAAGGCCGCCATTAGAATGTTCGAGACCAACGGTTGCTACCCGGGGAGCACTGAGTGCTATATCTATATATATGAAATTTTCTAGATTCGTTGCTAGAAGTCTACCACGATCGAAATTTCGCCCCCCGCATTAAATTATTAATTAATAGAGCATTTTCCACGTTTTTTGTATCCCAGTTTATCCTAAAGTAATTTAATTTCGCGAATTTGCCACCTCTAAATTAGGGAATTTTGCCAGCCGCGGCACACTGATTTACTGTGCTTAGTAATTAAATAATGCTTAGATTGCCAGCAATGCCGACTGGATGTCACTGTTCCCAAAATTCAGGGTACAGTACAAACTGTAAACATTTGACCTACTCATGATCTAAGCACTTTTTACTTATTTATATCAATTTATTAATTTACTAAGTAAAAATTGATTACATTAGATAAATTCAATTGAGAAATCTTACTGATAAGTTCTTTTCTAAAAGCGTATATGAATAATAGTAATAAAATAGTGAACCGTTAAATGTTTCAAGAATACATATTTTATTGAATAACCTGCAGTAAATAATTTGAGTTTTTATTTAAAAGAATAAGTTTTGCAATTATAAATTCATAACAAAGAAAACATTAGCTTTGATAAGTTACCAAATGATTTTATGACAGTTGAAAATTCCATGATATAATTTTGTTATTAAAGAACCTAGTATACTAAAATAATTTTGTTTAAATTTTAGAAAGTTAGACAATATTTGGATAACAGGAGAACAATAGCCAGAAGAGCATACAATCCGTAAGAGCAATGTCCAAGCATCAGCTTGAGGTCACGGCCTTGTGACAAGCATGAGAAATACTGATCCACTCATGCACAGTAGCTGACCGAGTCCATGAGCAAAGTGCTAAGTGTCAAGAACTAGAATTATTATTATCATTGGCTGGATTTTGAGTGGACCTAACGTGCAAGATTTTTTATAATTTTCCACTTGCCTAAACTACTTCCAAATTAGTTTCAAATAAGTTCCGAACCCAGCAAACAGCCCTCTTTTTGTCCACAATACTTACCTGGAAATCTACAGCTATCTCATACAAAAAGGTATAATTTTTGTAAATTTTATACACAAATTAGAGTACATCAATTTTGTAATAATTTTGATTTTACAGATTATTTAAAACTACAAAAATTAATGCTGAAATTGAATTGTTAAATCACATGAATGAAAGGATAAAAAAACTTTTGCCTAATCAAAGTATTGTCAATCACAGTTTTGAATCCGATAGTAATATGCAGCTTCATATATAAATTAAGACCCAGCAAAAAAGGTAACATTTTTACTTTAATTAATCTGCAGATGTTTAGCGATTGAAGCAAGCTTCTGTTGAATCTCTGCTGCATATTTTTTTCCAGTTGGAAGCTGCGGGCTGCAGTGAGCATTGCTTTGGACCTGCTTGTGCTGCTGTGCATCTACATTTAAAATTCTGTAACACATACAGAAAATAAAATTGCTTAAAAAATATGAAAGAAGAAACGACAGCTTGATTATTAACAATCAACAAAGAAAAACAAAGCATGAAAGAATAGAATAAGGACAATACAGGATAGATAAAATTTAAAAAATTGAAAATTATTTAATTCAAAATGACCATACTATTAAGGAAAGGATTACTTATTCTCACATTGCACCAACAAAAATTCTCTATATAACATGCTACCAAATCAATATTTATACTGGAAGATTTATAAAAATTTGGTACTTGCTTGTCTACATACAATAAGTTTTCAAAAAATGCAGGTAACAATTAAAGTTTTGTTCTATCAAATATACATAATATTAAAATATGTTTATCTTTAAACAAAATAATTTTTCAAAAAGGAGTTTTATTATTTGCTATTGCCAAATTAATTAAATTACAATGAACTTTTAACAGACTACAGGCATAATATTTTATTTTCTCTATGTGTTACAGAATTTTAAATTTAGATGCACAGCAGTACAAGCAGGTCCAAGGTAGTGCTCACTGCAGCTCGCTGCTTCCAACTGGAAAAATTAATTCAATGGAGATTCAAATGTTGTTGACACCAACGAGAAGTCGAAGATCTTCAGCTGTATCACCAGTCAAAGGGCTTAAGCATAAAGTATTATTTACAGGAGAAAAATTGGAAGCTCACAAAAAAATTGTGTCTAAATTGGGTAATAATTTTTCTTTAATATTTAGTATTTATCAGCTACGTAGCTTGAGAAGCACTTTTTGTTACTGAAAATTTGCATTCTACAATAGTATAAAATTATTTGTTTTAGGTGCCGAAGTTATTGATGACCCAGCAAAGTGTACAATTTTGGTCACTGACAAAGTTCGAAGAACATTTAAATTTCTTTGCTCCCAATAGGTTTCATGCAAATGGTTAGATGATAGTCTTCAAGCACAGCATTTTGTGGACTGGGAAAATTATATTCTAAAAGATCCAGTTTTTGAGTCTCAATAAAAATTTTATTGCAAGAGAGTTTAAAGAAAGCAAGTGTACAAAACTTTTGGAAGGATATATCGTGCTTCTTTGGCAAATTCCAACAACAGTGCTGTCAACAAAGGAATTAAAAGGTATTGCAAAATTTTTTCATAGAATTTCATTAAATTAAAGTATGAGTAACGATATGTAATAAATTATTATTTTGAAATTTTTTCAATAGATATTTTTTAAGCATTTTATTTTCTCTATGTGTTACAGAATTTTAAATTTAGATGCACAGCAGTACAAGCAGGTCCAAGGTAGTGCTCACTGCAGCTCGCAACAGTAACTCAATACACTGCAACGCACAGTAACTCAATCGAGTCATTTTTTTACATTTTGATTTTGCTGCGTTTTCATCAACATTATTGCACTTTAGGATCGCGTTATTTATATACCCATAGTTGAAGTCGCTATTCAGCAAGTCATCAAAATCATTATTCGCTTATTGTTTAATCTCTCTAGTATATGCATTTGATGTAAACTTTCATTAGTTTTGCTAGGAACTTTTTTTTAAGGGTTTTCTTAAATTGAAGTCGTGACTGAAATCAATTAAAGTTTCCTATTATTAACATGAGTATGTGTATAGTAAAACACAGAATAAAAAGTATTTAAAAAGTACAAAGATAAAGTACTGTTTTCTTTTATTATTAAATCCTCTCCTTTAATATACCAAAAACTTAAATTTAATTGGAAATTATTGCACAAGTAAGTTACAAAATAACTTATGACTCGCTATTTATCTTGTGATACATTTAAAAATAAAAATGGTTTGACTAAAATTAATAAACAAGAAAGTTGTCTAATTTGTTATATTTAAAATATTTGTAATTACAATAAACACGAAAGAAATTTTACTTATTTTTCGTAATGTGCTACTTTTTAACTTTATAAATTTGAGTATTTTGGCATATTATATACAATATTAATTACAAAAGCTAATTAACTTAAAATGTACATAAATAACATAGAGAAAAATCGTTCAATAAAAGTAGTAAGTGCACTTCTATACTCTAATATTTTTCATATGATCAAACACAAATGGTTGTTTTCTAAAAGATTTTTTGCAAAATAATTCAGCAATATAAGTTAATTTTAATGCACATATAACGAGAATAATGTATCGGTATTTTTCACTCTACAATAAATTATAACTATACAAACGGTTTACAAACACTTAAAAAAAAATTAACTTGATAACTTAAATTCTTGTAAATTTACTTCCTGCCGTAAAATGCCAGTGAAAAGAAACTCTTTAGATTGAATGGTAATTGATTTTGGAGCTTTTGCTATTAACTTCTTAGCATTCTGTAGATTATCTTCCACTGTTACAATAACAATATTTTCTGGCCATTTCGACGGAGCTCGGAAAATTGGTTTACCACTGGATATCACGATTTCTGAAAAATTTCAAAATAATAATTTATTACATATCGTTACTCATACTTTAATTTAATGAAATTCTATGAAAAAATTTTGCAATACCTTTTAATTCCTTTGTTGACAGCACTGTTGTTGGAATTTGACAAAGAAGCACGATATATCCTTCCAAAAGTTTTTGTACACTTGCTTTCTTTAAACTCTCTTGCAAATAAAATTTGTATTGAGACTCAAAAACTGGATCTTTTAGAATATAATTTTCCCAGTCCACAAAATGCTGTGCTTGAAGACTATCATTTAACCATTTGCATGAAACTATTGGGAGCAAAGAAATTTAAATGTTCTTCGAACTTTGTCAGTGACCAAAATTGTACACTTTGCTGGGTCATCAATAAATTCGGCACCTAAAACAAATAATTTTATACTATTGTAGAATGCAAATTTTCAGTAACAAAAAGTGCTTCTCATGCTACGTAGCTGATAAATACTAAATATTAAAGAAAAATTATTACCCAATTTAGACACAATTTTTTTGTGAGCTTCCAATTTTTCTCCTGTAAATAATACTTTATGCTTAAGCCCTTTGACTGGTGATACAGCTGAAGATCTTCGACTTCTCGTTGGTGTCAACAACATTTGAATCTCCATTGAATTAATTTTTCCAGTTGGAAGCTGCGAGCTGCAGTGAGCACTACCTTGGACCTGCTTGTACTGCTGTGCATCTAAATTTAAAATTCTGTAACACATAGAGAAAATAAAATATTATGCCTGTAGTCTGTTAAAAGTTCATTGTAATTTAATTAATTTGGCAATAGCAAATAATAAAACTACTTTTTGAAAAATTATTTTGTTTAAAGATAAACATATTTTAATATTATGTATATTTGATAGAACAAAACTTTAATTGTTACCTGCATTTTTTGAAAACTTATTGTATGTAGACAAGCAAGTACCAAATTTTATAAATCTTCCAGTATAAATATTGATTTGGTAGCATGTTATATAGAGAATTTTTGTTGGTGCAATGTGAGAATAAGTAATCCTTTCCTTAATAGTATGGTCATTTTGAATTAAATAATTTTCAATTTTTTAAATTTTATCTATCCTGTATTGTCCTTATTCTATTCTTTCATGCTTTGTTTTTCTTTGTTGATTGTTAATAATCAAGCTGTCGTTTCTTCTTTCATATTTTTTAAGCAATTTTATTTTCTGTATGTGTTTACAGAATTTTAAATGTAGATGCACAGCAGCACAAGCAGGTCCAAAGCAATGCTCACTGCAGCCCGCAGCTTCCAACTGGAAAAAATATGCAGCAGAGATTCAACAGAAGCTTGCTTCAATCGCTAAACATCTGCAGATTAATTAAAGTAAAAATGTTACCTTTTTTGCTGGGTCTTAATTTATATATGAAGCTGCATATTACTATCGGATTCAAAACTGTGATTGACAATA
Source organism: Sycophila sp. Sp_5 (assembly GCA_018906775.1). NCBI lineage: Eukaryota > Metazoa > Arthropoda > Insecta > Hymenoptera > Eurytomidae > Sycophila > Sycophila sp. Sp_5. Next base: position 3,481,764 of record JACCID010000021.1, read on the forward strand.
CTTTGATTAGGCAAAAGTTTTTTATCCTTTCATTCATGTGATTTAACAATTCAATTTCAGCATTAATTTTTGTAGTTTTAAATAATCTGTAAAATCAAAATTATTACAAAATTGATGTACTCTAATTTGTGTATAAAATTTACAAAAATTATACCTTTTTGTATGAGATAGCTGTAGATTTCCAGGTAAGTATTGTGGACAAAAAGAGGGCTGTTTGCTGGGTTCGGAACTTATTTGAAACTAATTTGGAAGTAGTTTAGGCAAGTGGGAAAATTATAAAAAATCTTGCACGTTAGGTCCACTCAAAATCCAGCCAATGATAATAATAATTCTAGTTCTTGACACTTAGCACTTTGCTCATGGACTCTGTCAGCTACTGTGCATGAGTGGATCAGTATTTCTCATGCTGTCACAAGGCCGTGACCTCAAGCTGATGCTTGGACATTGCTCTTACGGATTGTATGCTCTTCTGGCTATTGTTCTCCTGTTATCCAAATATTGTCTAACTTTCTAAAATTTAAACAAAATTTATTTTAGTATACTAGGTTCTTTAATAACAAAATTATATCATGGAATTTTTCAACTGTCATAAAATCATTTGGTAACTTATCAAAGCTAATGTTTTCTTTGTTATGAATTTATAATTGCAAAACTTATTCTTTTAATAAAAACTCAAATTATTTACTGCAGGTTATTCAATAAAATATGTATTCTTGAAACATTTAACGGTTCACTATTTTATTACTATTATTCATATACGTTTTTAGAAAAGAACTATCAGTAAGATTTCTCAATTGAATTTTATCTAATGTAATCAATTTTTACTTAGTAAATTAATAAATTGATATAAATAAGTAAAAAGTGCTTAGATCATGAGTAGGTCAAATGTTACAGTTTGTACTGTACCCTGAATTTTTGGGAACAGTGACATCCAGTCGGCATTGCTGGCAATCTAAGCATTATTTAATTACTAAGCACAGTAAATCAGTGTGCCGCGGCTGGCAAAATTCCCTAATTTAGAGGTGGCAAATTCGCGAAATTAAATTACTTTAGGATAAACTGGGATACAAAAAACGTGGAAAATGCTCTATTAATTAATAATTTAATGCGGGGGGCGAAATTTCGATCGTGGTAGACTTCTAGCAACGAATCTAGAAAATTTCATATATATAGATATA